>QLPL01000011.1:1048106-1514669 GCA_003314315.1 Annulohypoxylon stygium
GCGTCCCTTCCCAATTATCTTCAATTGGACCGTATTGGATTGTTCCCTCCCAGGTAGTCACTGCCATTACCCATTACCCTCATTACCCTCACTACAACGACCCTCCTCACCACTTGCCTCCACTGCCTTCCTAGTGACTGCCTTCCCAATTTTTAACCCTCCAAATCTTGAAAGTCTACCTTGAAGTCTATCCAGATTCTCCACATTCGTCCATCCTAACATATCACCTGACCAATACTTTATATGAGATGTCTTAATGTCTTTTTTTCGCCATTATTATGCCTGTGCCCGCATCGGAACCCATCCACATCTACCCAGCCCATCGCAACTTTTCCACCTTAGGACCTTGTCGTAGCAGGCACTAACAGGAGACTTGAGAGTTCCTGACTTCAGCGATCCGACCAATCAGTGCCGGATACGCCCCCACACTTACCTCCACGCGGTCCACACAAGGTAAGGTTTCTCTCTCAATCTTCGTCTTTTCATCCTTTTCCCCTCCATCTTCTTAGCTTAACGCCTTAGATAATTTAATCCACTTTGCTTCCGAATGCCACCTACAGCATGTGTCAAGCAACCGACACGGAATCGGAAATAGAAACATCCTACAACATAGTCACAATAATAACATAATTCTATCTTATACCTGAAACCATGTAAGGCTCACAGTGATCCAAATGTTACTCTGCCGGGGCTATTCAATGTTCGTTGGAAGTTGGGAGGCATTGGATTCCTTAGGGGTGGTTCTTCGGGTTGTCACAAGCGGGAGGACGGGTCTCAGAGAGGAAGTATTTGTTTCATCAGGTTTGATTCAGCGACAGGTTTTGACGGGACAGTTTCTACTTCGCATTTCGCAATGTTGCCGTGGATCTCCTCCAACACCTGCAGGTAGGTTGACTGATTTCGGGCTCGGCAAATAAATTTTTTCAGCAACCATGGAATACACGAAATACATGAGATACATGGATGGGGGATACAATGGGAGATGTTGCATGTCTCCTATCTACCAGTGACCTCGACCAACCCAACAATACCGAAAAGGGGTCGTCGATGCAAAGGTCTCAGAAGTCAGCAAGTCAAGTGACCTTGTCAAGGCTGGACTACCTGATTACCTTCTCTTCTTTGTTAGAGCGGTTAGCCAAATGCTGCCATTGTTGTTGTAGGTGTTAGTCGACAAGTCCCGTGAGTCCCTAACAGATTGTTCCTGTGACCAGAAGCGGATGTGTGTGACTGCATAAGTTGCACTAGGCAATTTGTGAGCATTCAGGGAGGCCACTCGGGAGTATCCGTCTCCGCGGCAGACACGGAGCAGACCCAACCGCCACGACTAGCCCGCGAGGTGTGTATATTGTGTATAGTAGTAATATATTTAAGCATGAACACGAACAGGGAGTAATTATTTACTTGGTAAATAAATGAAATCTCAGATCATTAGAATATATTTATAGGTTTGGTAGTAGTAAGCGGTTGCATAAGCGGAGGGGATCGAGTATGGGAATGCGCAATTGTTAGGATGGTACACGTACTACCCAGTATTGATTTACTTGGCTTGCAGCCATGCCTTTATGAATGAACAGAACTTGTAATGGTATAAATACATGCGAACCTGAGTGACTCCTAAAAACGCAAATATTTGACTACTATGAGGAATACAATGGTAGGAGTTCCAAGCAAAATGTTTGTATAGGTGGGCAATTAGGTACGTTGTAAGCAATGTCAAATGTTGCAAATAAGATCCCAACTTTGCGTGCAAACTCAGTCTTGTTGCAAGATATTGCTCTTCATATTTGAAACTCCACGATATAGCAATGTAAACAATGCATAAGCTTTATGTTTCGTTATGATATTTTGAGATGCAACTCTCAGCTCATTCGCGACCTAAATTGCTGTGGTTCAATCTCAAGAGAAATACAGAGTACATCCATGCATGCTCAGGAATGAGCTAAACCTAACACATAACCGTACATGCGGACCAATCAAAACGAGCCTTCCCAATCTTTCTAAAGCTCCAGGGAAGCCGGACCGTAGTGGAGCGGTCGCGCCCCACCTGCCCATACCGGACGAACAGCATCGTTGCAACTTCCATCCAGAGCTCCCCATATTGCCGACCTTGCACCGATACGTCGACAGACCAAACCCAACGACAACAACCTTTGACGACAAAAGTTACACTCGACAATCCGACTCTGGAAAGTCGATTTTTTATAGACGACCCAAGATGGGTGACGCAGAAGCCAAACTAGACCACGAAAACCACTTACTTCTCGTAAGCTTCCCTACATCCTGATCCTCAATCTCAGCAATGCACACCGCATTGCATCATAGCCATAGCCATTCCCATCCCTATACCTATCCCATCCTCCCCCCTTTCAAAGTTCCCTCACTAACCACCCCCATCCCAGGACCAACCCCTCCTACGCCTTCCCGTCGAGCTCCTACGAAAGAACTTCCGCTCGGCGCACTTCGAAGTCGAGAAAGATGGCGCGTACCTCAAGAATACCCTCCGCGAGACAGCAACAGGCGCAGTGAACGGGAAGGCCCAGCAAGCCGATGTCCTCAAGAGCTTAGATGCGATGATCGCACGGGCGCGAGGCACGAAGCGCAAGCTGACGGCGTTCGCGGACGAGGAGGCGCGATTGCACCGGCACGAGCACGCACGCGTCGAACACCTGTCGGCGCTGTACTCCATGTACAGCGTCGACGACGTCAAGTACGAGGCCTGGAGCCGCGTGCGGCTCGACCGTCTTCTTGTTGACTATCTTTTGCGTCATGGGTTCAATGAGAGCGCGAGAGCGTTGGCTCAAGAGAAGGGGGTGGAGTTGTTGGTTGATTTGGAGACTTTCGACCAGATGAGCCGCATTCGGAAGTGCATCTTGAACCGTAGTGTGACGGAGGCGTTGGCTTGGTGTACTGCGGGTGATACGAAGAAGGAATTGAGAAAGATGGATGTAAGTTGTCACCTACTATCGCCACCATACATTGCCACATTTTCTATGTTAGGCAAGAAGACATTTGAGCTGCATTGCTAACGCCACGGGGAAAACAGAGCAACCTCGAGTTCATGCTTCGATATCAACAATATATCGAATTGATCCGCGACCCCTCGACGAAGCCTGCCGACTTCATTACCTACGCCCGCAAGTTCCTCTTCCCCTACCGGGACGTGTACAAGAAAGAGTTTCTCCAGGCTTGCGGAATGATCGCACTCGGTCCCTCGGCCGCGCAAGACGTAGACGAGTACCGAGATCTGTACTCCCCCGCCCGATGGGAGATGCTCGCGAACCTCTTCACGAAGACGCACAACGCCCTACTCTCCCTACCCTCTGTCCCACTCCTCCACATCGCCCTGCAGTCTGGCCTCTCCGCCCTCAAGACCCCTGCCTGCCACTCCTCGCACCTCGCCTCGACAGCGCGGCCTTCTCACTCGACAAGCCTATCGCTCGCGACCAGCGTGTGCCCTATCTGCAGCACCGAACTAAACGAGCTAGCCCGCAGCGTCCCCTACGCCCTGCACTCCAAGAGCAACGTCGAGCCCGACCTCCTGATGCTGCCCAACGGGCGCGCCTACGGCAAAGCCCGCCTCGAGGAGTACGCCCGCAAGGCCGGGTGTCTGGATGGCCAGGTGAAGGACTTGCGGACGGGCGAGATCTTTAATCAAGATCGCTTGAAGAAGGTGTTCATCACGTGAAATGGGGAAGCTATTGGTGCAATGCATTATAAGGACAAAAGGCCTACTAATTACTATTACGTGTGGGCAGGTTCGCTAGGGACTTTGATGAGTTATGAGGTATTGATTCGGGGTGTGGCGTTGATGCGGATAGTTGACGAGTGGCTTTTCAACCCAGGGATGGTATGCATACCAAGCATGCTGTCCTACGATCTTCTCTCTCCTGGGCGTTTGTACATAGATTGCTTTGTTAGCTGTCAGAGCTGATGGAAAAGGGGTATTCTGTGTTTTACGATATTTGTTAAGGAGTTCTGGCTTGTGCATGGCGTTGAGGTTATTGTCGTTTTTATCACTACCAGGGGCGGACGGACGAGTTTGCATGTGCTACAGGTAGATAAATAACAAATACTCTAAAGACGTCAATTATTCATGCACTTGTCTAGTTCTATCGGCTTGTTTTGTTGGTATATAACAAGAACTGGCCTTGTAAAGAGTAAATTCATTTCTATCAAAGTCGTAACTCATTCTCTTAGACGTTATTTTACATATACGGTCACATAATTCATCATTTACATCATCCATATCACTCATCACTCACTCAGAAGCAACCGAAAGCCAGAAGTTTGCAAGTCAATCTCAGGTGTCAACGAACGTGTGACACTCAACTGAGCATATGTAATTCGTAGGAAGATCTAGCCCGCCTATCCGTTCCAAATGCGACCTTTGACTCCTTCCGTATTGTTACACACATCATCACAAGACCCATCGAAAGAAAACAAAGGAAATCATGCCTCATGGCCTCACGTCCCTTAGCATTCAGATATGAAAAAAAAATTATTTATCTCCTAGTTGGTGCCTTCAGTAGATGCCACAGGACCTTCGGTGTCATCCTGGATGAGCATCGTCTGAAGTATGGTAGATGAAGGCCTTGCTTGTGACCGAGTTCAAGATCGGAATAGCAGTATGTCGAGTTGTAGAGCTAGTTATGAGAAGAGTAGGGTTAGGCGTAGGCGTAGGGAGAGAAGACACACGAGAGGATGAGTGACCAGGCGCATATTGCTTAACGAAGGATATGTACCATTGTGGGATGGTGAATTGAAAGTCTGCCAGCCAGTACACATAAACCTATGTGTATGACTGTTGCGACCTGGTCCCTAGATTGATCGTCTTCTTTTAATAGGAAAACGATCAGATCCCTTAATCAGATTCTATCGCTGGTTAGGGAAGTTGAAGGCTCCAAAGACGCCTCCTCCTCCACCCGGTGTCATAGGTCCCATTCCCATGCCATTGGTGTTGTGAGATTGTGCGGCTGGGGTACTAGCCAGTCCGACACTCGCAGTGCTTGGCGTGGTTGGTCCACCGTTGACGTTGCCGTTAGGATTGCCAGGCGGAGTGCTGTCCACGTTGTTCGCCTGGCCTGGTATTGTCGTCGGCATCTCCATCCCGGAGAATCCAAGACCCCAGACCTTGCCGATGTGGTCGTCGGAGATTTCTCCGTTGTAGATTCTTTCTCGTAGCTGAAAGAATACCTTGCCTGTCAAAAGACTATCCGAACCAGCTTGGTGAGCAGCTCCAACCCGCTTAATTTTGAGAGCCTCAGCAATGCTCTCTAACCCAGACTTTTGTTCAAATTTCTGCATGATTTCTGCCGAACCGGGGTCTTGGGGGGTTAAAAGGCCTGTGGTGTGAAGTTTCACCGCGTACTTCATCAGGTGCTTAACATCGTATGTAGTTGGGAACCATTTTTTCATGATCTTGTCAAATTCACTCTCATCGTTGGCCAACTTTTGATCCAAGAGCAGCTTAGTCAAGTAACCGAAGTCGTAGCCACCGTGGAACGAAATCCACTTGACATTGTCGTAGCACACGAATCCGGATACGATAAAAAGAGCAGCAAACTTCTTTGGATCGATTCCATCGCGTTCGAGAAGGTTAAAGTCGATGCCTGCTTGCTGAAGGGATTCAATAGAAGCTTGATTATACATATCATCCTTAAGTGAAAACTTGAAGTTGAACTGCCAAGCAAGGGGCATCTGCGATTGGGCAACATTTCGACGAGCACCGGGACCGAGTTCGTTGAGCGATGCGTTAGCTCGTTCAGCAGGAGTCTCTCCCTTCTCGTTGAATAAGCTGATCCCTATCTGGATCACCTTAAGTAGGTCGACGTTGACTCGGAGGCACTGGTAGTGGTAATCGCTCTTTCCTCGAAAATTTCCCATAGGTCGGCCCACTATACCAGGAAACTCTGTATCCTATTCAACGTCGCGTTGTCAGTAAACGTGATAATGCTCCCTTGATGATAAGCAGTAATGAATTTTGAGTAGCACTTACCATTGCAACGTAGGGGAAATCATCGATCAAGTCCATCAGCGTACCCATTTCCTCCTCGAAATTGTGCTTCCAAACCTCGCGAATACGAAGCTTGCCACCACCAGCTCGTGCTTGTCGCTCGCCACCCATTCCATGTGCCTGTTGGTGAGGGTGTCCTTGCTGTTGTTGGAGCTGCGCGGCATGTTGAAAACCAGATCGGGCTGCGTGACTAGCGAAGCCGGTTTGATCTCCAACACCGAAGCCAGCGCCGGCCCCAGCATTGATACCACCACCGCCGAGTCCCAGGCCATTCGCAGCGAAAGGACTCATTTGCGCGTTGCCTAGATAGGCAGAGTTCCCCAGCGTCAGGGGCTGATGGCTTGTCGCATGGTTCTGAGGAGGGTGCGATGGGAATTGGTGTTGATACGGTGCCATAGAGGGAGGGGCACCCCCGAATCTCGAGGGCGGTGCCATTGAGTGAATAGGTAATTACGGGTCGCAGATACTCTTAGATCCTTTTTCGTGTAGTCGGTATGAAGGAAGGATTGAGATCGTTCGGCATTAGGTAGCGGAAAGAAGATTGATATCAACCAGACGAGAGTTGGGTTTGTGTGGATTGGGATAGATAGAAATATGATAGAAGTTGGGTGTGTAGAAAAGTTGGGAGACGTTAAAAAAGCGAAAAAGCTTTTCAGGTGTGTCGCGTAGTGAGTAAGATAAGATCTTTCCAATCCTGATTTCGTCTGGATGTTAGGTTTTGTGCGTGGAGTAGTAAGGTGAGTAAAAAGTTTAAGTAGAAAAGGCGCGACAGTGACGACTGAATCTAAAAGACTGTACAATCGGCAGGTGCATCATTAGGTAGATCGACGCGGAGCAGGCACGACTCAGTCCGTCAGATGTTTTACTAAATATCTACCTGGCCCAAGCTTCCTTTACGCTGCTTACAAGGGTTTGAGTGACTAACAAGACAGTGTACGTACATATTTGTGGGACGAATGACTCAGATATTGAATTATGCCCTCAACAGCATTTGTGCCTTTCATGATAACTATCTACAAGGTACTTTATGTAATACAGTGAACCTCACTGGGCGACTCCAAGTTCTAAGTTGACTCTAAATCGGCGATTCCATTCGATTGAGCCTTGAACGTCACAGTTCACGATTCCTCAGAATACTCTGTCCACACCAACTCACACACATTCACAATGTATCCCTCAAGGTGATTTTGACTACCTACACATGTAAAACGCCTCACAATTACCCGCAATTGCTGACAACAAACGGCAGGATACTTCGAGCGCACGGCGAGAAGCCGAACATCACCGGTTTCGATATCAGGAAATTCGCACATTCCGCCGGACAACCGAGATACGATCCCTGGGAGAATGCGTCAGTTTTCCTCCTCCACACCTCCTCCCAACTCCAGTCATGGCATTCCCATTCGACCTGGAATAGCCTCTTTCCCCTCAACGGTCCACTAACGTATTTACGCATACATAGTGAAGCCTGGCGGTACACGGGCCAATTCTCGCGATGGAATCGATTCAGACATGCTTTCCCCGGCTTAGGTATCGCAACGGTAGCATTTGGCATCTACCTCGGATACGAGCAATTATTCCTCAAGGACGAACACCACGGGGAGGGACATGGTGAAGAGCACCACTGATAGCGACAAATCAAGAACTGAAGAGATATCGGGTGCCGCAAGAGGACATGTATATATAAACCCGTCCGGCTGATCCGTGATGAAACCGGAGAGAGAACGGTCGGCGGTGTCAGGCATGACCAAAGGAGTTTAGATGTTAGGAATACAGACATTCTGCCACAAGACTCGAAAGACACCGATATTGAGCTTATATCGAGAACAATAGTTTCCTCATGCAATCTGATCGAATTTCACAAGGTTTCAGATGAAGACTATCTACAACCAAAATAGCAACTAGAACTTTTAAACGGGTGCAAATGGGTATAACTATGCAGGTTTTGAATGGTATCTAACCTCTATGTCGAGCTCATGACATGCCACCCAAAAATATCAATATGCAAAACCCATACCAGATGATGACAAGATGCCAAGGTATCACCCAAATCCCCTATTTAAACCGGCCATTCTACCCAATATCCAAAAACGACCTTAGTCGTGTAGAAATGTATGTTGATGTGGATCACGACAATCCGATACCGTTCACCACATCCAACGCTCCGTCCACGACGACCTCGAGCTCGGCGACGCGGTGCTTCAAGCCCCTGTTCTCGTCGCGCAGTAGACTGACTGTATCCCACGCGACGCTCGAGTCCTGGCCTCTGCAGTTGCTGCACTCTTCCACCACTCCTCCAACACCTCCATTCACACCAGTGCCATCTCCCGAAATCCCCTTAACCAATCTTTGAAACGCGGTAAGCTGCGGCGTAGTAACTTTCTTCTGTCCCTGGACCACCATCCCAACAGGCGGCGTCCTAACGCTCAACAACTCAGCATTGACCTCGCTCTCGGTAGCGCTCGTCATCGCCGTCGGGCTCCTACTGCGACTGAATATACTCTCGCTCTCCGCGCTCTCCGCATCCGTATCGATACTCAAATCCGACCTAACCGTCCCATCGCTCTTCCTCCACCTCTTGCGTCCCTGCGCCTCATCAACGCACAAATCCTCGGTAATCAACGGGCCCTCCCCTCCCCCATCCCTCTCTTCCCTCATCCTCTCAACCTCCCTCTCCAACCTGACCCGTTCCTTCTTCTCAAAATCCCTCTCCTCCTCCCTCGCACTCCTCTCAAACCTCAACTCGGCAACCAACCGCCTCATAGCCAATTCCTGCTCCTGCGCCTTCTCGGCCATACTCTCCAACTGCGTGCGTAAGCTCCGAACCCGCAACTCCGTCTCCTCCGCCTCTTCGCGCTGCACCTCCCGCTCCGCCACGATCTCCTTATACGCGATCGTGCGCGCGCGGTACGCGTCCTGCATCTTGTGCAGGAGGCCCGCGGCGTTCAATTGCAGGTTCTTGTACGCCGCGGGCGAGAACGTGTCGCGGTCTGTGGGGGAGGGGTACAGCGCGGTCTCGACGTCTAGGTTTAGGAGCTCGTCGGCGGTGGCGCGGGCGTTAGGGTCGATGGTGGAAGTGCTGGCGGTTACGGTGATGTCGGGGGTGGCGGGGGATGGTGTCGTGGTCAGTTGTTTGGTCAGGGACGCGAAGAAGCCCAGACGAGACGGCGTCGCGCTCTTGGGCGTCGGCGTCGTGTCGGGGGATACGCCGCTGACGATGCTGGCATTGTCGCCTGCGTTGGGCGTGTTCAGCCACCCGCCGAAGCGGCCGGGCGAGTTGTCCTGGCGCCGCCGACTGCTGCTGCGGCGGCCGTCGCCCGTCAGCGGCATGATGTCTTGGGAGCGGTGCCTGGCGCGGCTCGTAGGCGACGGCGTCCTCGCGCCGGGGTGGAAGTCGGGGGCCGACTGCTGTCTGTGGTGGCGGCAATGAGCCTGCTCCTGGTGCAGGTTCGAGAAGAATGCGTTGTTGCTCTCGGCGAGCGCTTGCAGACGGCTAGGTTGTGGCCGTCGTGATGGTGAGGAGTTGGGCGAGTACTCGTTTGGTTCGAAGGTCATGGTAATTGGCTGCTGCTCCTCGCCATCCTCGTGGTGCGTCCTCCTTCCACGATCGCCGCCCGCCGCGTACCTCTCGGTGTCCATCTTGGCCCTCCTCTCTTCCGCGATGATCCTATTTGGGAAGCGGGCTGTGAGTGGTTCCAATTCGCCTTAGCATAAACCGATATTGTTTCGACCCTGGTGCGCAGGCCGGGGATCCCAGAAATTGGGCGAGCTAGCAGCAATAGGTCGACCCCTTTTTAGATTTGTTTAAACGCACAATTTGGGGGGGAAATCGTAAGATTCCAAGAATAAAGGCAAGGCTATCTCCTCATTTCCAAAATGTTCGAGGGGACGAAGGATAGGGAAAGAAGAGAAGAGTAAGGAAACCAAGGAAGAAAAGAAGGAGGTTCGTTGCTCTTTGCTTCGAGTCCGGTCCCCACGAAAGCCCAACGGTTCAAAACAATAACATAAGCTAAGAGATATGCTAAAGAAACCGCTGCAGCACCGCTAGACAGCTAGACAGCGGAAAACCGGTCTGAAAGTCTGCAGCGAGATGGGAGGATGAGCGCTGGTGGGTCGCCCGGTACTTCGGAATTCCAGATTCTGGGCGTAAGACGGGTGGTTGGCAAGGGTGATGGGAGGCCAAGGACCAATCACGTCCTCCTCTCGACTCGATACGGTATGTAGTACTGTATGAGAACACAGTGCTATACCCACCTCGAAGGATCCACAGCCTTGGTTACTTGGCTGTTTGGGTCACACTCTAGAACAAGGAGGGCGCGGGAGATCGTCCGGGTTGGTTAAATTGACCGAAGTTCAAGTCGAACCCGAAATCGAAAATCGAAATCGAGGACGAAGGTAGACAGTTATCTGTCTGCTGTGATCTCATTTTGGTTTGAGGTTGATAAGTTCTAGACCTACGTATGACGGCAATGTCTTGAATAGGTACATATCTTGAGCCTTGAGCGAAAGACCCCCTAAAAAGGATGTAGGGGGGTAACGCATTTACTGCATTTACTGGATCACTAGAGGATTACTAGGGGTTTATGCAGCCTATGCAGCTCAGCCATAGCCTAGCATTTTGTGTTGCGTGGGTCGTGGGTCTTAAAACGTGTAGGTCTTCGTGGCTCTGGCTTGTGATAGGTAACGATAAACAAAACGGAGCTGACCAGCGACAGGTTACGTAGTGTTTCGTGGTGTTTCTTTGGTCAGCTCCGGTCCCTCCAAAGTCCCCTCGACGAGAATGGCAGCCACTTACATCTAGCCAGCTGGAACGCATCTCCGTACAATTGTCTTGGTGTTACCTTATACAGTATGTACTAACAGCTAACTTGGACTGACCGTCAAAAAGTTTCGACTATCTTAGACAATATTGATATCCACATTCTTGGAAAGGGTAGAGGATAATCGACTTAATGTCGTAAGACAGACGGCATAATATGTGGGCTTAAAAGACTCAGCCTATGGTGGCTTAAGTTTACGCGGCTACCGCTATATTCGGACGATACGACGCCAAATACATATATCTTATGCAACCCGTAAGAGGCAGTCAGAAGGCAGCACTACGTACGAAATTTAGACAGGTATACTCATCCCCTTGCATTGGGTACCGAGATGATTATGACCTGGCGGATTCGATCGTGGACCTTGCATTACGGCCGAAGACAATGCATTATGAATGAGATCGTGGAAGATTGTTGTACTTTACATGTGAACGGACAGTCTACAAACTCTAGGCCTTGAGCCATTCAGCCAAAGTGGCGGGCTATTGCTGATGCTGACGGCATCTCCGCCAGGTATTAAATCAATAATATTGAGAAAACGTGAGCTTCATTTAAGCAATAATTTATTCTGGGAACCCGTGGCACGTGGGAGTCAGGTTAACATTAAGACAATTATTCCGAGGTTGCGATGATCGACGATCATCTGATTTGATAACAAATAAACATCTTGCAATTCTTGAAACAACCTCGAAGACATTCCATCACCGATGATGTAGATATATAAATATGGCAATGTCTATTGTCTCGATCGATCGCTCAAGACCACTCTCACCAACCTTCGCATCAAGTTCATGTCTTCAAGATTGCATCAATAACAAGGTAATTGGCTAGTCGGAATGCTTCATTGAATAACTAATTACCAGACCCTTGTTTCAGTATAACAACCCTCGATGCTGAATCTTGATACTCAGCTGTCCGTCATACCGACCAGGGGCGACTGGGTAGGTATAAATCCATGTCTAGTCAACATGGAAAGTAGTTCTCGGCGAAAACCATGCTCGTGAGCGTCGGCCGAGACCTCATTATTCAATGCATATCCAATAGAAGCCAATTTTCCGGCCATCCCGCAAAAAGTGGACGATGCCATCTCTTTAATAGAAACTCTCCACCATGGTATCCTTAAGTTTACCGCCAATATTGCCTGGTGCCGCACCCTCGCCTAGTCGGAAGACGCTCTCGATCACGCTGAGTTCTGTCGCCGTAGTGTCCAATCCTGTGACTGCCAGCCAGTCGTTGACTACCATGCCGGCTCCAACTACATTGCTTCCCCGGTTTACACTTCCCGCAACTAGAGGTACTTGGAGCAAGCTGCTGAGCTCGTCTTGGTCCTGGATGCTGGTCTTGGGATGTACCAGACCGCCTTGGTTGCTAAGGCTCATGTAACTGCCCACCAACACGTTGTCTGCAACTGTCTGTCGGAAAACCTCGACACCTAAAACATCTGCGATAATCTCCTCTGTCTCGCGCTCCAGGTCGGGATGAACTAGAGCTATGTGGTCATTCGATACGATGACATTGCCTAGGGCAGACAGACGTTCTTCTATTCGTTGGATCTTGACCTCATCTGGTAAAGAATTTCGCAGATGTTGAAGCTCTTGATCGGTTGTGGTTGTAGGGACGAGAAGGCCTTTGCGGTTTCTAAAAACAAGGAGAACTGATCAGACCTAATACCAGCATATAGAAGCTACCGATGCTCAGAGGTTTCTTACCCTGCCGTTAATCGACCGATGATGCGCGTGCCCGCAATTGTAGTTCGGCAAATAGGAATGACATCTTGCAATTCAGATTCGAAGACACTGTAAAAGTTTTCGCTTGCGCCGACGGCAGTAAGGGCATAGGAATTGGTGAGTGTCGCGAAGACGCCGACCCTATAAGATTAAAATCGCATCGTCAGTCTCAATCTCCTATGCCTCAGACCTCGCATCTACCACACAAATTTGTTTCTTTCGCGGGGTCGTGGGTCGTGAGCTAAATGGCGGGGCTTACTCGTTGGAGTTTTCGAATTGTGCGCGCACAGACATGGCTATCGTTGTGGTATTACCCGTCACAGTTGATGTTAGAATTTTGACGAAAAGGAATTCGATCTCTGGGAGAATTGAGATTAAGTAAACAGCCCAGATGCTAGTAGTTGTTTATAATAAAAGAATTAAAAGTTGATGCTCGTTGCTGATGGGGATTATACTCTGTAAGGCAGCGGATAATGCAGGCTATTAATCTAAAATGTCCAAGTGGGGCTGGTCAAGTACAATCTTCTTATCCGGTACTCAGCCAAGCCAGCCCACTGGCCCTCCAGGGCTATCCTCCGGCAGTGACTCAACTATAAACTCTGCTTCGCCACAGGCTATGACTCTACACAAGGGTAACTTCGATGTACCCAGTACCTCCCATAATTATCATTCGGTCCCAGATGTCGTTGCCATTATGATTCATTTTCAATCATCGTGGCTTCTGCTAACTAAATCTGCCGTCAGCTAACACCCTAACCCCTTTTCGTATGCTGTTTGTTAGCTTCGACTTGACTCGACACTAGAGCGAATAAGAACTTGAAAGAGCTCTATGTTGATTACCTTCAGCTTCAAAGAGCTGCTTTCATACTGAAGCATGTATCTACATATACTTGAGTTATAGGTACCTTATGAATAGGATTGTCTTGCTACTAGGTACCTAGTTAACATAAATATATTTAAACAAAGAGCAATATCACCGCTTCTCTTCCATGTTGGTGCCAGGAAGATCTTTTCATCGCTTATAGATATGTTCTTGAATTTATCAGGTCGTAAACCCTTTGGGAATACCACCGCCACTACTCCTAACCCCATTATCGTAATTCTAAAGATGGGAAATACCTTGGTCCGGCAAACCCTTTAGCAATAACCGCCTGTATGTCAATGTTTGCGCCCGGGTCGCGATGTGGGCTCCACATCTTGAGTAATATGAACCGTCCAGATACCGGAGGATCGAATTTTATAGTGCACTTGCTCTTGTTCCGTTCTATGAAGAATCGTGCGTGAGGAACCATGAGCTCTCCGCCAACCGCTCGAACTGCCTCCTGGGTAGCTACCTGTGCTGCCTCCACCGCTTCGGCTAATGCTGTGTTCGATCGATTGCGACGTCGCCGAATTCTGTGGTACGTCTCTCTGAATGAATAGCCATTGAGGTCGCCCTCATCCTCACTAGTCTCACTACTTTCAAATGGTAAAGAGCCGATCCTATTTGGGGCTCGCCAATCGCCCCTGGGAATTGGGTCCTCCCCTTCGTCATCGCTGCATTCCGTCGTCACCCTAAATGGTGGTGGCACATTAAATTCAGAGGGTATCTGGGCAACTCGAACATTATTGTCTTCATCTTCCATCCATATGTTGTATAGACGTCTCGCCCTGATCTGCGCATGTGTCATAGTGCTTCCGTCTTCGTTATGTCTTATGGATATAATAGGTGTCAGGGGTTGGGACTCGCGCTCCGTACGCCTGGGTGAATTTCTAGAGGTCGAATACTGGATTTGGTATTGGGCAGTACGTGTAAGGAGATGATCAGATGTCATCGAAACAAAGACCATGCCTTCTTGTACACTATAAATTTTGTCAACAAGAGAAATGTTTTAGGGAAAGGATAATACTGACGGTGAGGTGAAATTGGACCTGGGCGCCTTGATAACCAGTTCCTTCAGCGTGAAGACGGTGGCGCCCTGGTGCCTTAGGATAATGTTACACCTTGGTCCTTCGGTGCAATAGACAGTTTGGTCATTTTTAAGAATATTTTCTGCAGCATACCTCTGGCCGTCGTCTGAGTAGATGCCGCCGTCGCAGCTTACCAATTCCATAGTCAGCTGACCTGGTTCCACCTGACCATATTTGCCATAGCGGAAGCCTTGGAAGCCGCTAGCTAAACGGTCTGAATCTAATTTGCGCCTCTTAGCCCTTCGATTATCTTCCGTCGGATCTTGTGGAGGTGGAGGCGGCGTTGGTGAAGAGAAAGCAAGTTCCGAATATGTATGGCTAGATGAATTGGTGAATTCTAGAAGTGCTTCTAGTTGTGAGTTGGTCTCTCGTTCATCGGATATTTGTGTATCAGGAATTTGTGTATCGGGTAGTTGGGTGTCGGGTATTTGAAATGAGGCAGACCGCCGGCTACCGCGCGAGGACCGTTCAAAAGGTTGTGGTTCGAGGCGCTCCCAAAACTCTCCAGCTTCTTCGGCGGCTTCGTTCCTATTTTCATGCGCACCACGGAGTCTAGCCGAGTATCGATCTGAGCGCGTTCGCGCGTGTCGCCCGCCGGGTACACCGCCAGACACAGGCATAGCTACGGACCGTCGGGTGCTAGTTAAGGAGCGTAAAGGTGGTAGGTACGGTGCTGGGGCTGAAGGAGGTAGATTGTACAGAGGCGATGCGTCTGGGTTTTGTGATCCTCTTGAAATTCTTCGCTGCGCTTCCGAAATAGGCTCCAATGGCATACTGTTCCGCAAGGAAGACCGCTGGCTTAAACGACCGAGGTGATTCCGGGCAATGTCCGGTCGCGTATTGCTGTTAACGGGCCGAGGGTAAGGATAATACCTCTCTATAGCCCGATATAACTCTCCGGAAGGACTGATGTCGGAGGGTGAAGCATCACCATCGAGTATGGATCGTACAATTTCGTTGGCAGTGTGATAAGGTCCTGGACTCGAAGGGGGCTGTCCGGAAGAATCGCCCGACTATCGGATGATGTTATAATTAGTCCATATGACGATCAAAAGTCAAGCGAGAACATAGAAGAAATATCTAAACTGATTGTTTGATGGTAATGTTTAAAAAGAGCGTGCTAAGGGCGGAATATGGAAATATGTTATGGGCTATGTTGGTGGGCTCAGCTGACGCTCACCATTAAGAGACAAAGGACCCAAGCGTGTGCGTCGAAACGATAGGCGGCACGTTAGTGCCAGATGGCAAACAGGTATAAAATCGGACTAGAAATGGAGAGATAGGGCTGTAAGGATAAAGTATGTATTCGAAAAACTCGGATGGCGGTGATATTGGTAGTATGGTAGTATGGTAAGATGATCAAGATAATAGTTGATGGGTTGACGGTTGATTGAATTGTTAGGTGGAGGAAGATCAATCAATTATGGTTGGAGGTTGAGTAGCAAGAGTGGTTGAATGGGAAATCCTATGGGAATATTAGGAAGGATAATGGATGGGAATGGAAATGTAGCGCGGGATGGTGTGAAGGAAGTTCGAAGCGGGTAGGTCAGTTCTTTAAGTTTAGGCGGGGTCAAAGGTTACAAGTTAAGCACAGTCTAAAAAGCTAACGGGGAAATGATGAGATATACAAGGCTTATGCTAGAAAACCACGTGTAAATTCATGTAAATTCATGTACCTCTTTAACAGGCATTACCCGCCCACATGCCCACACCGGGGGCACTTGCAGCCCACGCAAACCTTCCTCTAGAGACACAGCGTACCGCAGTACGTACGATACCTGGTAACTAGTTACGCGGTGGCTTACCTCTTTCGTATCTTCAGCTGTACCTATTCAGGTTCCGTCGCAACCTGTTGTGTAGCCTCTCAATCTCCTTCAACCAATGACACCAATCAGGATTTCGATAAGAGGATCGGGTTTTCCGGACTTGTGTGCTACCGAGTGCATTCCCTTACCTTTTAAGGGGTGGTCAGCCATCAAAGCGATTGCCTTAAGGCTTCTGCAGGTGTACTAGGGATATCTTGGTATCTTGGTATGTCGAAATGTTGGAAGTGACTGGTAAAGTTTCAATGTTAGACGGTAATGCCTAATTGAGTTTTACTTGGGGTGTGTAATTGGTGCAACTGCCAGGTGCTAATTATACTATGCATATAATAGATGGAAATGACGACCCGTCAGCCTCGGTCCCACAAATAACGCAAGATTATTCTATTATCAGCATGAAAACATCTATTTAACGGACTTTAATGCACGTTACAGCTTTAGTGGTCCTTTAGTGGATCCCGAGCGTTACCTAAAAGAGAGACGAGGCTGGCTCATCGCATCGCATCTGCATCTGCATCTGTACCAAGTCACATTCATTCCATCTACATCTACAAACAAATGAAAAAGGTACATCATCAAGCGACGTGGGCGAGGGCGGTGCAGTAATCTTATCAGATCCATTGGCCATCTTTATGTTTCTTTCTTAATACCATATTGATTTTAGAGAGAGAAGGAAAAGAAAGGAAACAAAAATCAATTTCGTCTCTCACAGATTCACAAATACCACGGATGCCATAAATACCAGGCAACAGCGGCGGCAACCTCGACTTTTTCTCTCATCGTACATATCCGCCTCGCCTCATCTTTCCACATCTCACTTGTGTTTCTCATCCCAACCGCCAGGATAAACGCATTGATAACACTTCATCAAATTCGTCTCAAACAAGATTAGGTGAACTTTTGCTAGCCACACTCATTTATTCTTCTTGTTCTTCATACCGACTTCTACGTTTTGATCTCTTCACTACTGCAAGATTCACGATCTGTCGGAAATGGAGACTCAAGACCAGCAAGCCGCTGTCTCGAATCAGCAACAGCAGCAAACCAATCAAGGCGGACCACAAACTTCTGAGACGACTCAGCCAGTTCAAGACGGCAATATTACCGGACATGAGGCACAATCATTACCAACCCACGGAATATCCCTACCTGGACATTCCATTCCAAACAACGGCCTCCCAATCTTTCCCCATCCCGATAATACATTCGCCACTCTTCTACCACAGCCAGTCTTCGGCAATGGAGCGTTTGCTAACCCCGCCGTCATAATACCTCCAAACCAGCAAGCGCTGGGGTTTAACAACTTAAGTATCGGTCAGCCATCCAACGGAAATAGCTTAAGCGCAGGTAAAACCATCCCATGTCCGACACAGTTACTTATAAGACTTTTATTAATGTGAACATTAGATGACATTGCTCTCTATGACCGTCAGCTACGGCTGTGGGGCATGGAAGCCCAACAAAAGATTCAGAGCGCCAACATCGTTATCATAACTATGAAGGCACTGGCGAATGAAATCGCCAAGAATCTTGTCCTAGCAGGTATCGGTTCTCTAACCGTCGTCGACGATCAAATCGTCACTGAAGCTGATCTCGGGGCCCAATTTTTCCTCACGGAAGAGAATATCGGCCAAAGCCGTGCCGAAGCGGCTGTTGGTCGAATTCAAAAGCTGAATCCTCGAGTTAAGGTTATCGCTGATTCTGGAAGCATCATGACCAAAGGTGCATCATTCTTCGGTGCCTTCGATATCGTCATCGCAACAGACCTCAGCCCCACGCTCCTTGCTTTCATCAACACCGCGACTCGTCTTCACAATCGACAATTCTATGCAGCCGGAACCTATGGGTTGTACGGCTACATATTCTGCGACCTGATCGAACACGATTATGTCGTACAGCGTGACAAGTCTAACGTACCGACGAATATCGGTCCAGAAACACGGACTCGTAGTATTGTTAAGGTGGAAAGCCAGAAGGAAGGCGGCAAAGTTATCGAGAAGGTCCAGAAACGTGAGCTGTACTCCACTTGGGATCTCGCCTCCGAGACTAGTCTCCTACCCCATGATTATACCATAAGCAAGCGTCGCCTGAAGAACGTCACGCCGGCACTGTCTTGCCTCCGCGCATTGTGGGCTTTCCAGCAGGCCCATGAAGACCGTTTTCCCGAAAACAAGCAAGACCTGGAAACGTTCACGAGATCAGCTACCCACAATCACACGCTATTATCCCTTCCCGTGGAGACACTCAGGTCCGAATTTCTGCGCAGCTTCCTCCAGAATATTGGAAGCGAAATTGCGCCTGTGACGGCAATTCTCGGAGGTCAGCTCGCCCAGGACGTCATCAACGTGCGCGGTCAACGCCAGCAACCAATTCAGAATATGGTCGTCTTCGACGGAGACAAGATGGAAGCCGAGATGTACCCGCTTCATCCCGAAGGCATCCTCGGCAGAGCTCAGCTGGAGCTAGCTACCCCTATGATACCGCTACCTCCGGTCGATCCTTCTCAGATGATTCCCATGGACCAGTCGGGCATGATGATGGGCACACCCGGGATGCAATAGTATGCGTAATTACCGGACGGTTTGGTTTGTGCGTGGTCGGACATCGGGTTCGGGGAGATACATCGACACCGATACCGATATCGATATCTGGGGCGTTTATTTGCGGATTATGCGTCTGTATGAGCGGTTAGGCATAGCAGGTGGCGACGATTTGAATTTGGCGGTCGAGCAGAGTCACTTTGATTTTCTCATCTCCCCTAACTACGTTTTTTATTAGCTGGGCGGATATCACTAAAGACGAATGCGTTAAGTTTTGAAGTTTCAAAGTTCCATCCCCATCAATGGTAACGAAAAGGTGCTGTTGGGTAGAAGAAAAATACCCTCGCCCGCGGTTGAGTGTGCGTTTTTTTTACATTGCTTTTTCCACTTTCTATTTCTCTTAATAACAAGGAAGTCGGGGCTTCGCGAATAGCTGGCTCTCGGCTCGGTTCTGCACGAAAACATGAAAAATGAAATGAAATGAAACGAATAGGGAAGAAGACTACATAGCAACAAAAATTAGAGGGTGGCGAAGAGATGAGATGAAAAGAAAAGAAAAGATGGCGGCGTGAATGTGTATAATATTGACCTGGTGATTGGGTACTGCTCATAGATGATTCATGAAGCTGCTGAGGTGGTATTTACGGAATCGATCGCATTGCATTTACTTTTATGATTTGAGTTCTGTGTTTGCGATATATTAGTTGTGAGCTTGATACGTCTGAAACTTTCTGTGAGATACAGCAGTATGGTGTGCGGACAGGTCTCAGGATCAAGATATGTCACTTTGTGATATGTGATGTGAGACAAGAAATGCTCATTCTACGACCCACGTACAATCCATGGCGGCTGTGCCCCATTGCTGTCGAACTGATGATGAAGGGCAGTTTCCATACAGGTTTTTGTATGTTGACCTTGAGGCATTTCCTCCAACTAATAATGACGCACGGTGTGCAATGACGGTGGCTGGGAAGAGGGCCTACATCTCTGGAGAAAACATGACTCTACATCGCGTCGACTAGGTAACGGGTAGCCTAGGTAATAAAAGTAATAAAATCATACAAAGCATTCACAATCACTAATAGAGCAGATCATCAAGTCAAGTCAAGTGTACAATCAGTGTCGTTGAATTATGTGCAGAAGCGCCGATATATCTACAGCGCACCACCCGCCCTTCGAAGCGGCTCACACCTCATCCGACCCCTTCATGCAATGCCATTTCGTCCCCTTCCTATGCGTCTCCATCCACCTCTCCCCTCGGAACTAGTTCCTTCGACAGTCGCGCATACGAGACCGTCCTATGCAAACAAGCAGACAAATCTTAACGGGAAAAGCCCGTCCGTCAGAACCATCCCGCTACCCAAGCCGCGCCGGGCCCGCCATGATAAAAAAACACAAGACGATGCGAATTATAGACGAAAGAGACAAAAGTCCTTCCCGAACTCCGTTGTCCCATGCAAGTTTTTTTTTCGAGGGCGCCTTTGGAAATTATGCCTATTCGGACGCCTCTCTCCCTCTCCGATGCTTCCACGATGCTATGCTGTGCGCCAAGAATACAATAGGTACAATGGGGGTATAACGACCGTTAATAGCCGTAATCATAATCGTAGTTCGTGATTTAATAGGTATAATATGGTAGTTAAACGCGGAGTGCGAGTGCGGAGTGCGAGAATACGTGATAAAGGTTATGAGTTATTTGGGTATCGTTGTCAAAAAATCGTATGCAAGTCCTCTTCCTCTCTATGTAATCGTCCACTTTATTAACGCGGGTTCCTTATGTCGTATGTAATAGGTGCGTGTATACAATTAATTAATCGTTTGACCGTTTAATCGTTCAATTGCGGGTTTATTCGTGTACTATGTACTAATCGCCTCAGTTTCTGTCTGAGGCATTCCACTTGCCAATATATGGCGATATCGTGCTGTGATGGCAAACGTCAATACGACAGCCTTTTAATAGGAGGCGTCTTAGGGGCCTCTTTAGGGACCTACTTGGGAGAATCCTTCTCCTCGGAATCCTCCTTTCTGGCGCCTTTGTTGCGCCCCTTGGTCGCGACGCTCTTCATCTGCTGCCAGCCCCTAATGTTGATGGAGCCGGCGCGTGGAGGGGGCTCGTTTGCGCGGTAATCCTTGATGGCCTCTTTATGGTCGTAGTGGGCGAGTCTTAGCTCGGTCCCACCGTTAGTTTGCCACGGGCGGTTGTTAGACGCCGGGGCAGCCGCGATTCTGCGGAACTGTCTACCAGCTCCGTTGCCATTCGATGACGCCGCCGTTCGCAGTCGCGTCCCATGAGCGGGAGGAGAAGGAGCTAACATGGGCGGGCCAGGTGGTGATACGGAAGGTGCGGGAGGCTCCATTTGCGGCATCGGGGCTAGCTGCGCCTGCCCATGCATAGGTGACATACTGGGATGATAGGTAGGAGCATGGTGGTTAGGCATCATGCTCATGGGTTGGCTTTGAATAGGCATTGGCATCATAGGCGGATCGTGATAAGAGTGTGCCTGATGATAAGCTCGAGTCGGGGCTGGAGCATAGTAGGTCCCAGAGTTAGTGTGAACCAACCCATGAGGAGATACGAACTCCTGTGGTTGGTGAAGAGGAGGTGGTAGAGGTTGGAGTTGCGGAGATAAGTGGGATTTTCCTAAGCACTCAGATCTGTTAGGTCTGAGCGGTGGGAGACCGGGGCTATCCCTGATTCCGTTAGTGAACGGGTTTCTGTGTGGTGGTGCCGGTGGTGCCTGTGGTGCCTGTGGTGCGACGTCTGTCGGATGGGGTGGCGCTGGCGCGATAGGCATGTATGTGGAGGTAGGATTCAAGGCAGTCGCAAGAAAGTTGTTGGATGACGGTAATTGCTGACTATGTCCCGCATAGCCGCGCGGTTCCATCTCGGTTCGATCGACTCTCGATTGACTGCCCTTAGAACGACGTTCATTTCCAGATCGAGAGACGTCTTCAGCTGCACTTGCGAGAACATTTAAGGGGCTGGTAGAAGCCTCCGAGTACTGCTCTGATCGAGCAGGAGCCGGCTGTGTGCCGGTAAAGACGTCCCGAACCGCGTCATAAGGGCGAGAATGTCGTGGGCTAGGCGGATCGGGCGGTGCGGCTGGCTGTTCACCAGCCGCTTCAGCGGCAGCTAACAGAATATTCACACATTCTCTAAAGAGATTGTCCGAGACATGCTGGGGCTGATCCGAGTTCTCCAACGGAACTCCGTCTTCATCAGGAACGGCCAGTCTCTCGCGAGCTTGGGTCTCTCGTTCGCGCATCTCGGAAGTAACAATGTCTTCTTGGTCGATGTCTTCGATCTTGCAAAAGCTACCTAGCAGCGATGTCATGCGCGATTTAGTGCCGTCTTCCTGTAACATGCGATCCATCTTCACAGCTTTCACTGATCGGGATGTATGTTCAGTAGTATTCTGATCGGGAACATGAACAATAGGTCGTGTCCCATCGACGAGCTTGTTAGGTGGTTCTGGCTCGTTGACAGATCCAGCTAGGAAGAATCCATACTTGGGATGCAGTCTATGCTTCCTTACCAACTCAGGATCTAGGGTTTCATCCTTGAAATCGCGGACATCGTAAGACCTAGCAGTATGGTCCATGAACCAGGCATTAGAATTGGGAGTGTTGTAAAATTTGCCGCGGTCTTGTTGCGTAACCTTTTTAACAAAGTCGTTGGTGGAATCACGAAACCCAATCTCGTCATCATCCCATTGAAAGTATGGAGGAACGACGAATCGATTATGCGCGTGTTTAACCCGTCTCTTGACTTTTCTCACGCCAAACTCATCGGGTTCACCAGTGCCGGAGTGGAAGGGCGGTATGTCGGTACTATCGACCGGCGCAACCTCAAACTCCTCGTTCGCCGAAGGTGTTGGTGCGTTTGACTCAGAGACGCCGTCGAGTTGCTGCTCTGAAGCAAGCAGACCGCCAGTGTGTCGAGGTCTCTTGGGCTCAGACTCCTCTTCAGGCAGACCATCCGCCTTGCGCTTGGCGGCAAGCCGCTCCTGGCGAGCGCTCTCGCGGGCATGTGCCTGGTCGAGAATTGATTCTTCCTGGCAGCAGGATACATAGGGTATGTGGTCAACATAAGTGTAGGTGAGGTCAGGTGTCTGAAGAGATTGTTAGTCATGTTGGCCGCGAAATATCGAAAGGTGAGAAGTGTGTTAGGTAGATAACTCACAGTGAGCGGGCATCCTTCGTTGCGAAGCTCCTCCAATATGCTAGTGCGGTTAAGGGCACCGTCCATAAATTCCTCGGTGTGGTAATTAAATGAGTCCTATGAAGAACGTTAGTAAATGATGAAATCATGAGTTGGCGTGAGATGAAGATGAAGTTTGGATATCAAAAAGGATAGAACATACGGTGAAGCATTTGTTAATGCGATCGGTCTCTAGCTCGTACTCGCGTCCGGCGATGCCGTTTCTAATATCGAACTCCCGTTCAATTGATTTGACATTGTTGTCGTACAATTGTTTCAACTCGGCTTGAAGTATCTCATATTCTTCGACCTCCTTGTGAACATCTTCCTTGGTGGCTAACTCCTTGAGAGAGTGGTCTGCGAGTGCCTCGAGACCTGGCTTGACGGCATTGGCCACTTGGGAGTAAAGCTCTAGGAGCTCCTTCTGGCGCTCATGGGCAGCTTGGGTAACGGCGTCAGGGTATGTCTTTTTGTGACCACGACCTTTACCTCGAGTAGGCTTCTTAGCAGTAGTTTTTGGACCAGCTTGCTTGGTCACACCTTTCGGCTTCTTAGCGGGGGGGTCGGCCTTTGCCTTTGACTTTCCCTTTGCCTTTGTAGCAGGGCTTGCCGCGGGGGATTGGGTAGAACTACCCATCTTGGCGACGGGTTTGATGAATGTGATTATGAGGAGTGATGATATGCGTGATATGAGGAATGTAAAATAAGTAGAGGGTATCGGATATGTAGAATAGTTTTTATGAAGAGTGCGTGGGAAAATATGTAGGAAGACCAGCGTTGAGTGAAATTCTTAGGTAGCGAATTACACAAAAAACAAGAACGCGGTAGTCTTGGCTACGGATAGAACTAAGAAGTAATTATAGCGGCAGTAGTAAATATCCTACCGTGTGCTATGCGAGAAGATGATGTAGAAAAATAGAATCATGGAAAAAAGGTGACTTGGAAATGTAAGTGTGTGCATCCGGGTGTCCAGTAAGTGTAGCTTGTGGGTGGAAAAGTGAAGGATGGCAGGTTTTTGGTAATGTTGTAAGGTGTAAGGTAAAAAAAAGTCAAGGTCAGAAAAGGTTGGAAGGAGACGTTGACGTTGACGAGTAACGAATAACAAAAACAATTAACCAACAGGCGGGTGGCTGAAGGAAGAGAAGAATTAAGGTTTAGATGATTAAGACTGAGGCTCAACGAGATATCATATCCTAGAGCGCACTCGTACCGGGTACTGTGTACTGTGTGTTTTTTTTCCAAGGTGAAGTCGTCGTGGTATCGTGGTATCGTAATAGGGAGAAATTTAGAGGCTCACACGCTTCAGCGCTGGTAATCCGCTGGTAATCCACCAAAGGCCACTGCCAGCATCAGATTTTCTCGGCCAGCACAATTAAAACACCCTGGACTTCCCGATACAGTCAAGCACCATGCGCTGTCTAGTGGTACTTAGACTTAGTATTACTTTTTTATCCTTTTTGTGCCTTCTCATTGGTTCGGACAAACACTAGTCCGTTTCCGTTTCCGGTTCAGTCGGGGGTCCACCTGGTACAAAACCAACAACACGTACCAAAACTTTAGGTACTTTAGTGACTTTAGCGACTATGCCTAATAAAGGAGATTCATCTGCGACTTATTTGTATTTCAAGTTGTTGATATAGATTCTATCTGCGTGTAGTATATAGGATCATAGGCAATACAAATGTGGTGACGTAGAACTATGAATTTACTTATATAGAATACGTGCCTATACGTCTAGGTACACATTAATCGATGATCGATGTTGCCATTCGAGATATAGTACCTGTCAGCGTATCTAAGTACCTACCTACATATATAAGATCTGTCGGTGCACGTATGTATGAATGTATGTACATTGTACCTCAACTCAGACAACTCAGGTGCCACGGTTATATGTACGTAACCAACGTGTTTGTATCTCTCACTTACATGATGGGGTTCCCTTACGCCACTCAGCCCCTTGCGCTTGGAGATCTCTTCATCATTAGCCAACGGTATATTAACAAATACATATACGTGCGTAAATCGCGGTACGTGGTGCCTACTATTTGACCATTCGCTGAAGCGGCGGGTCACGAGCGGTATCTTGGAGCACCCGGCATCTCGAATTGCCAAGTACCTACATATGTCGGTACTCGTACAAGATGCTGTGCGATCACCGTCTACTACCGGACAGTTTGATATTGTACCTAGGCGTTCATTTGTACATAGAAGATTAGCCCTAGGTGCGCCATCCCGCCTCAAGGTAAATTTGAACGCCTCGACCGAATCCTGTTATTCCGCATCAACTAAACCCGATCGGACGGAAGGCAACTTTCTTACGGCTCATACCTGCCTTCATAATACTAATATTGTATAAGAAAAAAGTTTGTCCACTGTGTACTATATACACTGACATTTCCGCTATCTAGGTGTATTTACCTATGTACCTAGGTATGCAATTCGCGATTGGCAATTATTCTGACCGTTTATTATGTGTATAGCTAGTTGCCTAGGCAAGAGCAGGAATTTCCAGCCTTACCACTTACGTACTACGTAAGGCACACGATAGCTTCGAATATCATTCGTCATACTTGGTAGACCGCTTGCTTACATGTGGGCTGCAAACATGACCTGCAGCAGGTACCGATGGAAATATCCGCAAACTCCGTAGACGTGACAAGTGTCTACCATGCTACTGTGGAAGCGGTATTGTCGATTAAGTATAAAAAGGCACCATCTGCAACGGAATTATCGCAACAAATTATAAGATCGATCATCTCTAACATTTACACATATATATAAAGTACCAACGTCATCCCTATCCCGAACAGCTTCGGTTGTGGTTCAGCGCATGTCTCATGTGCCTCATACATATGCTGCGTACCTTAGTTAGAGTTAGGTACCGTACAGTAATCCAATGATGTACCGTGCTTCCTAAAAGGGGAACTCCATGTACATATTATGATGTACCTCATGTACTTAGTAGCACTTAGTCGCACCTTCCTCTGATTGGTCCAAAATACCCCAATCCATCTGAGGACCCCGGAATTTCTAAAATAAGACTAGCCTCGCAACTTACCCTCGTCTCGTCCCGCAGAAGGCTGTAGCCGCAGCGAGTGGGATTGTCCCGCGTCTACGGAGCAATCGCGAGCCACTAATTTTTTTTTTAATCTTTTTCCCCTTCCCTATCGGCGGGAGCCACAGCTCCAGGCGCGACCTCACATCATACATCACCTCACCTCTCACCCAAAACTTATTTTTCTTTCCCCGCGCACCTTCCACCGTAACCCGTAATCCGAATTTTCTTTCCACATCACGAGAGCGGTCCCACCAAGATTACCCACAACTAAACTCCGGGAGAGAAAAAGAGAGGGGTTTCGGTACCCTGCATTACATAACGAAACTACTGTACTGTAGCCCAGCCGCTTTCGCATCCCCCGCTCTCTTACGCGAAAGCCCGTCTTCGGCCGCGGCTGCATATGCGACATGACGCGCCGCCCGTAAGCAGCGCAACGGGAAGTAAGCAGTGAATATGGGGAAACGGCGGAAGGTCGCGCACGGCGCCGACCACGCGAAGCCGAAACAAAAACCTGGCGGCGGCAGCCAGAAGCCGCACGCGCAGGGCAAAGCGACACAAGGCCATCATCAACAACAAAACCAATCGCCGAAGTCCCACAAGCAACAGCAGAAGAAGAGTAACGCGCCGCAACAACACGACGAACCCACGATCCCCTTCTCCCCCGACCACAAGATCCTGCTGATCGGCGACGGCGACCTAAGCTTCGCCGCATCCCTCGTCGCGCACCACTACTGCGGCTCTGTCACCGCCACAGTCCTCGAGAAGAGTCCCGAGGAATTAGCGGAAAAGTACCCCCTTGCACCCGATCACATCGCCAAGATCGAAGCCGAGGACGGGTGCCAAGTCCTCTACAACGTCGACGCGACCAAGATGTCGCCCTTCATACGACGCAAAGGCAAGGACCGGGAAGGCGTCATGGATCGCATCATCTTCAACTTCCCACACGTCGGCGGAAAGTCCACGGATGTGAATAGGCAGGTGCGGTATAACCAGGAGTTGCTAGTCGAGTTCTTTAAGCGCGCGGCGCCGTCGCTGGCGCCGGGGGGAAAGATCGTGGTTACGCTGTTTGAGGGAGAGCCGTATACCCTGTGGAATATAAGGGACCTGGCGAGACATAGTGGGCTGCAGGTCGAGCGCAGCTTCCGGTTCCAGGCCGCCGCATATCCGGGATACCACCACGCCCGCACGTTGGGCGTTGTGAAGAGTAAGAGTGGTGAGGTGGGTGGTGGGTGGAAGGGTGAGGATCGCCCAGCCAGGAGTTATGTCTTTGTGGCAAAGGGTGATGAAGTGAGGCCGGTGGCGCAAAATGGGAACGGGAATGGTAAGGCAAAGAAGCGCTCTCGGGATGACGACTCTTCCGATGACGACTGATGCAGCCTATATTCGCTGTTTCTTACTCAGAAACTGTATCCCGGAGATTAGAGGCATCTGGCGTTTTGGTCCCCATGAAGATGCAGCATCATTATTACTTGGGGTCAGATGACTATTTACAGAATGATAGACGATAACCGGGAACTCGGTTATCTTGACCGGTCCCGGCTGGTGGTGTATAGAGGCTTATACCGGTGTTCCGACAGCTTCATGGTTGTCACACGACTTGTATCTCCGCATTAGGGGAACAAATTGCCAGTTTTGGCATTAAATGAGGATATCTTCATTTCAAGAATTTGACCTATTCGCTCCGCATTGCAGAAATATCGTCCTATTCATGCCTTAGAATGGCGTCAATTCCAGTTTTACGCGTTCTCATTGGGAATATTTTCACTGGAAACTTGGTATCGTTGTCTCAGAAGCTATTAGGTGTATTAATTGGACATGTGTGTGGGAGCACACGCTGTAAGGATATTAACAAATCGCCTTATTCAACAGGCCACTCAAACTAGATAATGTGCGCCAAAATACCGACATCGAAAGGCCATTGGTCCAGTCCCTGCTGTAAGGGCTATTCAACATTGAACGTGCTTACCCAAAGTGAGACATGGTGGTGGAACTAAGACAAAAAACCACGAGTTCGGCATCGTTGTCTTATGTCAGTCTATCAACTTCGACATACACTAGGGATTTGAAAAAGGGCCAGGATTTCACGTGAATTCCGAAATCCGGATTGCTAATTCTCGTGGTGTGGGATTCGTATAGACATGAAGCTAGGTGCTCTCATAGGGCTCGGAACTGTTCCCCTAAAGACTCTGCTGCCTATATGTGGTTGACTCTCGCCCTAGACACCCACCCATCACGTATAAGCGGCGGAGTACAAAGAGATGCTCGCAACTTGATTAGCGTCTTAGTTCGTCAATAATTTTAATCTTAAGTACGTAGGCGTACTAGGCCTGAGAAGATTTCCTTGATGGCTGGTAAGACACCCCGTGATTCTTGTTCTTCTCCGTCGAGTTGCCTCGAACATCTAGCTGATGGTCGCGAGTAATCACGTGTGCGCCTGATGTCCTAGATTCCATCTTTACCCCTGAAAAGTTGTCAGGACCTAATCTCGGCATTTCTACCTCTTCTTCTGGTTCTCTCGCTAGACATTGCTTTGCCCAGGCATGATTGTATCTGGGGTACGACGCTGTCGCGTCTGGGGGCGTGGGGGCTGAGTTAGCCTGCCTGCGATGCTCGCTTCGTAGTTGTCTGTCCTAACGAATACCACCTGGCGGGTGTGCCGCTGGACATCTCCACGTCTAACATTGATAAGACAGTGGATTCTACTGCTTACACACGTCTACGTAGGTAGGTTCTCAAAGCAGTAAGCTGACTGATTCTATTGCCGGACTCAGTAATGATAGTCGACCTAGCTAATCTCAAAATTCCCTCACGGATGCCAAATCCGTATAGAAGGATGAACCAATCGGGTAACTGGTTAGCTTTCCTAGCACGCCCAATTTCTCGGCCCGCATTGTTTTTCCAAACAAATTAGCGGATTGGGGCCGTGATAATTCGCCGTAGGTATAATTCGAAGAAATAGGTTTACTTCACGACGCACAAGTTTAATATTAAGGGATCCTCGAACTAAGACGATGTCGTCGAATCACAACGAGCTGCGAAGTTCGGCCTATCATAGCGTTCCAATTATACCCTGTATCGCACGGTCCGATATTCTCTCATTGGTCGGTTGTATAACTCCTATTTCAACTCTTAGATAATACCAGGCTCTGCCTTTCCGTGATATAAGCTTCAAACTATCGTGAGGAGTAGCGGTACCGGCTATGCAATATTTCTAGAGTCTACGATACAAAGACTATGTCAATAGTAATGTGTAGTATATGTTTCCGATACTTGTCTGACAATATCTGGCACTGTCAATCAGCTTGGGACGGTTTCTAATATGTTAGAGCTTGTATCGGTATTTTTGTGATAGAATACACGAAGATTGCTTCTTAAAATTATAATGAAAAGTTGGCAGACGATTGTTTGGGATGGTTGAGCAGGACGGAATCTAAACGCAACAGTTTAGTCTTAAATATCGAAATTCAGCGAATTTCTTTTACGGCAAGAAGCTCACACCCAAAAAGCAGTGATTTGTCCAAAAAACGTATTTTTCAATAGCAGAGTTTCTATCTACTATCAACAATAGTTCCCATAAACTTACACTCGACCGGTTGCGCATACACGTGTGTATCATGAAACTACCTGCCGCCCTATCACCCCTCCATATAACCAAAAACGCCCTAGGGAATCGTACACGAATAAAATAGCACTTCTGCCAGCCGCCGAGAGTATGAGAGAAAAATCGTTATCCTGTGCCTCCAGCAACAGAATTGCGCCGTAAATGCTTCAACGTCGGGGGTCGGTCGAATCCCGGTTGTGTCAATGGTGCCTAGACGCCGTTGGAATATAGAACATCGAGCTGAATTTCGCCCATAGAACCTGTTCGTCTGCCATAGACGAAAGGAATGGGGAAATTACAACCAGCAAACAAGGGGCTATAAAGGTGCTATACATAATTGCCGTCCAGCAGTTGGTGAAAAAAGGGAGAAATCGTACCTTTGGGTATCCCGTAAAACTAGTAATTGATACTTCTCGACAAGTGCGAAATATCAAGGACAAATAGGGAAACGTGCTAAAACTCCCGAAATGTAGAACGAAATAAACCTCCCAAAAACCTTTCTCTATGAGCCCAAGATGTCGATGATGGATTATGGTATCGAATGACCAGACTGGTCGTCTAATATGCTACACTCTTCTAACTCCGATCCGCTACCGTGGTTACCGGGGGAGGGACGTCTTTTGGTATATCGTGTCTCGTCCTGTCTCTATTTGGGAATATGGGATCAATAGCCCGGTGAGGGGGCTCATATGGTTGCGGATTTCGCGGGGATGGCGGATATGGATTTGGAGGCTGCGGTCGAGAATGTAAATGCGGAAGTATTTGAGACGGGTCTTGCTGCTGCTGCTGAATATGCGGAAGAAGTGGTGGAGGTGGCGGAGATCGTGAATTTAGTGCTATCGAACCCCGATCATGAGGTGATAATGTAGATCTCTCTACTTGCTCGAGAGGCTCCGGAAAAGCGCGGGGAGTTTCTGTAGTGGATGCTGGTGAAGTAAGGGGGAACGAACTGCTCGTTTGACGTGGGCTGTCGATTGCACCAAAGCCGCGCTTCTTCGATTTCTGGTCGCTCGGATTGCTTGAAATTTCGTATCCGGGAGACGAAGCATATTCGCGCTGGGGCTGGGCTGCTAATGGAGCTAAAGGCGGCGGCGCCGGTGTGATTGGCGCATACTCCGACATTCGCGAGTAGACGGCGCGAGCTTGGGCTTCTTTATCCGCCTTGGATGGCCGACCACGTTTCTTTCCCGTCGATGTTACCGGAGGACTGATACTGACGGGCACAGGAGGCGGATAGCCATTCGGAGGAGGGCGCGGCTGAATGACGCGAGCTGAAGCTACGGGAGGCTCGAGAGGGGCCATCATCGCTTGTCTCTTGGGAGCAGGATGATCTACTAGGTCGCTCAGGGATTTACGCTTGAAGCTTGTCAAATTCGGTGGCGAATATTTTGTCTGGAACATAGTCTCGACTGCGCCAAAGCACTGATTCATATTACGACCTGTTTTCATTAGGGGGGCATATTCGTTAAGGCGATCCCCAGATACGTACCGCCGGGAAGCTGCATCGACATCCAGTTTGGCTCGACATGATGAGTCTTGATGAAATCGACGAGAGTGTATACGTCTATGGTGCTGACCTTGATCATTTCACCTAAGACGAACCGCTATAGCAGGCAGGAGTTAGTCGGGAAGCATGACGAGGCGACTGTTGCAATATTACCTTCTCGTCGTCCGAAAACGTGGTATCCATGGCGAGCAGCTAAGTCTGACAGCGGGAAAGACGAGGGGGGGAGGGGAAAGGAAGACAAGGGGTATGCCAGCAGAGTTGCGAGTAAGTCATTTGAGAATAGAAACGATCGAATACGAAAACTGGAGGCGAAGACACGATAGGTACTCTCTCAAGGCAAGCAAATGGTCGTAAGGCAGATGCTGAGGCGACGTGGTGTAAATCGCAACAGAGAAGATACCTATTGTGCCCGAAGATCTAGGCCATCAGGTGGCAGTGATGGGCTAGGTAAACCACAGATAGCAAGGTAGGGTGGTGGTGCCCCAGGTAGTGTAGGTAGTGCGTACTGCGTACTGCGCCGGGATTCCTAGAGTGTTAAAAGGAGGGTGTGGGAGTCTCGCAAGAGGATAAAGAGACGCGCGCAAAATAAAATGTACGGCCCAAGCGCGCGTCTTGGACGAGAGGTTCAACCGAGGAGTAGGTAAAGCGAGTGTGTCTCAGTTGAGTAAGTAAAGTTGTACAAACGAGGGAGTAGTATGAGCCGTGGTCGTTGAGAGAATGTGCGCGGCGATCTCCTAGGTTACTTTGCGTCTACAAGGGTAGCGCGGTGGAACAAGGTGGTTTTTCTGGTTAACAAGGGGGTCCTCTTTGGGTACGCAGTACGAGTATCGAGTACTCCCGTACCGTCTGAGAGCCAAATAATAATAATGGGGATTGTTAGGATGGGCTGGGTTTTGTCCGGTCTGTATTGTACATATGTTCTGTATGTCTGTCCCCTAGGTCCCCTAGTCCGGGCTTTGTTATTATTGTTTTTCTTTTCTTTTCGTTTTCTTTTAATGAAAAAGATCCCCAAACTTTTGTTTTTTGCACGCCGAGCAAACGGGCGCCCTCTTCCTGCAGAATAACCCCAACTACCCAGGTAGGTAGGTAGGTTGTAGGAGGAGGTAAGTATCGTAATTGTACCTTGTAACAATAACAACCGGCAGCCGGAGATAATCCTTTAAAATGGAGAGGCGCTGGTGCCGAGTTCTTCCTTTCCTTCTCTGTTCTGTCTGTATGCCTGTCTTTCTCTCTTCGGGGTTTGTATACGTCTGTTTGGACCTGTTTGTTGTCTGATATTATACATATATAATATGCTTGATACTGGCAATGTAGTTCCAGATGAGTCCATTTGCGTCGCATGAATCGCAAACTGCGGCGCTAGATCGAGATAAACAAGTGATCGGTAGAATTGCTAGGCTCTAGAGCTGGCCGTCCATGCCCCCCGGATCTGGGTTCGGAGGCTTTTCTGGTTCACCTTAGCCCCAATGCAATAGCACGAGCAGAGTAGAGTGAGAGCTAAGGTTGCGAGACGCGCGGGTTTGCGTGCAGCAGCGGCCGCTGCTAGCCAGCTGGTCATATGCTGAAAATATATGCCATTAGGAAGTATCGTGCATGGCCATTGCAACCATCACGATTTCGGCCTGATAGTTACTGGACTGTCGATATGCACCTCTGTCCCTCTTGCATATGGCCAATACATCCATGTCCTTAGCTGTGAGCCAATCCCGCTGGCCACTTAGACAAATCGGGTCGCCTGACTAGGCTCTCTTGCATTGGGCTGGTAAGAATTGAGAAACATTGAATATTGCCCATCTTCTTAGAGGCCAATTCCCACACCACCACCGTCGCAAGTCCTCTGCTGCTAGCTCTCTTAAGCTCTCTAGACTCTCTAGACTCTTTGGCAAGTGCCTGTCCTACACCGCCAAAGAGGCATCGCGAGAGACCAACGAAAAGTAATGTGATCGGAAAGACAACAGAATGGCATAAGCAATAAGCAATAGAACTGGAAATCCCATTAGCTCCCGTACAACCAAGGAATTGCTTAGGAGGAGGAATTGAATCCCATTGGTCCCTCATCCTTTACCCAGCACCTCCGCTGTTGCGGGCTGGCAGGCTGGCAGGCTGGTTCTGTTAGCTGTCGAAGTCATGCTCGCTCGATAGCGGGTCCCCTCGTTGCGGTCGCTTGACTGGCCGAGAGTCGCTGAAATCTCACCAATCGCAGGTCCGAGGAAGGGCTTCCAGAGCATTCACACGCTTAGCGACCAAGCACAGATCAAGAGTTCGTCACATATGACGAGCCGGGAGCCGCAGAGGGGTTGATCTAATCCGTCCGAGACTATAAAAAGATGCCTCGAGTGTACGGGATCCTTTTTTTCGACCTGAACAAATTTGAATGCATCATTTTGAGATGCACCGGCATCTAGCACTTTACGATCTAAGAATTGCGTAGCTTCGGACGCCAGACCTTATATATGTTGTATATCGCTCTAGCACCCAGCACCCAGCACCCATACCGCCTTTTTCCTGCCTCAACTTCAGGCTCTGTTCTATGCATAATGAGTTGGCAGTTCCTCATAGGGGACCCACCCACTTCAGGTATAACCCGTCATTGCTCGCAGCAAAGATCCTAGACGGAGATCCTGGACACGACAAGAGACATCGATCAAAGGCGACGAGATTTCCTGGGGTGGTCGGTCCATGATATGAGTGCCGACGCCCATTACGTATGTCAAGGTGATCGGAAGCGGCTACCCTTTAGCCCAATGTTGCAACCATCATGGCTGGTTCAATTGAGACTGAGATGTTGGTGCTTGTACCACGTTTCAATATCGATTAGCTCAATTCTGCGCTGCAGATTCGAGTCTGAATACACCTACCTGCTCTTGACCGGGCTTGTCCAATGTGGTGATAGTGTGGCTCGGCGATTAGAACCCCATGTTTCCCCTTGATTGCCCCTAGGGACCTAGGTACATACCTAGGCGTCGTCTAGGCGTCGTCGCTGTCGCCCACCTCGTCGCTATCGGCCATGCCTACGCAGCATAGGTACCTATACCCTTACTATCATTACAGGCGATTAGAGAAATTCAATTTGTGGCGCGGTAATGAACGAATAGAGGCGCCGGACATTCTAGTAGTGAATGCTAGTGGAACAGATCATTCGTCTTCTCGATCCTCGGAGACCTGCAGAAGGCTTGGAAGGATGTCTTGGGGCGCTCTCCCGGAAGTTGAACCGGGTTGATCTCTCGCTGTGGTAACTCCAACTACCATCTTTTAGTATTAGACAATGCCTGTCTGTCCAGGTGCCATTTATGCCAGGTGGTCAACAATACTACTACGCCAACTTGGAGAGTTATCGACATGAATGTCAATTTTTCAAGTGGAAGAAGGAAGAACATTAAAGGAAGGATTATGAGAATGAGAATTGAATAAAAGCTAAGGGGCGTTTTTAGGTTCATGAAAAGCAATAGCGACTACCTCAGTAGTCCTGGAAAGCCCCCTGAGGTCTAAGATCCAAGGTCTAAAGCTTAAAGAAGGGCAGGAGGCCATAGGTGATGCATTGTACCTCCCTCTACCTGAGCAAAAGCAGGTACAATACCTTCTAAGGAGTCATCAATATTCAGGTCATATCATGGATTACATTTAGGCACATACTAGGTAAGTAAGTATCTGCCTAGTAGTAGGTATTAGGTAGGTACTAGCATCAGCACTGAGATATCGCTGTTTGAATATTAAGGTTGACAGGTACCAACATCGACTTCGTTTTTCGCTTTGCGACAATCAAATGATATACGCACGTCCAGAGGTACTGGTACAATACAAGGAAGTGTTGTACAAGAGTTCCCCTACTAATCTGCACTAAGGACCAATGGTTAGCGATCATATTTAGCGAAGTGGTGGGGCATTGTAGGTATTGTAGTATGCCGTAGGCTTCGGATAATTGAAACTGACCCCGAATTTGCAAAGGCTGGCGCGCCACGCTTTCCTGTCCACCTGCGCACCCTCTCTTCACGTACTCACGTACTAACGTACCTCACGAACTTTACTTTTCAGTGCAAGCGCATCTTGGGGTTAGCAACCTTGAACCTCAGCAGGTACAGTACATCCATCCGACTTTCAAGGTTCTGATTTGGGACTTGGGGAGGAAGATTGCAGCTGCACCTTGCACATTGCACCTTACACCTCACCTGGCACTGGTGCTTACAGCATACAACCAGACGACCAGACAAACCTTAAACCTCTAATAATACTAACAATTTTTTTTCCCTTTTGGCGATGACAACGCCCTCACGATATTTTTTCACTAAACAACATTCATTCCACCAAACCTTTCGACAAAGGAACTTGCTAAGCTCCGCGTGTCCCGCGCACTATCTATCCCTATACATGGACGTGTAATTGACAAAATTGGCAAATTATCTGCCGGCAATGTCATTGGGACCGCGCACGAGATAGCATTCGTTCCTGTCGTCTTTTTTCTCTTTTACCTCGAACTTCGTACTTCAACTTCCTGCCTCAACCTCAACCTCTCTACCTCTCTCTGCCTTTAATTTTACCCTAGTTTTTCTCACCCAACCTGTTCTCAACTCTTCGCAACATTCCCTTCCCCTTACCAACGCCCAATCTACCCTTTTCTCTTATGATCGCGAATCCGAAATCGTCGTCGCACCACGTCGATTTTATTAATTCCATCGATACCTTCGCATACCCGATTTATCTTGTACCGCGAACTTAGCTCCGCCAATTCCTTCCCACCACCACCAGTCTAATTCCATCCATTGCCGCGTGTCTTGCGATAATAGAGCAAAAGTGTCCCCGGTTTAGTAGTCATCATGGAGGACGAGGACCGTCTGAAGGACGGTTCGGAGGGTGTTGCTGTCCATATTACGCCCGCGTCGCGGAACGCTACAATCAAGAAGGAGAGCGAAAGCACCGCGTCATCGCCGAACGCCAGCAAAGGATCTAGGTCAAGAAGCATATCTCCCGATGAACAGAAGGCGCGCAGTGATAGTGCATCCACTCCCGATGGGCATCCCCCGAAAATTGCACGTAAAGCAACTAATAAGATGACATCCCGTTTTGTTCAGCTATTTGATGATTTGCCCGATGTCACTACGGAATCCTATCGCCATTTCCAGGTCATTCCGGATTGCCTTTACGGCTCTAAAGCTCTTGGTTCAACAGATCACGACGCGCTAGATTGCGATTGCAGCGAAGAATGGCGTATGTATTCCCCATCCTTACTAATTTATAGGGGTTATGTTATGGGGAGCTAACAGGCATGTTTTAGGCGACGGCATGAACCATGCTTGCGGTGATGATTCGGACTGTATTAATCGAGCGACAAAGATGGAGTGCGTCGACGGCGACTGCAATTGCGGCGATGGTTGCCAAAATCAACGGTTCCAGCGCAAGCAGTATGCTGATGTTTCAGTCATCCAAACTGAGAAGAAAGGTTTCGGTCTCCGAGCTAACACCACTCTTGAAGCTAATGATTTTATTTTCGAGTACATTGGAGAGGTTATCAACGAGCCTACTTTCCGAAGAAGAACCATCCAATACGACAAGGAGGGCATTCGTCACTTCTATTTCATGTCACTAACCAAGAACGAGTTCGTAGATGCGACTAAGAAGGGTAATCTTGGTCGCTTTTGCAACCATTCATGTAACCCGAACTGTTACGTGGATAAATGGGTTGTGGGCAATAAGCTTCGCATGGGCATTTTTGCCTCGAGAAAAGTTCAACCTGGCGAGGAATTGGTTTTCAATTACAACGTCGATAGGTACGGAGCTGATCCCCAACCCTGCTACTGCGGGGAACCAAACTGCATTGGATTCATCGGAGGTAAGACCCAAACAGAGCGGGCGACAAAACTATCCGATGCAACCATCGAAGCTCTAGGCATTGACGATGCCGATGGTTGGGATACCGTTGTTGCTAAGAAACCACGTAAGAAGAAGATTACAGAGGATGACGAGGAGTATGTTAACAGCGTACAAACTCGCGGTCTGGATGAGAAGGACGTCACCAAGGTCATGGCCACACTCATGCAGTGTAAAGAGAAATGGATTGCAGTCAAACTGCTCGAGCGCATCCAGCTTAGCGACGATGATCGAGTGCGCAACCGAGTTGTGCAGATGCACGGATATCAAATTCTCAAGACCGCACTGAATACCTTCCTAGACGACAATAATGTCGTTCTTCAGATACTCGACATTCTCTACAAATTCCCTCGATTGACCAGGAATAAGATTTCAGACTCGAAGATTGAATCGACTATTAAGTCGCTCACAGAGTCAGATCATGAGAGTGTTGCTTCAGAAGCCACACGATTGCTAGACGAATGGAGTAAGCTGGAGATAGCGTATCGAATTCCACGAAAGAAGATGGATCCGAATTCTCAGTCAACACCGAGCGCGCAGCCAATTAATTCTTTCGAGGAGCGTCGCGGGGTTCGCGTGGAGGAAACACCCACCAAGAATACCTTCACCCTCCCCGAGAATATCCCCAAGGGTCCACGAAGCAATGTTCCTCAACGAAATCAAAATTATTTCAACAATCAACGCTTCCGTCGACCTCAGGTCACAAACCTCCCACCTGGCTGGTTTGCAGCCACCGATAAACGTGGGACCTTGTACTACTACACGCGTACCGGCGTCACAACATGGGAAAAGCCGACTGCGCCGCCCGAGTCAACCCAATCTCAACAAAGGGGGCCATCTGCTGCAGAGCAGCGACAGAAGACATTACAAGACATCATTGATTCCGCAGTCAGGTCAGAGAACGCACCTAGACGATCGGCATCGCAAACTCCGCAGACTAGTACGCCTACCCAGGAACCTAAGAAGGAAAAATGGCGTTCTCTACCTATTGAGAAGCAAATGAAGATTTATGAGAACACGGTACGTCGAATACTCGTTGACGATATTATGCTCAATTGCTAACTCAGTCGCAGCTTTTCCCTCATGTAAAGTATGTCATGGATAAGTTTCGACACAAGCTCCCCAGGGAGGACCTGAAGAAGTTCGCCAAGGATGTCAATAAGAAATTAGTTGCATCAGACTACAAGAACAATCGTGTTGAGGATCCGACATCTATTACCGAGAAGCAAGAGAAGAAAGTCAAGAAATTTGTCAAGGATTTCTTTGACCGCGCCGTGGAAAAATACAAGGCACATGAAAAGAAGAAGGCCGAACGAGCTAGCCGTGCGCGCGATGTAGTACAACCAGGCGATAACGCCGACTCCGTTACGGCGCCAGCTGTTAAGGACGAAGACATTATAATGACAGATGACGAGGCAGGTTCAACGCCTAACAGCCTTGACCGAAAACGCAAACGTGAAGACGATGCGGTGGGCTCTCCTAGTGTGACGCCCTCCGAAACGCCTTCGATGAAGCGTCTTAAGGAGGAGGAAGCTGATGTTCCAAGCCCTCCACCTCCGCCGCCTCCGCCCATGGACGATGATGCTACATTGGACATGGTGACTGAACATAACAAGTCACATGACGGACATGACCATGCCTTACCACACGAAGATGACGAAGAGCAGCGCATGGCTGTCGAAGCAGAACGACAGAAGCTGCGAGAAGAAGAAGCAGCTCTCGAACGAGAGAATGAGCTTAACATGCTCGACTTCGAACGAGAACAAGAACAGGACAAAAGTGGTAAAATGGTGAATGGAACTCACCACCACATCAATGACAGAGTCCCTCGAGCCCAGGAGAAGTCGGGTGGAGGATTAGATCCAGCCGAAGAGGAGAGTGCTGCTATTCAGCACAGCACTAGGAAGCACGAGGTTATGAGCCACTAAATATGTACGGGCGTAGTGCCAGGTCTTGCCCAATAAACCCCAATCTAACAAGAGTCAGGCCTAACAATAAAATCACCCGAAGGGCGACATCATCCATAGAGAAACCTCTATTTTAATACGACCCATATTAACGTTGGCGATAATTACGAAGGCGGTTCACGTTAAGGACTCTTCAATGTCTATTAGATTCACATTTTGCGTACCAGTTCCTCTTTAATCCATTTTCAGGGCGGGTTTTCACGGTTTTTACACACTATATAAAGGTCGTCGACTATAACTTGATTGCATTTTCCCGGGCATGGGGGTTGATTTTTTACGGTCCTAGGGGTTCTTCACATTGGTGGCGTTTCGGTAAAGGACATTCGATTGATCTTTGAGTCTTGACTGCATTCGACCCATCCACACACATATCCATCATCAACCGGTAACGGAGTAAGAAGGGGAAAGAAGACACCGTTTGACAGTAGGGGGTGAAATGGGGTTGGCATAACTTGGAACAAACGCGAATGATTAATAGGTGCATGTATCCGGAGAATTAAGAGGGGTGTACTGCTATGATTTTTTTATTTTTCGCACATTTCCAACCCTTACTTTTACTTTCCCCGGAGGGCGTCGCTACGCCCGAACACAGTGTATACGCGTTTAATGCGATGCGATGCGATCTACATACACCGACCGTATAACACACCCAAACGGAAACCGGTATAATAAGCGGGCTCTCATTAACAGCCCCGCGAGGTGCATGATCGGGCGTGCGAAGATCCATACGGATAAGTACCTCCTCACTCTAAGAAGGGGTTGGTTATGGTGGTGGAAATTGAGGAACGAACAAGAGTCAGCCGGAGGAATTGTGTTTTTTCTGTGCTATAAAAAATTCAAGGGGCTAGCCGTTTGTTTCGTGGCCCAGTACATAAACCCGCCGATGATCAACACCAACCATCCTGTCAATATCTACCCAGCAGAAATGAGAGAAAGAGAACGAATAAAAGGAGGCTTTTTTTTCCTACAAGGAAAAGCCCTTTTTGATCTACAAATCTTGCCGTACATGTTCACATGATTCGCGAGTTGATTAAATTGATTGACTTGAGGTAAAGCCATCCCCGACGGGGCCGACTTGATAGATTCCCAATTCTACCGTGGTACTTGGACTAATCGTTTAATTGCTTTCTGCTCCACTCTACTCCCCAAGTACATACGTACGTCTCACGTAGGTCAAGGTCCAATTCGCAATCCCGTCCGCATCCCTCGCGTGGCTCACCCTTCCCGAGCGTATCGGATAATTAAGTGGTATCCCGGATCAAATGCACGTATTTGCCGCCCGGTTTTACGCAACAACAACAACAACAACAACAACAAGAAGGTGTGTGTGGGAAGAGACACACAGTATATGGTGGAGAAAAAAACAAAAAGGTTGGGTCGGACGGGAACGAGATTATCTTTTCCCCTTTCCTCTCCATTGTGGCTTTTTCTTCATGCGCCTTTCTTTCTTCACCACGCTCTTTCCGGTCTTCCCCTCATCGCTTACCCGCTTACCCCAAGCCAAGATCAAAGTTCCGCCGTGCTCTGCGATTCATACCAATTATACCCGTGTTTCCAATCGTAAATGCCTGATGTATCCAAACTCATCCCAGAAAACAGATTGCCTATCCCATCCTATCCTACGTCATGAATTCTACTATCCAAGAGAGACGAAAATCAGCTCGAGACAATCTTCTCAAGCGCAGCGAGCAGGATGTCGGCGTGCGACTTCTCGAAGATGAGCATAGGACGTAGACGGACAGCGCGCTCGCCGGAGCCGCCGATGTTGATACCGAACTTCTTGGCCTTCTTGAGGAACTCGTCGCGGTTCGGGTTGTCGAAGGCGATGAAGGTGCCCTGGCCCTTGCCGCGCAGGTTATCGAACTGGCCGGGGTACTTCTTGGCGAGGGCAGCGAGCTGCGCGTATAGGTAGTCGCCGACCTTGGCCGTGTTCTCGACGAGGTTGTTCTTCTCGATCTCGGAGATGATGGCGCGGAAGAGGATCGCACGGGCTGGGTCGCCCATCCAGGTGTTGAATTGGCGGTACGGCTTGTTGGGACGCAGCGATGGGTCGCCGTAGTAGTAGCCTGCTGTTTGCGCCTTCTTGCTGAATGTCACCATGTCGGGAGGATCTTGGAGGTTCCAGTGCTCGTGAGCCCAGAACTTGCCGGTGGCGCCGACACCGGTCTGGACCTCGTCGACGATGAGAAGGACGCCGTGCTTTTTGGTTATGGCTCGCAGACCCTGGAAGAAGGCAGGAGAGGCGTGGTTGTCACCACCCTCGGACTGGATGGGCTCGACGATGACGGCAGCAGGGGGGACGTGGTAGTTCAGGATGAGGTGCTCGACCTCCTTGAGAGAAGCCTCCTCAGCTTTAACATTCTCTTCGGCGTGCTCTTCAAGAGGGTACTTGAGCTGGGGGAAAGTAGCGTGAGGCCAGTCGAAGGCAGGAATATCCAATTTGTGGATAGGCTTCGATCGAGTCGTCGAGAGAGTACCGAAGAGACGGCCGTGGAAGGCGGTCTTGAAGGATAGGATAGAGAGCTCAGAGGCACCGGGTGTCTTGTTCACCATAGAAGAGTCTAGCTCCTCCTGGGTGAATTCAACATTGGGGCCACCACGGTCACGCTGTCGTCGCCACATAAAGGCAGCTTTGAACGCCGTCTCGTTCGCGTCCGATCCAGCCATTCCCGTGAAGACTTGGTTGAGGCCCTTGGGAGCCACCTTGAGGATACCGGTCTCCAAGATGTCGGCCCAGTCGTGTGAAGGGAAGTTGCCCAATGCAGGTCTGTTGATAAGCGCCGTGACCATCTCAGGACTCTCGGCAGCTTTCCTTAAAACCGGGTTGTTGTACCCGACGGGTATCGAGGCAATTTGGGCATACCTTAAGAGGGGTTAGTTTCCGCATTGAGGGTACAAAGTAACAACCCCTGCATTAACAAACTTACACATCTAGTAGCGTGTTTCCATCGGGGTCGACGATATAGTTTCCAACGCTCTTGGTATAATCAGCAAGCATGTTCAAGCTTCGAGTGTCGAAGACCTTGTCTAGCTTGGAGATGTACTCCTTGCAAACCGGACCGGGAATTTCCGTCTTCACTATGGGAGCCTCAGGCTCGCCGGGGACAAAGGAAGAAGCCATCCTTGCGCTCGATACGGTGAATTGGCGGGTCAAAGTTCGAGAAACGACAGGTTTCGAGATGGTAGAAAGGTGCCGGAGAGCGGCTCCATGACGAAGGGCAGCCATCCTTTATCTACTTTCGTTTTATTGCCTCTATTGACTCTATTGCGTCTATAAATGCGGGCTTTCACTGCTAGCCACCGGCGAGTCTCAGTAAGCCCGGGATCACGTTGGCGGGCAACCGGTAGCTAATTGGCTGTAAGGGACCTTAAAGGAGGTTAGAGTTATGGATTCTATTCCACTTCTTTTGAGAAAATTTCTACTTCGACAGGAGAAGTTGAAAGTTTAAAAGAACTTAAAGGAACTAAATGACTAAGAGATCGGGACTTTGAGGAATAATGGTCACAATGGGAATAATAAGGGTAATAAATGGCAATAAAGGGACGGTTTATCGTTTATCGACCTTATCATTCATAGCGGGGGGACCGGACGAGAGCGGACCTAGCTGCGTCTTAGTCGGGTCCTAACAAACCAAGCTTTTGCGGGGTCCTGACTCGTAACTCTCATTGGTGAGAGACAAACTACGTCAGCGATGTTCGGGCAAGGCTCTTTACGTAATGGCGCGCTACCCGTACCTACTTGCCTGCCACCTGCTGCCCAGTACCACTTTCTTCACGACCGCCCCGCAGTAAACCGCGATGATCGAAGGGCCGGACCCCTGACCGAGGCACCAGCGACCCGGCTCCAGGTGAAGCTCGAATTAGCAATTGCAGAATTCGGAAAGTCCACGCGATATCGCGATATCGTGATATCTTTAAAGTCGCCAAAATCGCCTCAACCCGAGTACCCACTTGGCAACATTCCCGACATCGCTGCCGATAACCAACCTTCGCCTATTTATACCTATATACTTACGAATTGTCGTACGTTAAAACAACTTCTTTTTCGTCAATGTACATATAAGTAAGTATATCGCTCGCCCCGTCGAGATGGTGTGGAGGTCCAGATGTAGGTATCTATATTAGGTGCTCTCCCGGAGTGCCAATGCAACGCCGAGCTTCCCAATAACCAGTATAATAGAATGTTGTGTAGCAGCGATGGTAGGTGATATCAAGCATATGCGCCTGCGGCAATGCATGCGACCTGCTTGGCGAATGCCACGGCTATCAAGATAAAGGTCATATCATTGTTAAGAGAGGGGAATATAGATATTAAACACATCCAATAGGCATATTGACACTCAGGATATATTGCCACGTGGGAACGAGCCGTGAGTGGAGGGGAATCGGACGAATAGAAAATGGTGACTTGAGATAATGTCAAAAAGCCCCTATATCGTCACATACCGTAACTACGGCGTATCTTGCGAATATTGTTTTTATCCGAGAGTGATTCGCATAGTTTTTTCATACATTCTACATGTTAATGACCTGATATATGATGTCTTATTCAGTTACGATGATCTACCTATAACTCTTTCCAGGGGGTTCATATTGCACCATCATCTACCTATAGGTACGTATGAGTGCAGTGCATATAATCAATTCGAAACCCGATATAGTCGGACTTGGATATACCAGTTATCTGGTTACCTACCTTGAAAGACATGTTGGCAATCTATGGTATCCCATAGCTGATTTCCATGTATCAGGTCTCTCGTACAGAACGATGGGAAAGCTAGTGATGTCCACACCTATATCCTTAATCTCTAAAGTCTTGTCATGTCCTGCATCTTGGTGGGTGGCAAGCGTGTGTTCCCAAGCGTAGTGAGTTACTACCAATGTCTTATCCAAAACTCAATCCAAAGAGATTGGTCGATATATAGCTCTCTAATCCCCTGACTAGCATACTGGTGCATGGTTTCACAATGAAATACGATGTACTGAGCCTCACTCGTATTCTTCCACGCTGTCACCTAGCTAGCAGAAGCCTACCTATAGAAACCCCAGAACACAACATATCCGGATGAGAGGACTAGAATCGATACATGAAGTGTCCGTTATCTAGGATCTAGTATTCGGTTGTCACTGGGATGTCACACAAAAAGAGGCGAACTCAGGGGCTCATAGACTTGGTCTAGTTCACAGCCAAGGTGTCACAAGAAGTTGCCATGGGAATTAGACCTTCGAAAAGCAGCGTATACAATTAATTGATTCGAGAATATACGAACCCCTTAAATCTGTCTAATGGCGCTCCGTTCATACCATAAAGAAAACGAAAATCCCAACGAGTGTGGCAATTTTCTAAGAACGGGACGTCTCTAGCTTTGTTTTATATCATCATTTGCTCAGGGGAAATGAAGACCGACTCCCTACGATCAATAGATACAGGTCACAGCATGGAATGGAAGAGTACCTCCTACGTAGGTGGCTGAGACTACCCTCCTATATCTAAGACACCAGGCCCCGGCTTTCCAAGTAAGGGCAGATGTCTCTAGATTCTTACCCGTCATATTAATTATCTATCTAACAATTTTCCAAAATTCTGCACCGATACCAAAATAGAATGGCCTTTTACCCTCCCTAGAAGCTATATCGGACGAGTTCCGAGGGAGCGGTTAAGCGCTATGCAAGTCATTTGAATGCTTCTCTGATCCCCTCGAACACAACGACGGTCAATCGGCATTACCTTTGACATAATCACTCGGGCTTGGGTAGTAGCTGTACTAAAAGTCCGAAAAATATTCAGGTTTAACTCCGAGAAGCAAAATATAATCCCATGCTCATGTCCGTCTTTACATGAAAGGGGAAAGCAAGGGAGTTACGGATGGAATCCCGGGCAGCCAGATTAACTACATCGATAGTATAGAGACTACTAAACCGAGATTAAGTAGTATACATGCTCACAAAGTTGTATCTTTTCAGCTAGCTAAGTGTAAGCTAGGTAGCACAGAAGGACAGTAAGGCTCTATAATGACTTAGCGAGGGGACGAATGAAGATCCAGCTTTCCACTGAGCTGACGCCGAGCAATTACTATCATGATACCATCTTGTACGATCTTGAATCTGCGTTCCAAGCGCAAGCCATTCCGATAGGATAGCTAGAAATTTCAGGATACCAACTTGCTGTGTGCTTGCGTACCATTTTTCCCTTTCCAATCCTTCGTAAACTCATGATCATGAAGGCTGGCGAATGATTTGCGGCGCGCAATGATGGTTCGAGTATGAAACATAGGGTATGCTTGTGAGAATTTTACCGTAGCATCGGTTTGATGATCCCTAGTTACGACCCAGGTCTGTCATGAGCCGAGAGACGATCATGTTATATTTGTTGGTAATGCCACCCTACCTGCTTATTAACGTCCCTCACTGGAGGCATAAGAGGAACAATTATTGACAGAAGGCATATCAACTTCATTCCATGGATAATACGAGGATTTCGAATGCATCGTACGCGTCAAGTACGATTGACTGAATGCGTTGGCAATTCAATCGTATAGAGCATATGGAGGAATACCTATACGATAATGAACACGGAATACCTGCTTCTTAGTCCTGTTCTTATAATTGCGCGCACCGCTAGACTCCCTAAAGTATAGGGGCGCGTACGCCGTATATGTGGACGCGAAAACGATGGCTCGACAGTGGCTGCACAATGGCTGCACTGGCGCTGCGAATCTCATTTCGCTAGCACCGCCACCGTAGTTGCGAAACTGGACCGCGAAGCGCAAAGCTACAGCATTACGTAGTATATGCGAGTTGGCTGAAACGACCTCTATGCAAACACGGTTCCTTCTGCAAGGTACTACTGAAAATATGAGATGGATAAAAATTACTAAAAAATACCAGATCTATCAGATTTTTTCAGCCCTGGAGAGTTCCACGGCATGTGCGGACATGGGGAAGCGTGCCGGTGGGATCTGCCCGGAAAAGGCCCTAGATGGTCCTAGTCAAAATATGGATGTAATGGACATGCAGCCGGCAGCAAAGCGGCGTTACGGTATTGTTTGCGACGACCCAATCAGAGACGCGCCAGTCTTGTCATCTTATCCTCCCACCCGTTCGAAGGATTTGGCTGGAAGGGATCGGAGGCTCAACAACCTTGCCCAGCCCTAATCGAAAATCTGGTCAATGAGAATGAGAGAGGACGGATCTTTCGGAAATTTGAATGGATGAATATATGGAAAGAAACGTGGCAGCGAGGGGGTGAGCCGTCGTCCCGGGCTTATTCTTGGTAGATGTGCCTGGTGAACTGAAAGGATCGTTGAATATTCGACCATTACTAATTACTAGTTGTCTTCGAAGGAGCTGAGTTGTGGGACTGGTGCTTATGGGTTTTTTTTTCTGCTTTGTTTTGTTTGGTTGCTATGTTTTGATTACCAATGTCAATATTTACTTCCATCAGGAGCGTTAAAATCTCAACAGCATCGCGCTCTACCACTAGAACAGCTACCATGGTTTAGTCTGCCTTAGCAGTCGTTTCAAAGAAGACCACTAATCTGCGGAAGACGTAGTCGGGATTTGATACAGCGGTCTAGACTAACAAAACCCTTAGCGTTGCAGAGGTCATGGCAAAGCGAGATTAGCTGTGGATCTAAGTAAGGCTGCTAGCTTGCGTGACTACGAGACTTAAGCAGGGGCACTCGTGTTAAGAGCATCGCCGCCTCAGGGTCTTGCTGCACGCAGAGCACCGCCCGGTGGGCTCGGACTGAAAGGGGTTGATTCAGGTGAGGTGCGTGACGAACCGGCGGAGCACCGGGAACCGCTTCAACGGCTAAGGTGCTCATGACTATGACGCTCTGTTGCAGATGTCTTAGATTGTTGGTGCCAAGTCCGGATATCTTAAATGCATTCAAGCGCATTGTCCGCGGGGTATGTCAAATGTCACGGTCCTCTAAGGGTCAAGAGAGACATACAGCGAACTTGTGGGACAGTGAAGACTGCGGAAACCGATGGCGCGCGCCGTCGAGGCCTTAGATGTGGACTTGTCGCCGCTATTTTGCCCCTCCGGATCGCGAGGTGAATCCGAAGCTTGCGGGATGTTCCCTGATACACAATGAAAAAATTGACCAGATCGCCCGGCTAGATCGTAGAAAGCTTCCATGCGCCGCTCGCACGGGAATCGAACGATCGCGGGATCGCTTGTATGTATGTAGTAATCAATATTTAAAGAGCGGATGCTCTGGTCGATTTGTGCGGCAAGATCATATCCATGTTACCAACATGTTGGGTATACGATCTTGATGCGCTGTATGTGCAGGATCGTGCGTGTCTCGGTGTTTGCCAGATATTCATCGACGGATCTCAGTGCGGGTATGTTGTGTTAGTATGGCAGTCCGTGAGGATATGGACTGATGGACTCTAACCCCGTAGACATTACCGGTAGACCGAAGACAAGCTGAATCGGAGGGTAACGCCGGCCTCGGCATGGTTTATCCCTGGGTCATAGCAGCACCAAGTCTTAGAAATCTATGGTAACTGCTACAGGATCTAGAGGACCTAGTGTAGGCCGGCTTTTGCTCCGTGTTGCAATGGTCTCCATCGTCAAATGGGTCTCTCTCCGTACATACACGACTCCTGCGTTAAGGAGTTAGATTTAAAAATTCAGCTACCTACCACATACCTATGTAGGCAGCCAAGGCAATACGTCGATGGCGTCTTGAGGCAGTGAATCGACCTTCGACCTTCGACCTTGGAAATGTCAGGGTCTTTGGTCAGCGGTGAGATATCTGCGTTAGGCTAGACTGGGCGGTCCTTGTCAACTGTGCCTTGCGTGCCTTGAGGACGGAATACTTTAGAAGCTCATTGGCGTAGTGTTTCGCATCGGAGATTATTGTCTTTTTTCCTTCTTGGGCTAAGCTTGCGGGCTAGTCTAGGATGATCGCCAGGACTCCAGACATCCCTGGCTCACCCTGCATGAATACATGAATAGGTACCTATATTCAGGTACCTATTGTCTATTAATATTGTGAGCGCTCGAAATTTGCTGTCTTTTTGGTGGCGGTTGCGCTACAGCATCAGTCGAATTCTTGATGCTCATGTTCAATTGGCAGTTGAATTGAATGAAGTCGATAGTTGCCTTTTGCTTATTTCGAATACCCTATCTTTCTAAACGTCATCGCCATGATAAGTGACCAAAAAATGTCTCAGCTAAATAGTAAATTGTGTACATAACACGGCTAGGTATTTTATTATTAATTCACGTACCTGGAGAAGAAAAATTTTCCTTCCTGCTGGGGTGGATTGGTGGACACAAAAACCCAAGAACTCCATATTCTTACCATTATGTATGTAAGAGCTGAGGAATATTTAATTTGGGCGTCATGTCATCCCGCTCAGGTATGACGACCCCAGTTTGTTGAGCTCCGCCCTGTTACAGGTCAATTGGAATGAAAATGAAGTCAGCATACTCTTTGGTATGAAGATAGTGAGGCAGTTAGTAGTAAAGCAGTAGAATCAAGAGCAAACATCGATAGCCCTGGCATGAAGTGTGGGCAAACTTTTCCCGAGGCCACGGTTAGGATTAACATGTATTAGATATGCGAGATGGCGGAGAACAACTGGAGAATAAGTACCTAGTCTGCTAGTAAGGCTGCCTTGTCAAGAGGCTCACGGACTGAACTGGACTGAACGGCCTCTCATGTGAAAGAGATCCGCAAGACACGCCAGCAAGTGGATTTCTTAGGTCTCTCACGGCCCTCACGGACCCATATCATCAAACCTAATGCTACCGGGAACTGCCCTAGCGAAGTTGAAAGCCATCATGACCTTGTCGACTGTTGGTCTTCGGCAGTAATAATAGCGACGTTAAGGACGGGTACTATTTTCCGCCTCATATTGCTTCTCAGAAATTTCTCGCCTCTTATTGCTTGGCCTCCGGTAGAATGTCTGACAAGCTTACTTTTTCTTTCTTTCTTTTCTTCCTTCGCTTCTATTCTTACGATCCTTCCGAATAGGGGCAAGTAGGCTGAGCTGTTCGACACTCATTCGCTCATTCGTTCATTCATTCGTCCTCGAGCACGGCAATAGCTGCGGTTTTTTTTCCTCAATTGCCAACCCTGCTGACTGGTGCCTGGAAACCTTGTGCTGCACAATTCGCTTGTTCTGAGTTCCCCTATTCAGCATTCAGCCATTTCGCCAGATTACGTACCACGCACGGTCAAGAGACCTAAAGCGAAAGGGGGTTTCAATCGAACCTGTCATAGCGACAGCCATATGACCCCAAGAACAATCAAGCCATAAAGTTAAAAGTCTCAGACGGAAAAAAAGAGCAGGAATAAAAGGTGTAAATTGGGGGCGGAATTCGAACAGGGACCTGTGAGATCTATCCAAGCCAAAGCTGGGAGCTACATATCATATTGGACGGGAAGGGCAAGCCACAACCAATCCTATCTGCCCACCCACCAATCTTTTCCTGCTCGTCCGACGGCAAAATCCTACCCCCGAACGGCATCAGCCATTGGAAAGGAGGGGTAGATTAGAACGCTGAGAGCGGATTCGCGGTGCGTCGCGTTGATGATAGGTCGCTCGTACCTGCATACCCCTGCAAAAACCTGCAAAATACCTGCAAGACTGCAAGAGGAAAAGATCCCAGACCACACGGGAAGACAAGGGTTGTGTGTGTGTGTGGCATCCCATCCAGTACTACCTCAACAACACGAAGAGCGCAGCAGCGCGACAACCATCAGGACGCGTCCGAACCGCTCTACTTTTATTCTGACTGGCCCCGCCGAATAGCAAACAAAGCCATTTCGACCTCCGGCCTACTTTCTCGACCCTCTACTTTTTTATCCTCTTGTCCTGTCCTGTCTTTTATCCCACACCTTGGGAACCTACTACTAATCTTCAGTAATCGCTTTCTCCTTATTACCACTTAGACTAGGTGTGGTCCGTATTACCGACCTGCTGGGTCTGTCCGTCATCATCTCCATTCTTTCCCGTTAATTCTCTCGCTTATACACACAAATATCACGGCTCAAGGCCCGACATTCGTTTGCTTTAGTTTTCGGTCTTGCTTTGCTTTAACTAGCCCGGCAAATTGACCTATATAAAGAAATTCTGCAGTCTTCCGGAACGCATCGCCTCATGTATATTCCGGTTGGTCGGCTGCATCTAACATATACCAACACCACGCGGACGCATTTATCGATTGCCCAGACCGCTAAAGTCTCCTGTCTTTAACAAGGAGATTTTATATTATTGTTGTTGTTATTCCCGTAGCGGCCCGATCCTGGTGCATTCGCTTTGGACCTCCAATCTGGGGTTCAAAATCCGGGGCAAACTCTAAGCCTTGGGTTACCTCCTTGTCGGTAAGAGCGATATCAACTCAAGCCTCAATTCTACGTCCCTCTGGCCTCTATTTGGCCAGTAGGAACAGGAGACAGACCTTCCTAGTGGGTCTTTCTGTGTTGAAATCTCTGGACGGTGGTGGGCCTTGCTGCCCTTAACCGACACACCGACCTTTAGTGTTTCCACGCACATTCTTTGACGCATCTGAGGTAGCCAAGAATCGTCAGGCTTTCTTGGGCCACACTGCGTTGGATTGGAACTTATATGTTCCGTCCTGCGCCATATTCGATCAACAAACTCTCCTTCAACATGGCAAAATCTCGTGTTTTTAGCAGCGTGCTGGGCGCCATTGCCTTGTTGGCGACAGCGGCCGTTTTGGCTCTTGAAATCATCATAGCTCAAGGGCTCTCGGCGGTAGTTCCCCCGGTCACAGTTGTCGCAATCGTTGCATCAGCATGGGAGGGGCTGATTTTCATCCTATTAATTTTTCTTCTTGTTAAAAGCTTTCGGCGGTCGACGGATTTTGGAAAAAGGAAAAACAATGGTATATGGTTTGCGTTGGGCTTAGTTGCGAGCATATTGGCATCCATCGCATCTGTTGTGATGCAGGTCATGATGGGAAAGACAGAAAAGTTGCCGGAGACCATGCTTCAAGTTCGATCGATGAACTTCCTCATCGGATCTGCTATTACACTTGTCTGTGCTTTCGTGGGACAACTCACCTTTATCGTGGTCTTTTTCGTTATTCAGCGGTCACCTGATTCAGAGCAAGCACTGTCTCTTCACACTAACGAGGATAATTCCCGTCTACCGAACATACGTGTGAAGTCTATCCCTTACAGTCGAACAACGCCGGCCTCGAGTCAAACGAGAATCCAGGATCGACCGCTAACTGATTATTCGAGCCGACCTAACTCGAGCAGTGGCCGTTCAATGGCTGAGACTATGAGCTCTATTCGAACCTCGCTTTCTCATACTGTACGTCCTACTGGATCCAAGACTAGGTTGTTATCAACTAGCTCAAAAACTGTGCGTCGCCCTCCTTCGATAGATTCCACTGGATATCGGGATCGGTCAAGCGTGACAGAAGATGGTTTCGATTCCTGGGATACTTCCTCAGTCGACCCTCAAAATCGACAGATAGTGGTGGATACTAGTCCCCCTATGCGTGCTCGCTTTTTGGAGACGATCCCCGCAAGTCCGACAACGAGTAGAAGTCCGAGTCCCGGGTGTCCCTTGGATCTCGAGCCTCCAAAACGCAACCGGAGAAGTCGAAGTTACAGTCCTCTCCCTAGGGCCCAACACGAACGCAGCTTAACACCCTTGTCGTCTCCAAGCGAGCTAAATATTCATCCGCTTTTCCGATCTGATTCTCCTGTTCCCCCACCGGCGGCTACCCCTGGTACAATGGTTATTGCAGCACCTAATGCTGGTCAGACGATCTCGGAGAGATCTCTCACTCGGATGCGGAGTGGAAGTCTGCCGACGGGACCCACCCCCTTGAGCCGACAGGGAAGTTATGAGAGCTTCCGGAAGACACCAAGCCCCAACTCGGATCGACTTCGCGCGGAGGAGGCAGCCGGGGAGAGAAAGATGACACCTCCGATCCCTGAGTGGATTTTAAGCGCCGGGAAGAACGAGTTTGATCGGATTCAAGATCAAAAAGCTGGTGGTGCATGAGATTCGGAATGGTCCTCCAATTGGATGGCATGAATAATGACTAATTATGAATCGTGATTAATATTTTGTTCCAATAGAACCGGGAAGTTGCTGTTTCTCTAGAGACAAGGGGAAACGGGTCAGGTTTGGGATTACTGGGTGATACCATTTTCATTGAGCGCGGCGTTGAACTACATTCTCAACCTCAGAACGAGGTAGCTATCATTCGCTCCAGGGCAACATAAAGGAGACAGAAGGTAGACATTGAAGTGAGATATGAATCAAGTAAAATCAAATAAAACGAAATGAATGAACCTAGATCCGAGTCTTATTCATATCAGTGAAGTGATCGTCAACGGAGCCGGCAACATCTTAGCAAAGAGCTATCGCATTCGAAATGGACTAGTTCTCGATGATCGGCTGCTTCAATATGGTGAATACTAAAACTAATGACTTGAAAATATTCGATATTGATGATTAAAAAATTAGGGAAGTTCAAGGTTCTAATAATGCCCTGCTGGTTTTATTAAGCATCATCATGCTTCGGGAGTTCTTTCGACAAAGAGAACATACAATTGGACAATTAAGGGAAGTTGCACATTTGTTGAACCATGATTTGTATTCCTTCCCGATGTTTCTACAGGCGTGGTTGCCTTCACAAACCCTAAGGTCACCGACATCCGTGAGGCATCCGTGTGATAAAGGGAAGTTTCGACTCATCAGATCTTGTAAGCCTCGCTTTTTGCAGTTGCCCCTCCAGTGGACCCCGCATTTTTTTGTAGTTACAAACATCGAGGACGGTGCGAACCACAGGTACCTCCGCTTAGGCTTGATTTAGGTGAGCAATTGGGTACCTCACTGTGCAGGTCTCCGTTTTTGGATGTACATACGTCAGTGAAGTGCCTGAGGTCCTGGGCATCGAAGGTCATTACCTAAAATTCTTATGTGGTAAGCAGGAAGTAGCGCTAGCCGCCCGCCACTGCCCGCCGCGCGACACATCATTTACTGCTACCTGAAATTCAAGACTTCTCGATCAGAGTTTCCACTCCCGTCGCTTTCCTCTTCCCACCAGGAAAAAAGATTCCAGTCAAAGCACAAAGCAGCCGAATGTTAACTTTCTTCCGCAGTTTTACACCTACGAAACATCGGCGAGTTTATTTAATTACTTTCCTCTCGCGCAGACCAAATCTTGACCTCTTACTACTACCCCTCACCATTTTCTTCCATCACCATCATCTATCAATCTAGGAGTAGCTATCCCGAAGCTGCCCGTCGCTAAGATGAAGGTCACTTTCAAGGTATGTTCTATTCTACCTAGCTGTAGAAGAAGAGCTTTGTCATGATGGACTTGAGCTAGTCTCTATACTTTCCTTTGCTTCAATCTATTGTTGTAATTGAAGAAGCTAACAATATCAACCTTAACAACAGGAGCTTTCGAACCAAAAGTTCACGCTCGATGTCGAGCCATCTGATCTTGTATGTCGTCATTCTATCATCGCAAACACCTATCGACTTCTTACCAAGCTTCTATATCGGCTATCATAACTGTTCCTCATTCTGACTAGGACATAGGTTTCTACCCTGAAGCAACGGGTCGCTGAAGAGAAGGGTTGGGATGCAAAGGCCCTCAAGCTTATTTACTCCGGTATGCGCTAGCTCTCCTCATCTGTACATCACCGATTTGATACCATTCGCCGCCACCTATCCTTTTACCTGCAGAGTACTGATTTGTGTATAGGAAAAATCTTGAAGGATGAGGAAACTGTCGCGGCTCATAAGATTGAGGAGAAGGGCTATGTCGTTTGCATGGTGAGCAAGGTACGTACTGGATATAATATCACCTTGATCCCGAGAATGATTTTTAACAACCTGTAGCCCAAGCCAACTCCCGCTGCCGCTGCAGCTTCGTCGAGCGCCCCGCCCGAGACGCCCGCACGATCCGTCGCCGCAACTCCTGCCGCCCCAGCTGCACCCGCGCACACATCCACTGCCGCCGCCGCCGTGCCGGCTACACCCTCTCCCGCACCTGCCACTGGTGGTATGAGCGGTGACATGGCTATGGGCGCGGCTCGAGCTGACGTAATTGCCAATATGGAGGCTATGGGTTTCGAGAGATCCCAATGTGAGGCCGCTCTGCGTGCCGCTTTCTACAACCCCGATCGTGCGGTTGAATATCTTCTTAACGTAAGTCAAGCAGGATTGCTTTAGTTATGGTTTTGATTAACGATTTATATAGGGCATTCCCGAGAATGCTCGTCAGCCGGAGCCTCAGCGGGAAGCGCCCGCTCAATCTACACCTGGCGCAGCCCCTACTGGCTTTAACCCTCCTGGTCAGAACGCCGAAGCAGAGTCCGAGGGAGCGGGTATCAACCTCTTCGATCTAGCTGCGCAGCAGGGCCGAGGTGGCAGCCGTGGAGGTGCGGGCGGAAGCGCTCAAGCGGCGGCTGCTGCTGCCGCTGCAGCCGCCGCTGGTGGACCAGCTCTAGGTAATCTTGACTGGTTGCGTAACAACGCCCAGTTCCAGCAACTTAGACAGGTTGTACAGCAACAGCCGCAAATGTTGGAGCCTATCTTGCAACAACTCGGCGCTGGCAACCCTCAGCTTGCTCAATTGATCTCTTCGAACCCTGATCAGTTCCTCCAGTTGTTAGGCGAGGCTGGTGATGACGATGCACCCCTGCCCCCTGGCGCTCAGACTATCTCCGTGACGGAGGAGGAGCGTGACGCTATCGAGCGGGTACGTTTTCTGGATATGATATGCTACGTATGATGCTAATTTCTTTTCAGTTATGCCGGTTGGGTTTCGACCGAGATGCCGCCATCCAGGCTTACTTTGCCTGCGACAAGAACGAGGAGTTGGCCGCCAACTTCTTGTTCGATCAGCCAGAGGATGATGATCCTCCCCAAAACTGATCTTCCCGACGAAGTGGATGAGATATCCTTTCCGTCCGTCACGTTCTTATGACTACAATCCGACCTTACTACGATATCCGACGTGGAATTCTTCGCTCCTGCGATAATATCCCCTCTTGTTAATGGTCGTTATTCACTCGCAAATGCTTTATTCTGCCATGGTGGAAATCTGGAGGTTCTCCCTTGGAAAAAAATGAAACCGTACACTTGCAGAGAAGACGGTTCTCCCTGATTGCAGATTTCCGCTACTACCAACACCCCACCCCTTTTTACCCCTTCGTGAAATACGCACTTTCGGGGTTAGGCATCATGGTTCAGCTCGCGAGATCCTCCTATCTTGCGAGAATGATAGGAGGGATATGGGGGCTAGATGAACCAAGTCCGTAGCTTAGTTCTGAATTCACCAATTGATTTTCTGATCTTACATGTTCTGCTCACTAGACCCTACTACGCATCTACGCGATAATTTCACAAGTCCACTACTTCATGCCCAATGATCAAAACATAGCAACTTATCTCCGTAAAGAACATATCGTATTTTGATTTATAAATTGCCCATAACTTAACGTTCTTGGAAACGCCAGATAGAGCAAAATTCTATTTAAAGCACATTGTAGCAATTATCTCCCTTTTGTATGTAGGTTCGCCCTCCGTAGTATCATCCGACTCTTCAGCAAATAACGATGCAAGCTAAGGAAATGGGGTATCAAGAAACAAGCTTGCATGCGTTACCTAGGCCGTCGAGATTGTCACCTAAGCTTCGATAGCTACCTCTGTAGAAACTTCTGCAGGTGTCTCGTCCAAAACTTCGTTTTCGTCGTTATTTTCGTTATTGCCGTCGCCGTTGTCATCGTCGTTGACCTCCTCTTCAGCATTTTCGGCACCGCCCTTCTCACTAACACCTTCTTTACCCTGTTGTTCTCCCTCCTCCTCCTCATCCATAAGTCCTGCAGCGCGTCTCTCCTCCTTAAGCCGCCGGATATCCTCGTTATGTTCGCGCACCAGCTCGTCGTGCTCGGCCATGATCTTATCAGATTCCTGCCAACCGTGCTGGTGCATTTTGTATTCTTCGAGGTCGATGCCGACCTTCTTCTCGCCCCGGACCATGACCGTCGCATTGATATACCGTGGCCGTAATCGCTCCTCCCGATTGAACTTTAGCTTGACCGCACGCCGGCTCTTCTCCGGGAACATGGCCGAGATCGTCTCGAAATCCGTGCCGAACATGCCGAGGAGCCGGTAGAATTTTTCCTTTCACTGATGTTAGCATGTGCTGATTTTCTCGCAAGGAAGAAGATAGAGCTTGTGCTTACAGTGTCTTCGTCCGTCCAGTGATTTGCTCCAGTTCTGCGGCTTTCCCGTCTGTATGATGACGAGGTGGTCAAGCGAGAAAACTCGTCTTCTTCGACGGTCTCTAGAGTTCCCATATCGTGGGCGGCGTGTCGGTCTACCATGAGTGATTGTTGGTTAACAATAATCTGACCATCTACAACCTCATAACCGACGGACTGAGAATTTGCGCCAATCGAGGCACCCAAATCTCTGGCCCGGGCTGCTGCAGACTCTCTTCCGTTATCTTCGTCTTCCGCGGGGGTACTTGCGCGCGAGAGCTCATCGTCGAGATCAAGTCCCAAAAGCCGTGCTCGTCTTGCCTGTTGTTTTATACGGAATCGCTCACGTGCTTCGCGAGCGCGCTCCTCAATAGCATCCGCATGCTTGAATCTTTTCCCTATTCCCATATCTTTGGTCAATTCGCCCATTTTCGTACTGCTGTGATCGACCGTTTGATTCTCTGGGTCTTCTTCAGGACTTGAAGAGCGTTCGCGCGGTGTAGATCTTCCCCTAGCGCCTCTTGCCGGTGCTGTATCATTGTTCTCCGTTGTAGTGTTCTTGCGGGCCCGCCTCCTTTTTGGCACGGCTGTTTCTCCGTCTGCGCCATCTTCAGTGGATTTACGCTTGCGATACACTCTCTTCTTTTTTGGAGCACTGGTGGAAGACTCGTCAACCGGGCCAGAGACAGCGATCGTATCGGGAGCGGGAGCGGGAGACGGAGGGGCTGTTCTGATTTGTGTTGGAACGATTGGCTCTGGTGTTGGTGTGTATAAAGCGGCAGCAGGTCGATAGGCGTTAGTAGAGGCTGTATCTGAAGAAGTAGCAGGCGTAGCTCTGTCCAAGCGTGCAGTTTCTGGTGCCGGTGTTGGTTGTGCTGTTCGTTGAGTCGCTTGGGTTGGAACCGACGGGAGTGGCTGAGAAGGTTTGTTTACAACCGGCGTTGGAGTTGGATGTGAAGCTTTCTGAGTGGGTGATGGAGTAGGAGGAGCCTGGTGGGAAGGCTTATCGACAATCACGGGGGCCACAGCCGGAGTCGACGCTGGCCTAGTTTCGGGTTGGATCGAAGAGGTGTTATGTATTTGAATAGGCTGTCTTGATATCCCCTCCTGCAGTGCTTCTTGAGGTGTCCTTTTAGGTATTTCCTTCGTAGCTTCGGGTGCTGGCACTGATTTGCGAATTTGCTCGACTGAGGGGGCGGGGGAAGAAGGAGCGGCAGGTGCGGGAGTTAATTCTTGCGATGAATTCTCAGCAGTAGGAACAGTAGGAACAGTAGGAGCTGGTGTAGCACTGATCAATGCAGATGTAGGAGGTGCTTGGGATGAAGACGCAGCACCACCCGCTCGACGAGGAGCGACCTTTGGCTTGAAGGACAAGCCTCCGGTTTTTTTCAACATGGAACTCATGGCTGCGGATGCCTATAGCTGCTCTAGGCCTGTGACTGGTTTCGTCTTCGGCGCATTGCCCCACTAATTGCTGTCAGACCTTTCCTTTTGACAGCAGGATTGATGATTGATTGAGAGTGATTTGAGAAGATTTCTGCGAACGTTGGAAGGCTTGAGAAGTGTGATAGAAGTTAAAAAGGAAGGTTAAGTCAATCAAGTTGATTGTTACTGGGTGGTGAGGAAAGAGAATTATGTGGGGTGGTGGGATAAATACTATTTTCTAGTCGCTTTTTCAGAAAGAACTACTAGGCAGTACTTGGGTACTTACATAATAGTTGCATGCACCTGCCTACAGCCTACAGCCTAACAACCAGACAGTCTAGTGTACATTCACTAAATTTCGCCGGAACAAAACCTTACTACTGGGAAGGTGAACCAAATGTTAGAGGACCCATCCTCCTCCCATTCAGCCATTCTTGCCATCGCGCTATATATGGCACGGACCACACAAGGACCACATAATGGAAGACTCTTATCACGCACGGTAGGTGCTGGTAGGCTAGCAGGCTGGTAGGCGCTTGGTAGGTGCTGATATCGAAGAAAGCACGTCTAACCAAGGCTACAAGGCCTACCCAGGCCTACCAGGCCTACCAAGTCCACTGAGACTCAGTCCACTCAGTCCAGTCCTGCCCATTTTGCCCATTCTGCCTGTCCTAATCAAGGTTAGTTTCCTTTTCTTGATTTCAACTTCGATTTTTCGTTCAACATCCTCTCTCCTGGCGTCCTGTCCTTTTCCTCATCCGACTCCCTACTACCTTCAATTCGCGTTTATCTACCCGAAGGCATGACCGACTCGCATCATCGATATCGACAGACATACTATTACTTAGCTAGGACGCGGCTTATTCCTTTCTTTCCTTGAGCATTAAACACTTCCTGTTACATTGTAACATCCATACTATCTTTCATTCATTTCACCAACTCCTCCTTTCTGCCGATCCCTTCTCCTACCCTTTTCTCGCCTTTCGTTTGCCTGGCAACTACGCCTTTTCTTCTTATTCCAATCAACTTTCCATCGCCCTCTCCCAATCTGATGCCTCTATCTACTTCACCTACAACCGCGCCTCTATCGACACGCCTCAAGATGGAGGACCGTAAGCGTCCTGCTATCAGCACGGACGACATCGCTCCTCCTAGCAAGCGACAGGCCGTTAACGGTGGTAGTAAATCCAAAGACGACGGCGACACGAAGGACGAGGCATGGATCGAGGTAAGTATCACGATCGCGATTTATTTTCCTTGAACCGATATTGCCTATCGAATCGTGGCCTCAACACGTCTCCCCCGTCAACGTGAGGCGACTTTACCCTAGCACGAGACCTTCGTAGTCTTTGTTTTTACTCGTCATCGAGACATCTACTCACAATCTCAGTACTGATGCGCGGCTGTGCTGTCATCAGCGTTCCATCCCAACACTCTTCCATGTTTTTCTCCTGCCGCGATTGATTACGCAGCCTGACTCGAACTACCTCGTCACCACGTATATTCGCGCCAATCAATATGATGATAAATATATAAGGACGCTGAGTCGCTGACAGATATGGATTGGTTAGGATTATCAAAAAGATGCCATCTACCGACAGATGCTCGAGTACAAGCGAGAGAAGAACACGTTGGAGGCACAACTCGACGAAGCGCAGAAGCTTTCCGTACACCATGACGACCATATTCGAATTGTCGACAACTGGTGGTTACAGGTACTGTCAGCCCGTCATAATAATGAATTATCGGACAACACTAATGTCAATAGTTGCTACAAGAGATAGAGCTACTCGTCGAGGGAAGAATACCCTTCGGACAAGGCACTGACGGTAAGTGGATAAGACACGTTTTTGATTTGCTACTTGCTAAGACATCTACATAGAGCGACCGTTCCCAACACATACCCGGTTTAAGGATGTAGAAGAGTTCGAGTCTCACCTCAGCGAAAAGGCTTCGACCATCAAAACTATGGTCGAGGCAATACTTGGCCGCCTCAATAGTACTCGCACTGATGTTACCCCCGATATTACACGTCTAGAGAAACAGGTCAATGGCCTTCTAGCACAACAGAAGGAGTTCCTTGTCAAATTGGATCGACTCGCCATTGATAAAGACAGCTTATCGGAACAACTTAACACTGCGACCCTCAGATATATGAAGGCTGAACGGCGACTCGATCGTGCCAAAAGCGCCCAGGTCCAGAAGCTTGAGCAGCAAGCCTTGAACCATGTATCCGCTCGATCCTCCGCGGGTGCTGACCAGGAGAATGGTATGGCTGTAGACGAAAGCGGCGCAAACAGCGAAGCACTACAACTGGCCCTCCGTGAGGCCAATGCTACCGAAAAGCGCCAAAAGGAACAACTCGAAACTGCATTGGCACAGAATAAGAACTTACAAGAAGAACTCACCGCTGTACAGACACGATTAACAAACTTGACTGATGAAGACTATTCTCGCACAGAGGTTTTCAAGGCATTCAAGGGTCAAATGGAGGAGCTCGTCCGAAAGATCAACACCCTAGATGCAGACAATAAGACTCTCAGGGCGTCAGCTGAGAAGTTAGAGGCGGAGCGAGAGTCTAGTCGCCGAAAGGTGGAGAGTGAAGCCCAAATTCTTATTGCCGAACTCGAAGACCAAGTACAACAAGTCGAAGCCAACCTCGCGCGAGTAAGATCAGCGAGAGACGAGTTACACGCGGATGTTACTATGCTCAGAACAAGCAAGGAACAAGATAAGATGGCCCTAGACCGCATGAAAGAACTCGTGAGCGCTAAGGAAGACCGCATTTCTGCCTTGGAATCGGAGGTGCAGCGACTTCAACCGAACGAGGATGTGGAAATCACGGAACGGCCAGACGTAGACGCGCTCTCCCTAGAGGAGATACGTGAAAAGTACAAGAAACTGATGAAGGACTATAACTCAATAGAAAGCGAACTGCCGGGTATGACCAACGCGGTGAAGAAATTCCAGGCTCTTGCGCACAAGAAGGTTATGGACCATGTCGCAATGGAAGATCGTGTAGCCTTGGCCGTTGCAGAGAAGAGCAAGGCGGACCAGAAATATTTCCAAGCACGGAAGGACGGCGACCTGAAGGGCGAGATGATCCAAAAGTTGCGCAGTCAGAATAGCAAGAGCAGCGAAATTATTTCCCAACTAAAAGAAGTTGAGGCGCATAACCGAACGCTTGTCACTAATTTAGACAAGCAGCTTGCCGACCTGAAGCAGACGAATGGTTCAGTTATGGGCGAGAACAGAAAACTCGAGACCTCTAGCAGCGAGATGCACCGCCGCTTCGATACGCTGAAACAACAGAACATCGAGTTATCAAATTTGGCAAAGTCGAAGGATTCAGCTACCGCTGTTGCTAAAGAACGCACTGCTACGCTAGAATCTGATGTGGAGAAGCTGAAGGTGCGCCTCGAGGCCGCAACGAAGGACCGTGACAAGTGGAGGGTCAAGTGCCTAAGCAATTCTTCGGAAGAGGAAGAGATGCTACGAGTGAGTACAACGTCCGATCCCCCAAAACGCGATTCTATTCTAACTTTTACTTTTAGAGCATGGCAACCTGCTCAATCTGCAAGAAGGACTTCAAAAACACTGTTTTGCGAACTTGCGGGCATATCTTCTGCCGAGGCTGCATCGATGACAGAATCGCTAACCGAATGCGAAAGTGTCCGGCATGCAGCAAGGCATTCGACAAATCAGATGCGATGGCTGTCCACCTTTAGTCGAGCGTATGAGGACAGTGGAGCACTGGGGCATAAACGGAGTGTATATTACATGAAGAGGAAGATAAGGCATTGTCCTGTGTAAGAGTTTTATGTACATACTAGTGTTTTACGGATGACGCCCCCATATCCGAAGAAGCCAGAGCTTAAAGCCTCAGCAGTCGGCGCCCTACGACCCTAATTCAAATTCAAGCTAATGAGACATCATGGAAGCCGTCTGCTACCGACTTTGCCAATATTCGAAGAGGATGGGGACCGATTCCACGTGGTATTGCTTTCAAACATTGCAAGGGGTTGGAGGCTTTCGTGGACGGACTGACTCTCACCGACAATTCATACCTGTTTACTAGTTGTTTGTCAGATCTTCGGTCGACGTTCCTAGCCCTCCTTTCGGGGTCGTCTCGAAACCTTTGGGTCAGAAACATCGATCTGAGATCGTACAGGCAAAATGGAGGGGAATACTTGACTTTGCATTTGCAGGAATTCAGGACGCGCAAACTTCATTCATGTGTATGAGAGGTCGATTACCTCCCAGGTGTATATACACCGCGACGAGTTGCAATGCAGGATAGGCCGAGATGCAAATTAGACGATAATCAGTCATTCGATGATGTACGCGGTGAAATACTTCGATGCTATGCGTGATAGGTACCTAATTATAATGGTAAGAACATCTCGCCGGCTACCTCCGGCTCGTGGATCCGAATCCAGTGCTCTCGTATCTCGCACTTGATGTTGAGCGCGAACCTGAGCCGCCAGCAGACGAGCTAGACGGACCCGCTCCCCAACCATAGCCCGAATTCCGTTCTTGTTGATTGTTACGTCGACCACCTGCTGCATAACCGGCAGCAGCACCTCCAGCTAAGCCCGTCCAGAACCCAGGCCGCCAACCTTGACTCTGACTCGACGAAAACTTAGGTCCTCCGGGATATGGCGGCAGAGGGTCGTCCCAGCCACCACCACCACCTCCTCCCGGGCCAAACCCAGGGTCAAAGCCACCGCCAAATCCACCCCAGTTATTCCGCCTGCGCTGAGCGCCGGGACGCGCCGGATCCTGGTTACCGGCGACACAAGCACTATAGATAATCCATAGACAGACAAGGGCAAATATAACCACGAAAGCGATCGCACTCGGGTCAGACGACCCACTTCCCCGGTCCCTGTCTCCTCCACCGCCCCATCCCCATCCATCGCTCCCCTTAGCCACGTCCGGATACCTCTGCTCCCCGATCTCCGTCAGCGCGAGCCGGTACTCGACGCCGCAACTGCCCTTAAGCACGTACGGATCATCCGGGCCGCTGTACCCCTCGCACGCGACATCCGTGCTGCCGAGTTTTAGCTCCGGGGGCAGGGGCGCCGTGCACGACCATTGGATATCCTCCGAATCATACCCCGAGCCCTGGTTCGTGCAGCGCATCACGTCGATGGCGTGCAGACGGCAGATCGCAGGGGAAGATACGCATTTTAGTTGAGGCACGGAGGGGACGCGACGGTGCGCTGTTTGCGCGTTATCGCCGCGCAGGGTTAGGGTGCGTACTTGGGAGAGCAGGATTGCGTTGGAGGGGCGGGAGGCCGAGGATACGGGGAGGGAGGTGAGGAGGAGGATGAGGAGAGAGGAGATGGGGATGGAGATGGGGTTGGGGAGTTGGCGCATCGTGGCTTCGGATTCGGATGCGTGGGTGCGAGATGCGGGATCCGGGTTATATCTGAGACCGATCCGATACTCGACGCCAAAGTCCGTATAAGACAGACAGCCCTAGTGGCGTATGTGAGTGCAGGTAGGTATGTGTTGTCCGAGACGTCTATTCTGTAATAGGTAGGTCTTTGAGATGTCGCAAGGGTGGCCACATGGAATGGACCATGTTACTGCATAGTATAGCGTGCGGTGAGAGACGGAGATGTTCTATGTATGAAATTTGAAAGGCTATACAGCCTATACCGAGGCTTTGGTCAGGGAATAACTGACGGTGAAGATGGCGTTTTAGTGTCCTAGTAGGTAGTCTGGTAGTGAATAGGTTGTTTGACTACCATCGTAGGAATGTATGGGGTAAGATCCTTTGAGTTGACAAGTATGTGTTGATAGATGTCCATGGATGTCCTATTGTGTTATGTAGGTTGAAATGTAGCTGGAAGGACACATGGCCGGTGGAGAGAGAATTACATAGAATCATTGGAGAAGTGACTGGATCTTTGGACCCATATTGCTGGAAAAGAAAGTTTAGCGTCTCGTTTACAAGGCTGATTGACGGAACCGGGTGGACTCTAACTCCATATTAGGGTTAGCTCAATATTCGCCTCGTGCGCCTGTACTCAAGTATATTTTATCCTCGTTTTCCTTCGGTCTACTCCTCAGCCGCACTTAAGTAATGCAGCCATATGCAGCTACGTTTCATAACTTTTTAGCCCATGAATGGAATAGTTCCATGGGACGGTTGACATGGGTTCAAGACTCGATTTAGATAAGATTTGTCACCTGAGAACCACTTGAATGCGTACGCACAACCAATGGCAATATGTAACAGCATTTGGGTCTCGCATTTCATCCACGCCGCAAAGGAACAAAATTCTTCGAAGGGGAAGGAGATTCACGCTAGATCCTAAGTGGCGTGTGACTCGGCCGGAAATCCGTGAGGGGAACAGTGAAGAAACTCTTATGTGGACGGTGTTGAATCTGTTGAATTTGTTGAATAAAAACCAGGTCGGTTGGTGTAGTGAGTCGGACTTGAGAAAATAACATCCCGCTCTTGGCAGTGCCGCTGACGTCCAATACAGATAATACTGCAGATATTGAGGGGTTATTGTGTGACGCTGTTATCATCCTCGGCATTTGCCTACTTAAGCCACTCAAGCCTGGCGTGGGATGTTGGAATCTTGCTTTTTAGATTCTTCCCCTTGGGGAAGTTCTCGTACCATCTCAACTCATGACGTCCCTTGACTCTTGAGGGGTTGTGTGAAGTTTGTGTCATGGACCATGGAGACCATGTGCCATGCAACAGCTACTAGGTATGCAATAGCACAGGCGAAGCTGGGTCTTAAAAAGAACCTGACAATCCCTTCGTCTTTAGGCATGGACTTAATTTAAAATAGAATTATTCCCTGCCTGCATGCAGTAACTGATCTCCTCAAGCTCCGGGCGAATGCCTAACCACGAAACCACGAGGAGTAAGCACCATCCATTCTATCGGACGGATCTAGACCAAGTCTTTACATGACTAACCGCATTTAACCCTCTTTAAACCAGATGCCGAGGCACGAAATAAGGCTTCTTAAGTCTCTAAACTCTCTAAAGACTCCTACAAGCCTTATGTGAAGAGCCGGTCCCGGGGTAGTGAATAACTGACTCCCGAAAGCCTTATCGATCCTGTTTTCGCACTCGCTTGCCCGGCTTGCCTCAGCCTAGCGAGAGGCCGGATCTTTTCTGACGCAGATTCCTCCACACTCGTAACTGGCACTTACTGTACTTTCTTAATATATTGGCCTTGGAGTCGTGAGAAGTAAGAAATAGGTAAGCTATCGTGTTTACTAGTGCCGGCTACTTTACTGAGGACCTCGGCACTGTAATCGGTCACTTCCTCGGTATGACTATTTGGTATAGGCGAAAGCGAACCATTATTGGGTGATCTAGCAGAAAAGATCTGGTAGCTGAAGCATGTCATTTTGATTCTAAGAAGGGTTTGGAATTGCAGATGCGAGGATAGTTCGATCTATCTCTCCGCACCGATCCGACAGATGTGTGACCACGCACATCAGATATCTCGTTACTCACGGACCCGGACTATACTGTATGGCCCCTAATCCCGACTACGCCGTCCTAACGTGGTTTCACATCGTGATCCCGTGAGATTATGGAGGAAGTGGTACACCTCGATCAAATAAACGATAAGCTCGCATACATAGTGAGTATTTACGGTACACTACAGGACATTTGCCTTGCCTAGGTTGTCTTACTTTCTTACACTCCATATGGCCTGACAACCATTTTGACCACCTTGACCCAAACTCCGTACCTACACTATTCATAATTCACTTCACTATTCGCTATTCTCACCTCTGCTTCAAGCTAAGCAGAACTAGGCAGTATACAAGGTAACAGATGCCGGGCATATTTGACTTTGGATCTTTGGAACAGAAATGGGGTCATCGAGCTATTCCAGCATCGAACTGGGTATTCTCCAATGTACGGATCAAGTGTTATAAATATAGCTCTTCTACACTACGTGGGCGAATGTCGTATGTCGGATACGGAGCGAAGTACCAAGTTACCAAGTTGCAGGCTAAGTTCCAGCGCCGTTTATGTAGCTAATCTCGAGCCACTACCGTAATTGGCAGTCCCTCGGCATGTCACCCTTACCTGTTCTAGTAAATTCCCTCTTTAGGTATGCTAAGCGATTGCGAAGCTAAGATAAAGTTAAGTAAGGGATCCCTGCAACCCGCAGCTAACGCCTTATTGACTTTGAATTCTGTATTGATTTTTAACATTGTACCTACCAAAGTGGGAACACACCTGCACCTCTGCCAGCATCGGCTTGTCGCGAACCCCCGAACCACTTCCATTTTTGCCTTCGAGGATGAATCCAAGGATGTTGCACCCGGTACTTTCTACTCTACCCCGTGCGGCTTACATCCTTATCGCTGTATAAAGGAATTGGACCCATCGTTAGCTCATAGGATTTACAGGCGAAGCCGCCTTTTTTTTCTCCAGCGACAACCAGGGACAACCCCATTCTCGCGTGTGAGCGTGAGCTACGCAGAATACATAAAACCACCAAAAAAAGAAGTCGGTTTACTTAGAAATACATATAGATCTGGTTGCTCTCCGGGATTCCTATATACCTTTTTCCTTTTCCTCCTCTTCTTCTTTCTGGTCTCGAACCGTCCCATCGTTTTTCAATATAACTAAATCGATATATTTTCTTGGCCCGTGTGTATTATTAAACTGGATCGACGCGATATCACGAACCTAACCGAATACAGCTCGCTCCGATAGAGCGTAGCCACCATGGGCTACAATCATAACATGCCTAACAGACCCGAGACGTCTGCGACTTTCAACACTTTTGATAGCCCCGCGAGTCCAACGATAAGCAACAGCGGCTCAACCGTAGTCCCCCCGGGGGAAGGTCCTTACTTTGGCGAATCGAGTAGTAGAGGAAGAGACATGAAGGGAAAGACTCAAACAGGCGAGACGGGGGAGATGGAAAATGACCCTTTCGGTCACCTTCCTGCTCATGAGGCCGAGATCCTCAGGAGACAAGTCATAACTCCCGAGGTGAAGAGCGGTATCTCTACCCTTTACCGATATGCATCAAGAAACGACCTGATCATTATGGCTGTGAGTGCGGTCGGCGCCATCGCTGGTGGTGCTGCTATGCCTCTCATGACAGTCATTTTCGGCAACCTCCAAAACACGTTCCAGGGTTTCTTCTTAGGCACAGTATCTCACGATGACTTCATAAAAGAGATGAGCAGCTTAGTGTTGTACTTCGTCTACCTGGCTATTGGCGAGTTCATTGCTATGTACGTCGCGACTGTTGGTTTCATCTACACTGGAGAAAACATCAGCGGCAAGATCCGAGAACACTACTTGGAGAGCTGCATGAAGCAAAACATTGGTTATTTCGATAAGCTAGGCGCTGGAGAGGTTACCACACGAATTACCGCCGACACGAACTTGATCCAGGAAGGCATCTCTGAGAAGGTTGGATTGACATTAACGGCTATTGCGACATTCGTCTCTGCTTTCGTTATCGGGTTTGTCTTCTACTGGAAATTGACACTTATCCTATTCTCCGTGGTCATTGCTTTAATCCTCGATATGGGTATCGGTTCTTCATTCATCGTCAAATATACCAAGGACACGATCGGCGCATACGCGGCGGGAGGCAGCGTCGCCGAGGAAGTCATTAGCTCCGTTCGAAATGCCATGGCTTTTGGTACCCAAGGTCGTCTAGCACAGCAATATGACGCTCATCTCGCCCGTGCCGAATTCTTCGGCTTCAAGAAGGCAACCGCGACTGCTCTTATGGTTGCCGGTATGATGTTGATCGTATACGCCAACTATGGTCTTAGTTTCTGGATGGGTAGCAAGTATCTCGTCGACGGCGCCGTTCCTCTATCGAGCGTTCTCATCATCATGATGTCTATTATGATTGGTGCTTTCAACTTGGGTAATATCGCTCCTAACCTTCAAGCGTTCGGAACTGCTCTTGCTGCCGCCGCCAAGATCTTCAACACTATTGACCGCATGTCCCCGATGGATCCTACTGTGGAGACCGGAATCAAACTGGCTAAAGTGTCTGGTTCGATTCGTCTAGAAAATGTTAAGCACATCTACCCTTCGCGACCCGAGGTTACCATCATGAAGGGCGTGACCCTAGACATTCCAGCAGGAAAGACAACCGCCTTAGTTGGAACTTCTGGATCCGGAAAGAGTACTATTGTCGGTCTCGTTGAGCGATTCTATGACCCAGTTGAAGGAAGAGTTCTGCTAGACGGCCACGATGTTAGCACTTTGAACCTTAGATGGCTGCGTCAACATATCTCTCTAGTCAGCCAGGAGCCAACCCTATTCGCCACTACCATCTACCAGAACATCAGGAACGGTCTTATCGGCACGAAATTTGAACACGTTAGCCCTATTAGGCAAACTGAACTAGTTATCGAAGCCGCTAAGAAGGCCAACGCCCACGACTTTATCTCTGCTTTACCCGAAGGTTACGAAACGAACGTTGGTGAGCGTGGATTCTTATTGTCTGGTGGTCAAAAGCAACGAATTGCCATCGCACGTGCTATTGTCTCGGACCCTAAAAGTAAGTCATGATCTAAGCATACCATGAGACAAATGCATTCTAACCTTGGCCATAGTTCTCCTACTCGATGAAGCTACTAGTGCCTTAGATACTAAGTCCGAAGGTGTCGTCCAGGCGGCATTGGAAGCCGCCGCGCAAGGTCGCACAACTATTACCATTGCTCACCGTCTCTCTACCATTAAGGATGCTCACAACATTGTCGTTATGTCCAAGGGTACTATCATCGAACAGGGAACTCACACCGCTCTCCTTGAGAAGAATGGAGCATACGCTAGGTTGGTCAACGCGCAAAACATTGCTACCGCCAACGGCCCAAGTGCCGAGGAGGCGGCTAAAATCGCCAACCGTGATGAGCTACTCGTCCGTAGGGCTTCTAAGCGCCTGTCTATGCGATTTTCTAGGCGATACTCGCGACCGGTTGAGCTTAGTTTCCTCGACGACCCCGAACCGCCTATGCCTGATATTAAGCTTACTCGCCCAGTGACTCGGGGATCCGTGTCTAGCAAGGCTATTCATCATATGGAGCCTGAAGAGGAGAATCACGAATATGGACTTTGGCCTTTAATCAAATTGATTGCGTCGTTCAACAAAGAGGAATGGAAGCTCATGGTTTGGGGATTGTTCTGGTCTATCATTTGCGGTGCTGGTAATCCCACTCAAGCATTCTTCTTCGCCAAGCAAATTCTCGTGAGTATTCCGAACATTAAACCAGCTTTCCATCCCATCGTTTACTAACTGAATATAGACTTTGAGTGTGCCCCTTACCCCGGCCAATAGTGCAGCAGTCAAGAAGGAAAGTGACTTCTGGAGTGGTATGTTCCTTATGCTGGCTTTTGTCATGTGCATTGCGTATATCTCTCAGGGTGTCGCCTTCGCCAGATGTTCTGAGCGACTCATCCACCGTGTAAGAGACAGGGCTTTCCGAACCATGTTGCGCCAGGACGTCGCTTTCTTTGACAGGGACGAGAATACTGTCGGTGCTCTCACATCCTTCTTGTCTACCGAGACTTCTCACGTAGCTGGTCTCAGCGGTGTTACCCTCGGAACTCTACTTATGGTCACCACCACGCTTATCACTGCGATGGTCGTTGCTTTAGCATTTGGCTGGAAACTAGCTCTTGTCTGCATTTCTACGATTCCCGTTCTACTTGCTTGCGGTTTCTTCCGATTCTGGATGCTTGCGCATTTCCAACGTCGTTCCAAGGCGGCCTACGAGCAAAGTGCTTCGTATGCTTCTGAGGCCATCTCGGCTATCCGCACTGTCGCATCTCTCACCAGAGAAGGAGATGTCCTCAACCAATACAAGCTGTCCCTTGCTATTCAGCGAAAGACTAGTTTGATTTCCATCTTGAAGTCATCGATCCTTTACGCCGCAGCCCAATCATTCATCTTCTTGGCTTTTGCCCTTGGTTTCTGGTATGGTGGTACTTTGATTGCCAGCCACGAATACAACTTGTTCCAATTCTTCGTCTGTTTCATGTCCGTCATTTTCGGCGCTCAATCAGCCGGCACAGTTTTCTCTTTCGCTCCCGATATGGGTAAGGCGCACTCCGCTGCTGGCGAATTGAAGACACTCTTTGACCGTCAACCAAACGTCGACACCTGGTCTCAAGAAGGTGCCCCCATCCACAAGGTTGACGGCACTGTGGAGTTCCGAGATGTTCACTTCCGATACCCCACTCGTCTTGAGCAACCTGTCCTTCGTGGTCTTAACTTAACTATCCGTCCCGGCCAATACGTCGCTTTAGTCGGTGCCTCTGGTTGTGGTAAGAGTACTACAATTGCCCTGCTGGAACGTTTCTACGACCCTCTTGTCGGTGGCGTCTACGTCGACGGAAAGGATATTAGTGGTCTCAACGTCAACCAGTACCGATCACACATCGCTCTCGTATCCCAAGAACCTACTCTCTACCAAGGAACTATTAAGGAGAATATCCTACTTGGTTCCGGTCGCGAATCCGTCCCGGATTCGGCAATTGAATTCGCTTGCAGAGAAGCTAACATCTACGACTTCATTCTGTCTCTGCCGGACGGCTTCAACACCAAGGTCGGTAACAAGGGTACATTGCTATCTGGTGGTCAGAAGCAACGTATCGCTATCGCCCGTGCCCTGATCCGCGACCCTAAGATCCTACTTCTTGACGAAGCTACCTCTGCGCTCGACTCTGAATCCGAACACGTCGTGCAAGCTGCTCTAGACAAGGCCGCGAAGGGCCGAACCACAATTGCCGTCGCGCATCGTCTAAGCACAATTCAAAACGCCGACGTCATCTACGTGTTCGACCAAGGCAGAGTTGTGGAAGAGGGTACTCATTACAACCTAATGAGGAAGGGCGGAAGGTATGCCGAGCTGGTTAACCTGCAGAGCCTGGAGAAGCGGTAGTCTGCTTTCCACGATATTTGTATTAGTTTAACGTATATTTTTACGCAAATGTTTTTCTGTTTCTTCTTTTTTTATCCATCATTATCAGAGATTCCCCCATATTTATTTGGTATATATTTGCATATATCTAGATGGGAAAGCTAGAATTCTTTCGCCGTCGGAAGGGCGAGAGATCATAGCGAAGAGTGGCAAATGTGCAGAGGCAGGCGACGGGCGGGCATGGTCAACGGCGTTATATTGGGTGTTTTTATGTCTGTCCTATCTGTTATTGTTTCAAGCGCTTTTTTCTAAATGACATGAAACGGACTTGTAAGATCTAAGCGCCGCTTTTTAAAGAGAGAGAGAGTTAGATCGTGTAGATATGGGTTTTATGAGATCGAGCTCATATGTATCTACGCAGTAAGAAAATTCTTGGCATCTCTTGCTTTCGATATATGTATATAGATGATTACTGCTATACGCCTTTATTCTACACGTTTAATATTCAATTCTGCGAATCGGTGGTGACGATACTGGTTTGGCTTGCAACGTTACCTACAAGAGAGCCGCTCTTATTACACAGTGAGATGGAAGCCTCATAGGATGCTAAAGGATGCTCACATGATTATTTGGCTCCAGGTCAGCCGTGTTCGATCTTGGGTCACCGAGTTGGAGGAGATGATGACTTGCAATAGCAAGGACGTAGTAGGCTAAAGGCGGTAGCATTACTTATATAGTTTAATTTTACAGAGACGTTCTCGAAGCCGACCTTCCTCATAGAGATGATTGTCTTGGGTATTGAGGAGGTAGATTGCCGGGCTGAATCCTTTGGCCCGTTTGGCACGTGTATAGAGTGTAGCTCTAAAATATCACTAGGTATAAGAATGTTGCCCCCGCTTGCTGTCCAGATACTAAAGTCGCAAGACAATGCCTTGGGGGCTAAGATCTGATGACATGAACAATTATAGCTTTCATTGATGAGATTCAGTTCTCATAACCTCATCAGAATGACTAGATGCATCGTATTGCGGCGCAATCATCTCACATAGCATGTAGCCGTTTCACAGAGCCTGCCTATCTTACGCGGCGCTCACAAAAGGGACTTAGCCGCAGTTGTATCCGTATCGCTTATTGCTACCTGATACAGTCCCCGACTAGCAATTCGAGCTAAGAGCTATTGATCGGGTGTTTCCAGACTCTAGAGAGATAATATGAAGCACGAATGTTGGAGAGCAGATATTCGACGTGCAGCCTGAAACAGACAATACGAAGTATTGACAACTGAAACCGAGATATCTTCTCGGTGGTGAGTGGAAATTTGCTAGCTGAATGGGAAAATCGTACGACCCACATGGATATATCCCTCCCGAGTCCCGATGGGTGTCTCACGTCGGTAGTATGGTGCGGGTAGCGGCATTCGGGGAGTGGCTTTGTCCCACGCTGGCCACGAGGTGATGTATCGGCCGTAGATGTGTGGGTGTGCTATCCATGGGTTAGTAGAGGTCGGACGACATGCGTCTCGACTCTCGGGTTGAGAAGGTATTACACGTAGATGTCATGACCTCAACGTGGACTCAGACCCTGTTCTATTGTCTCGGTGGGAACGTTGGAGGAGATGTGAAAGCTGAGGTCAGACCTGGGAATCTCGTCTCATTACTACTATGTACGTGCATTTTCAGCTTTAATACCGTCATGAAACAACGGCTATTGACGATGCGTATCATCGACCCCTATTCTAGTTCCGAGACTGATGATAGTTACAACGCAGGTCACGGCATATCAAATTGCGCTGCACTCGTCAGGAGAGGATTCGGATGGATGGGTACGGTTAGAAATGATGGCTTGAATATCGATGACGAATAATTAAAGCTATTCAAGCCACAGGGTGTAGGGCTGGATTGTTTGAAACTTTGAAGCGGACGATCTATGCCGATCGTCTAGCTAGTACCGGTTAAACGATCGGCGATCAATCTGCTCACGATAATTATCTCAAGTAAGATCTGCCTCGCGATAGCTTCACTTTCACATTTTCGTTATGGGCGGCAGATGGTGGCTTCTGTCGTGCACGTCGACGAAGATTATATAGATTTGGGAGATTTGAGATGTCCGGAAGGCTGCTTGCGTGCAGATGGCCTCCTGTATGACTTATATTAGGGTTGCATGAGTTACCCATGTTAACGGGATCGAGGCTCTAACTGCATAACGTTATGTTCCGATATATGTCTGGATGTGAAGGAGTCAAATAGTCAGATAGTTCAGTTGATGGTCTAGAAGATTGATCAAAAAGCAAACTGGCGAATGGCGATGTCTTAGGAGGTGAGCTCCTGCTTTTAAATAATGAGATCTCATCAACATGAGCGCTAAGCTGAACCGCATTCTGGGTGTCATTGGTAAAGACGAACCCGAGATAATGGGATGCAATATGCAAGAAATGAAGAGGGTCCCCCTTCGAAGCGAACCCGATCACCGAAGCATCTTGGCTATTGGGCAAGGGAGAGGACGCGTATTGCCCTGTGCTGATCGGACCCGATGCCACATTGGTATTTTTAAAATTTGCCGACGGTGATGTGTTGTCGGTTGTGAATATTATCTTGAACGGCTATTTGAAATCCGGATTTGAGTTATGATTGATGGTCTTAAGTTGCTTACTATTAGCTGGTAGTACAAAACCTGTTAATTCATCAATTGATTAATTCAACGCACTCGATCGCTGTTGGTTGATTTGGCAGCTCCAAAAGTTTCAGTGGCATTATCAACCTTGGAACTTACATAATGGCGCTTGCGTAATTTCCCCTTCACCTGTAACAACTAACAACTCCAGTGTCGGTATTAAAGGTACTTTGTAGCTCGTATTACACGCTACGACACGCTACGATGCCAGCAAGAGCAGGTAGGTCAGGTACCCGTCGCGCTAAAGGGGCCAAAAATGAGGTAGACACGAGGAAGCTGCGGCTGTGCCTGGCATTAGTCTTGAGATAACATTTAGCCCTTGGAGAAACTTATGCAGTGCTAGGCTCTAGCACATTTTAAGTATAAATTCCAAGGACGACAGGGAAGTCGGGAACTTATCTAAGGCTCTGATTCGTTGGAAGGCGTTTCCCATCCAAGCCGCCTAGCGACCAAAAGGGACTTCGCTGGAAATTTCGCTTATGCAACCCACTCAATCCTTTCACTAACTTTTTTCTCTCATAGACCACTACGCAGTACCGTTGCAACCCACTGCAACCTATTGCATCCATTGGAGCCAAGGGACCCCGTCGCCATGCCAAAGATCGAATCGAATCGGAGAAAATAGTTCTAGACTGCCAGATGCCCTCTAAAACCTGCTTATCATTGGCAGAGATGGAGATACAATGGAGAGAGTCATGCGTTCAAGCAAGGAAGTCCTTGTCTTGGTGCTAGTCATTCGCTTCTCGGTGTCGACAACTTGGCTCAACTTGGGTTTTCTGCGGACGAGGTGTGCCGACTCAAGCAAGAAAGAAAAAAAAAATATGACCAGTCGGCTTTTCTGTGCTTTTAATGCCTCCCTATCATGCTGTTGGATATATTGGCTAGGCTCATTGAGGCAAGCCAAAGGGAGCACAGAGATCACAAATATCACAGAAATCGCACCATAATGCCCGATAACATCGATACTGCATACTACTATGTACCTATAGGTATATAGGTATATCATGTACTGCACAGTATCATCATGGGTGCATCGTAGGCACAGCCATATTACCGTTGGGGTCCGTTCTTCTTAACCAAGGTTACCGAGAGCCTGGAGGCCATAACTCGCCATATTATTACATAGACCCCAAATTGGTGGCATCGTCCCCGTCGCATTTCTTGACAGGCGCCCAGCCTAGACTAGCGGCGTCTCGTTACTCTTTTCACGGATAGGCCAACCGGCTTGAAGTCCCAAAATGGGAACGCTCGGGAACACTTTATGCTACCATCATAGCGCCTTGACTAATGTTGTTTTCCTGCACCTCTTGCAGAATTTCATTGAAAAGCCCGGTGGGCAGCTCGTGGCCGTCGCCTTATGAAGAGGTCGATCCTTCTGCTCCTTTCGTCCTCCGGTCGTTACCCATGTCTCCTTAGATCTCTGCTCACATCTATCTAATTATCTATTGGGTCCCTAATACACATGTGTGGTGTGTGGTACTTGGGTAACGATCATCGTCAACCAACACTACTAACTCTCAAGCTCCAACATCTCCCCGCACGTTTGCTTGGGGTTTATTGTGCTATTGCCGTTGAATAGAAGCGCAGTGCTTCATTGGTCTTGAGCTGTTTTTACTACGGGACGCTTTCATTTATCCGACAATCCTTTATATTGGCCATCTCCTCCCCGCAACGGAGCTATTGTCTTTCGAGGGTCCGCATGACAATACCGGCTTCGGGGTCTAGATTTTTTGGATATAATAAAGACGCATGGTGGGAAAGGCTGCGATTTCCCCTCGATAACTAACACATAACTTCGAAATATCTGAATCAATTATCGTAGCGTCGGGTTACCACGACTCTCGAGAGTCATTTCGGACCGGAGGCTCTAACATCGCGAAGTAATGTATGGACGATCGATCCGCTGATCGGTTACCTGCTTCGGGGGCACAATGCTTCCAGTTTGTTCCTTCGGGCGTCAGTGGTCACTGCGCCGCGGGTGTGGTCCGCGCTACCCTGTCGTTTCACCCTACCACAAACTTTTTACTCATATAGTAGTGATCGTCCTGATCATTTCCCTATGGATCCCTCGAACCAATGCTATTTTACTTGAGGACTCCCCGCGATCGACGAAGAGATCGTTACTGGTCGATACGCGGATTCCAGTTTTCGTCAATGGTCAATGGCAGATCATGTCTGAAGAGGAGCATCGTCGTCAACTTGCTCCTAGACAGCCATCAACGGAGGTGTATAAAATCGATGTCTCGACTGCAACAGCCGAGTCCACTACCGAAGCCACTGCCGCCGCCACGACTTCCATCGCTACAGGACCTCTTCCGACACCATTCGACGGAGCGCTTGCGGCGAATTTCTCTGGTGAAGATGGAGGCGGATCATGTCTGGACTTTATCACCGGCTTTCTCGAGGATCCAACCTTTCAGAGTTGCTACCCGCTCTCGTTGCTTTTGAAGGCTAGTCTAATAAACACTCATTTCGTTGGATTACAATTAACAGTTTCTAGGGCTCCAATTCTTTCTTTCAGGCTATGAGATCTATAGTCGAAATAACGCAGGTTCTTGAAACGTCATGTGCGGCCAACAAAACAACTTGCACGAGCTACCTAGATGACCTGGCCGAAAAGCTCAAGTCTGATGATAATTGCGGAGAGGATTATGAGAAACAGAACGCGCTCGTCATCCAGGCCTACAAAGGAATGAAAGCATACGCGGAAGTCTACGGCGCAACTTGTCTAACGGATCCGGATACGTCGCAATATTGCTTCGTCAACGCGGTTACAAACCAAACAACCGCTTCTAATGTTTATCTCTATAATTTACCTTTCAACTCTTCACTACCTCAATCAGCTATACCAGCTTGCGATACTTGCACGAGCAAGACGATGAAAATATATCAATCAGCGGCGGCCGACCGAAAGAAATGGATAGCAAACACATACGTATCGGCAGCAGAACAGATCGATTCAGAGTGCGGAGCGACGTTTGTGAGCACGGTGCTTCCTGCAGCGCTTCCAGATAGTGCCGCGATGTCTCAAGCACAAGCACCATCTTTGCTTATAATTTCACTTCTATTCATGGTTATTTCTCGCTGGATTATATAACCTATCAAGCCGGTTCATAACCGGTAATTTAATTCCATTTTAGGGGCTGTTTATTTCATGGGAGTCTTTGGTATAGGACTGGACATATTCCATGCTCACTTTTTTGGGCGAGGATTTTGGGTAAGGGACGGCATCTTTTACGAATCGGTAACACGATACAACGGCGCATTATTGATACCCACACAACATTCTCCGGCTTCTTTTTTTGTCTTTTTTAAGGGATACACAACTTTGCACATCATTTTCGTTATTTATATTTATACCAATGGTCTCCGTACCATTTTCATGCAACAATAGAAAGGGCCTACAAAATGCGACAAGGTGCATGAGCATGAGAAATCCTTCGGATCTCAGGGCGTGGATAAGGCGGATAGGGTCTTAGGGTTGTGGCGGTGGCTGTCGTCAATCAGAACATGTAATGATGTATCTGAGACAACCATGGATGGGGGCGAAGCACGAGTTTTACAGTGCTAACACAACGAAAATAGAATTCTTGTACATAATTTTTACAGCCTGCCTCAGCAAAGGGGACTTATTACTTAATGTATAGATGAGAGCCTGCCGGATCGATAAAAATACAATCCGATGTCACCCTCACAACACCCGCGTTGCATATAATCTTTCGTTCACTCGGTTCACTTATGATACACCACGAAAACATGGATATAACATGAGTCTATTCTTATGTGCGACGTAATTCCGCGAAAATGGTTATACAAATCTAGGTACCTAGGGCAGCCATAGATTGATCGATCTGCGTTTCGTTTCGTTTTTTTTAACTGCTCTCGCCCAGGCGATCAGCGGCGGGACGGACGGACGGGCGGGGACATGCGTGTCATGTCTCCCGCGTGTCGATTCCAAAGATCTAGATAGGTAGGCTGCGATTGGGGTGATGGCTGAGATGTGATCGACGGCGGGTAGCTGCCTAGTGTACGTACGGACTTTTGCACATTGGCGGATCATCTTCGACGCCCGCGGGTGGCCGTCCCGCGTGGCGTGGAAGGGTGTGGAAGGTTAGGTGGCGCGGGTACGTACAGGTAGGTAGGTAAGTGGCTGCGGATGTGTTAGGCAAACTAGGCGGCTTTGAAGGTATGCGGTAATTGGAGAAGGCCGTGGAGGTTTAATTGATGAACATCGTGAACATGACTGCCTGGTAATAACGAGCCTATAATTCACCCTACGTGCAGTTGCCATTGAAGCGCGCACCGTAGAACATGTACATATGAAACTAGGTTTTCTTTTCTTTTTATCTACACCATTTCCTAGGTACATTACGATCGATCGATCACAACTGTAATTATAGACACGAATTTCTTTTCATTTCCACTTTCCTTGCTCATTTCTATCCGCGATTCATGCTTGTTTTGACAGCCACGTCTATACAACTCTTTTCTTTCTATCCACCTTACTTCTTACTAAGGTATCTCCTGTCCCTAGTCTCTTACCCTATCATTTAATCCGCAAACCCAAAAACCTCCGCAACCGTCAGCGTGTTCGTGCGCACGCCCAAAAGCGCAATCCCAATCCCCACCAAGTCCACAACTACGAGCGCGGCGGCAGCCACCATGTACCTCGGGCAAAAGACTCGGTACAGCATGAGATGGCGTCTAAGGTGTCCGGCCCAGGCCATCGTAGCCAAGCTCTCGACGGCGTAGAAGGCGACGAATGCGCCGAGGGCACGGCTGGTGCTTTCTAGGAGACCCTTGCGCTTGGGACTTGTTTTCCAGAGAACGAGGAGGGGTACGGCGGCCGTGGCTAGGATCTGCGCGGCGAATGTGTTGAGGGTGACGGCGAGAGGGCTCCAGGGGTAGCTGATGGTGAGGAGGGGGACGAAGGCGGAGTCCCATTGGATGGAAGCGAGGACGGCTTGGTGGCCGGTCTTGAAGAAGTGGAAGTTGCCGAGGAGCGCGAGGGTGATGGGGCCGATTGACTCGGTGCTTAGGTCGTTTAGGTCGAGGATCTCGACTAGGGAGAGGATCTGCCACAGCATAATGGCGATGGCTCCGCCGCCCATGGGCTTCGAGAGGAGGATGCAGGCGCACGCGACGTTGATCGGTAGGAAGAGGTACCGCGCGCCGTTCACGTTGCCGTACCCGAGGATGGTGACTTGGGCTGTGCGGATGCTCTTCGATGTCGTGAGGATGGAAACGCAGGGGGGTGCCCAGGCGAATGCTGTGGTGCCGGCTATGACTGCTAGTGCTAGGACTAGTTGAGCGATAGAAACGTGAATAGTTTTAAGCATCTTTTCTGAAATTGATGTAATCCAGCCTCCGTTAGATGCGGCATCGAGAGTCCAATAGACGGCAGAGAGGAAGAGGCCGGCCCGGAAGACGTAGCCAACCCATAGGGGCGCAAGACCCTCGTATGACCGCGAGGTCTTCATATATGATTTAATTATAGACGGGAGAATTAGGAAAACGGCGAAAGGTATGGCTAATTGCCAAGGAGCTGATGTAGAAGAATTGGCGGATGCATAGTAGGTCGATGTGCAGTATGGCATCTGCTCATCTCGGCAGAGTTTTGAGAAGGAGGCCACTCGTCCAAGGACGACGAATAAGATAGAGTGGTAAACTCCTAGAGTACGATCGCGTATCGATGGTCGTTGGAGCGCGGAGATGGTGCTGAAAAGGCCAAAGGTTGAAAGGAAGAACAATGATATTGAGTCTTCCCATATCGTGTACGAATTGGAGGCAAAGCCGATAGATTGGCTTAGCGTGAATATGACGGATAGCCATCCCCAAGAAGTATTTGGTAGGAGGTTGAGTATATGTATTCCACGAATCTTAAGTAGAATACCGGATACGGCAATTATGCTTCCAATAGCGGTCGCAGCGATAGCCAATAGCCATTCGTCGGATCCCGTGAGTTTAACAAGCGCAAAACTGAGAACTCCTATTAATCCGCCGCCTGAGAGCCCTGCCTTGAAGAGTGACCTGCTCAGGCTCTTGTAAGATGCAACTTCTAGTTCTTTTGAACCTTGCAATTCCAGGCTCTTTTCTGCGAAATCTAAGTCAGCATCATCTAAGACCGCAAAGTCTTCATCTTCATCTCTTGAGACATAAAGTAATAACGTAATCACACCAAATGCCATTACCACAAGACCTAAGGCAATCCTTGTGATGTCAAATCGGGCCCAGAGGTCCTTGCACAACCCCAAGGTCACCTCCTGGTAAGCAGTATAGGCATCGTATACTTCTTTCCACGGTTTGGATTTAGTGGCTGTCTGGATAAGAGCTTCGGCATTATTCCAAAGCGATGCAGGAGATCCGGGTTGGGTGCTTTGTTCAATACCGCGAGCCTTGAAGTAGGACGCTTGGTATCTTCTGATGCCGGCAGACGTTATGCTAGAAGCAGCAGCCAGATAGTCCCAAGCATTCCCTTTAAGGCCAGCAAAAGCTTCCTCAATAGGTCGGCCGAGATTGTTGTACGGTATAGGGATACCCAACAGGAGAGCCAAAGTTGGAACCAAATCGATTTGATTTACTGGCCGAATTTTAGCCGTCGCTGGAGGCGTCTTGAATTCGGGTTGCGTCCGACCGAAAATTGGCTTCTTCGAGTACATCCATAAAGCTGCCTCAACCTCATCGTCGCTTTCACCGCCGTGATCACCCTTCCCATCCATACCGTGGTCACCCATAACCACCAGTAGCGTTTCGTCATCGATCTCTTTTACGAGGTCTTGGATGAAATCGTTCATCTGTCGAAGCTTGGTGGTCATAGCGGCATGATTGGGTCCATATCGATGGCCAGCATGGTCCACGCCAAGAAGATGCCCTATGAGAACATCCCATTGCTGCGTTTGGTTGGGTTTCAACAATGGAAAGATGTGGTCTATCACGCCATTATCCACTGTGTGGAGATCCCAGACGTTAAGGCTATCGTAGGCTCTGCTGATATTTGGCTGGAAATAATCGGGGAACAGCGCAGTCCAGGTATCGTCTCCCAGATGAACGATTCGCTTTCCTTGGCCCCTCCACTGTATCAATAGATTATCCTCTTCTATAGCCGTTCCAGCAAAGTTAGAACCTGCGTCAACAAATGTAGGTAGGGTTCCAGTCGTTAGACCTTTCAGTCTCTGGAGAGTGGTAGTCGGAGGATCTGCAATGAATGGTCGCAGGAATGCGTTTTCTGGCGATTGGACCGAAGTCTCGTAGAGGAAGGGGAGCGCATTGTGATATACGGCTGCAGCATCCTTGTCGTCGACTGGAATTGTGAAGTCATATCGTAAAGCGTCTATTAGAACCACGACAGCTTTGTCAAAAGTCTTTGGGTGCCAACAGCCACCGTCTATAGAACCCTTCCCTTCCCATTCCAACAGTGGTTCAATGGGTGGGCTAGCGCACTCTGATCGCTCTTCCAGAACCAGCCTGGTCAAGAGGAAGCCGCTAGTAAAGAGTAGTATGCCAACAATGTGTATACACAACAACCACACCCAAAAACCTAAAGTCCAAAGACATCGACGCTCAAAAGCTGTTTTTCGACGAGCTTCAAGAGCAGCGCGCTTGGAATTTTCTGCTTCGGAAGCTTCATTGTCCTCTTTGTATTGTTGTTGTGCGCGGGCCCATTCTGCTGCGATGTTCTGATATTCGCTGGCGGGTTTTGGTCGGGTGTTCCGGGAGGGCATATTTCGTGGACCGTGGGTGGTGGATCGTGGGGGGAGGAAAGTAATTAACGCGTCGTGTACGTATCAGTTGTAGCCATTGACCTTCTATATGCAGTTTCTACCAAGAATAGAAATAAAGAAGGTACACGGCTAGAAGCCGCAAGTATTAAAGAAGTGCTATTTGTAGAAGTACAGGAAGATTGAAGTAAAATGTGAATTCGTGAAAAGGAACGTCGTGTTAAAAAAAAGAAGCTTAAGCTTAGTTGTGGGAACCGTCAAGGTTAAGATTCCAATTACAGTTTATTGATACATGGGTACATCCATGGATGCTATGACGAAACCCTGCACGGCTATTGGCTCCTACCCTTCCCAGATTTAAGGTTGTCCGAGGTCTAATGGCATTATAATAATTACGTAAGGTGATATATGCTTATTTAATAAATCCTATGGAATCCTTCAGATTTCACTTCAACTTCAACATCATCTCTTCATTGTTACACAACTATATACACTTCTTTAAAAATCAAATATCAATAATATGCGACAAAGATCCTAGTTTACATATATTTTTTTCCAATATATCTTATACGCCTTGCTTGTGCACAGCTACATCGCTGTTGTCATTCTGAATTTCAGCAGGTCTTGTTTCACGATGTCGTCCTTCTTGGCCTCAAGCTCTTCCATATCCCATTTAGAATTCACAAATCGTCCATTCAGCCATGGGCGTTTTTCCGCGGTCAACCACACGACGCAATTTCCTGGAAGTTGTGGTTCATCAACTAAGATCGCATGCATGGGTTTGGGCATATGGAACGCCAGCTCTGTCTTGATGCCGCCGGGATGAAGCGCGAAGCAGATTAGACCTTGGTCCTGATATTCCGTCGCTATAAATTCCGCGAGCCGGCAAACCGTAAATTTGCTAGATTGGTAGGCAGAACCGCTGGGCATGACCGCGATGGCCCCTGCACTCGTCGTGAGGACGTTGGTCTTCAGGTCCCCTTTGAGAAGTAGCGGAATGAAATATCGGCTGCAAAGGTAAACCCCCTTGACGTTAACCTCATATGTCGTCCACCATTCGTCCGTCCTAGAGGCGCCGACTTGTAGCCACTCCGGCAAATAGCCAGCGTTGTTTATCAGAATATCCAATTTCCCTCCGAATTCATCTGAAATGGTTTTTGCAGCTGCCTCGACGCTAGCCTCTGACGTGACGTCAATCTTCACCCTGACAACTTGGGGTTCATCCTTGCGACCGGCTTTTCTTGCTGCTTCCTTTATCTCAGCGACCACTTCTGATAGATCGGACCGAGCACCAATGCCTATTTTACTACAACCAGCTGCCGCGAAGCTGAGTGCTGTCTCCTTTCCGACGCCCTTGGACGCTCCGGTGATAAATACCGATCTTCCAGAGAGGTCTAGCTTTTTCGGAGATATATACTCATAGGTATCTTGATGTATGATACTTGTGAATTTGGAAATAGCTTCCCGGTTCGCCACGGATGTTGCCATAGTGATGAATTCTCAGAGTTGTGATCTGGTCGTTTAGCAAAAGATTGCGATGCTTATTTCGACACAGGAGGTTACGAGAGAAACTTTATATAAACCCATGGATGGCTGTTTGCTACTTTTCTACCTTCCTACCTGGGTCTCGGGTGTCCACCCATCAGTGAACTTACGAATTTATCGGAATTTCATTACAATAACCAAGCCCTGCCAACCACCTTTCCTAAGATATTCCACCGCCAATGATTAAGTCATTGCTACGAGAATCTTACGTGTTGATTCATACTAAGTAGGAGATATCGGTGTTGGCGGAGTTTAGTTTTTTAGGGTTGTTTTTTTTTTTAGATATTGAGGCATTACTCGAGGAAATGCGACACGGTGATCGGTGGGGGAGCCCGCCCGAGCAGAAGGACCTCACAAAAAAAAGCCCCATGTGCTAATAATACTGTAACGTACTGTACACATTGGCCAATCAAATATCAGAGAAGCGTACAGTGTATAACAGTATTATTAATACATAGAGCACTTTTAACGAGGAGGTCCTTCTGCCGAGAACTTCCCTCGGGCTAGCATCCCTCCCTCACATTCATGGATATTCATGTCTATGACTATTGAACGCGGATAACCAATGATATCACATCTGATTTTCGTCCAGATGCCGATCAATCCCAGTTTTCAACTACCTGATCATTAATCGGCATTCGCAATAATGCTGGGTACATAGGAATATGCAGTCAGCACCATACTTCCTTTACGGCATGAGCCGACGACATCCCACACCTAGTTACTAATTCAGCTATCAAGTTCCTCGCCGACGACGCGAGGCCGTTCATGCCCGCATATCAGCATGGAACATATGTGGCTACAGCTAGCTTTACGTATCAAGTATTATTTGATCAGCCTTTGTTTAAACCCGGAATTTCACAACCGAGACATGGCGGTTCTGTTTTATTTCGCAACTATTGATTCCCCGACGAAGGTTTTACCAATATTCGACGCCGAGATGAACTATTCGGTGTAGCCTTTTTTTGGAGGTTACAGAACACACCACCTACTTCACCCCAAGGCTCGAAGGATATCGATATTGAGCCGGTAGCTCTGGTCTTTGCACTACCAAAGAGTTTTACCAGCACGAGGTAGGCTTTCGTAGTACGCTTGTACAAAAAACGTTATTACCTGAAACGGCGTTCACCAATCGAGTGAAATTTGTTTAGGAGAAGTTTGCCTTAGCGGTGTATCTAAACACGGGTGTCACCCAGCCACAACATGATACACATCACCAATTGCACTCCAGACGGCTATCCCGGAAGACTTATCCGCCTTCATGACGAGCTAACCATAGCCTCCAGTTTTAATCAGTTGCCTATAATTTTAGTTGGTATTTGATGAATCACCATGGAGAATGGGTAGGCTGCTGTTTAGCACTGGCAAGCCGCCTGTTACGCAGCCAGCTGAAAAGGTTCGGCGATATGTCATCTCCGCAGAAAGGCTTCGAATACACTATTGTCGATTCACTAATTCTTTCCACGATTCGCTTTCCATTTCCTAGTTTGTCCCACCGAACACCAAGTTGTCTAGATATCATGTCAGCGACAAAGAAAGAAACGCCGACGTGTACCACAAACCAATATGGAGGAGGAATTTCTCGCTTTATGTCACTCTATCTAGTCAAATGCCGTGTATCCGCGATATTTCCCCCACGTTAAACAGAAAACTACATGTATGTTGGCTTACGTGGAGTATAGTGTTACGTCATGACCCATAATTGCGCGATAAGCTGGCGTCAACAAGAGCCTCACAAATATCTCACATGAAGCACGAGATTTATACCGTGTCTATCATGTTGGTAGTCTGCGGGCAAAGAGTTTTCCCGTCAGAACGAGTTCGATCCAAGTCTAAGACCTTACATCTTCGTTAGGGGCTTTCGTGGTTGGATTTCGCCCAATAATATTCAAGAGCCGTGTCTCATGGATAAGCCAGCATTCCGTAGGTGCTGAATAAGGGACCTCGGACTTGATATAAACCATTTCTTCCAACATCACACTCGGATACGGACTGGGTTCGACATCATGGTTGCAATTGCGTACGTTATGCCACCGTAGCGCAGCGGCACGAGTTTACCTGCGTTAGTCTATAGATAGGGGCATCAAGACCCTGGATTTCTATGCCGCTGTAAGGGGGCACTTACCTAGATTGGAGAATCAAAGGTTATCGCCGAGGTTGGGAGAGATATCTCTTTCGGTCCGAGCCGGATCTATATTGTTTTCTATAGATGTCGGTATGCCCGGCTTCTCAACGTTGTAGTTAACTATCTAACTCCACTCCAAACTAGCGTCTCGGCAGATCGAAACGTGGACTCCTCAGGGGTAAATCAACTACCTAAACCTCATCCGGTCTAATCAATGAATCTACATGTCCAGGTCGTCACATTCGTAGACTTCCAATCCAGCGTTCGGGCTATGGTCGTATACCGAGATACCGTTATGCATAAAGAGAGCTGAAGTTTCATGAGTATAGCCCGCGGCGTCTAAGTATGGGTTCCGATGGAGACCCGGCATCTTCGGTCCCGAGTCAGCCGGCGTAGAATAGCATGGATAAGATAATGACTTGCAGGTCAAATATTCCGATGGATCATCAAGAAGCCGACAACTTAGCTGCGTCTAAAACTACATTATTGTACTACGCAGTGAAACTTCCTCTCCACGCAAGCAGCTATCACATGTGCATTAGAACAACAGTCAGGCGAGTGGGGCAAACCTGAGGGTCGAACCCCCGGTGCGTCTTACGAGAAGAAACCTAACCTCCTATCAGTATCATAATGATTTGAGATTCTCTTCGCCGTAACCAGCACTTCGAGCTCTGGCCGTTTGCACTAGTGGCCATGCCATGATCGCACATTTGTACACTTAATCACTACATACATATCTAGTAAGTAGAAAGATGTGCTCCTTGCTCGTTTTCCGCGATCCATGATGGGTATATACCTACCTACATATCTAGTTATATTTATGCAAAGAATATCAAGCAAACATACCTACTAATATAGCCATGGCATCAAGAGGGCGAGGCCAGAAGGTGGCACTGCTTGTTTCATGTCGTCCCATACGGAACGCAGGTAGGTTCTAAAACAATTCTCTGCCCCTACCTATCTCGGTTCACATTCAGCGTTTGGTCTGTGTACATGGAAGCTTGGATCATGAGCCACGAAGAAGTATTATGTAAGTGCGACCATCGAAGCTCGTCACCTGCCACTTAGCCATCCTGTATGAATCACCTTTAGTAAAGTTGTCGTTAAAACAGTGGTACTCCTCCACCAACAATATTCTAAAAGCTCGTTGAAATGGACTGATTGGCGTAGTTGTTCTACCTGTTGTTATACTCCGAGAAACATCCCGTTTAGAAACATGGATGTGTAACTATCACCCAGTATCTCAAGACTCGAGTGTCTGAGTATTACTATGTTGAGGCTTTTATAGATGAATCGTATATATATCATTCTACATACGTAGCTAGGTAAAACACCTCGACATATTTTCAATCACACGTGATTCTAGCAAGACGGATAGATAATACAATTCATAACCCCAAGAGATGTGCGTAAAAGACGACTGATATTCTAAGCACTGCTAGGAACGATATCGTTTGTTTGTATAGTCGAATTACTTTAAGTATACAATGGAGAATATATACCGCGCCCAGTAGCCTCGTTTCTGCCTCTCACTGCAAGGCTAGTTGTCCGTAGTGGCCTTAGGAAATGGAAGACAAAAAGCAAAGGGTATCGTTATATACAAGGACCAACGTGTACCTATAGCCTGATCTAGTCACGAAAATGATGTCCATCCCAGGTTCGCCCTCCACCGCGCGGTCCGTGGTCCGTCCTTCGACTTCCTCGCCGCCCCGTCCTAGGAGGCGGTCGGAAGGAAGATTTAGAAACATCTGATTTGTATAGGTACACCATTACTCATGCATGTATATATATGTCATCCATACTCCCCCATCATCCAGTTTAATAACCATTGGAAGTCGGCTAGTACTAGTAGTAGCTGTAATTGAGTAGCATATGTGATCTTATTGATACCGACGGTAAGATCATGCTAGTGGGTAGCTTAGGAGAATTGGGAGCGGTCCTTCTCCTTCAATCCACCGATCTGATCCATGTCGATCGAGTAGAAGCCGCTGTTTTCCTTCTCATATGCGGGTAACTGCTCCTCCTTCACGGGTTCGAGGCCGACAGAGTGATCACCAACTCGGACAACGACGACACGGCCGCTCTTTTGGCGACCTGCCTCGTCTTGCTCATCGGGAAAGGTGATGTGGATTTCGGGGACGTTGGTGGGAGAGTAAGGGGGCGCGTTGGGGTCGGCCAGCATGGGGCGACCGTTGACAACCAGAATACTTTGTCGTCCGTTGGGGGTCTGGATAGTCAGGCAATGGTTGTTGTAGTCATCGTGCTTGATGTCGTTGTACTGGGGCAGAGTCTCTTTCTGCAGCTGTTGCTCGCGTCTTGCTCGTCGTAGCATGACTAGCAAAGCAACCATAACAAGGGCGAAGAAAGCGACGCCAAGAAAAGCAATCATGAGATTGACGACGGTGTCAGATTCGCCTCCCATGTTGAGGTCCCGCCTAGAAAGGAGAACATTGCCACGGGCAATTAGGTTGCTGAAAGTAGTGGACATATTGGTAATATCTCGGTGGTTATGTGGTGATAAAGGGTGTAGATCTGACGATATTAAGATTATCGTTGACTATCGTATGGTATTGTGTTAATGTCGGATGTCAGGGGACTTCGTTCGGCTCAGTCGAATAATCAATGAATGGCTCGGCTACATTGAAACAAAAATGTTAGATATTCAATTCAATAGTGATGGTGTATCCATATCTCAATTCCTAGATTGATTCGAGACATCATCGAGTATTGGAGCGAGTATTGGACCTACGTAAGGGAGGGAATCGAGACTTCAGAGAACTCCAAGGAAAAAAGATTGGACGGTATCAACTAAAAAAGAGTGAAGTTGAAACCAAGTAAAGAGTGAATAGGAGGGAGTGAAGGGAGTGAAGCCAAACGAATGGACTCTCTGGACCGACAAAGCAGCGACAACGTCAACGACAGCAACGACGATGAAGATCGTGAAGAAAGAGAAAAGAAGGAGAGAGGGGATTAGAGGAGTTGAAGAGGATGAGCGAGATCAACTGTTAGTGGAGCCAATTCAGCAACCATCTGGGTCCACCCTGGATCAGGAGTTAAAGGGGATTGGTCATAACGGATCTAGTTTACAAAAGTTGACAAAGTTTACAAGGGTGCAGGACCTTGTCGCTCACCCGTCGCGAGCAGGGTTTAGACAGGCACAGCCCTCTGATTCGCTACGACGACCAACAAGCCCCCAACTAAACGCTGCTTAATTTCGAGATCGGCCAATTGGACCTTTCACAACCATTAAAAGCGGGTACATGAGAGCAGAAACGGTTATGGCCCAATGGCGCCAGTTACCTAAAACAGAACGGAACAATACCCTCTCATCAAGATTCTAGACCTCACTAAAACAGCAGACCAATCACAGACAAATCTATTTCCTCACAATCACCAAAGCTCCGGACGACAAGTAAATAGGTACCCACTTACTATTTCACATTTCAATGCGACAATCCAGTCATCCACGATTGAACTCATAAATCACAAATCATTCAACGATGGATGAACAATAGCATTGTCTATCTTGGTTACTTTTAAAAATCGCTCGGGGTTGATCAACACGTGGCCTTAGTTAACAAATCGAAATACTTCGTATCTACAGTTTTCCCAAGAGTACCAGGTATGTGTGCATAGATCTAGGGATATCCATTGATCTGCACTAAATTTATGAAGAGAATCTACAGTGGGAACATTGAAGCTTGGAAAGCCCCTGTTCATTTTCTATTCTTGCAGATAAAGCTTACGGTACCCCTAGAAAAAGCTGGGAAAAGGAGGCTTTTGTTTCGTGGTCCAAGCGCCCACGGCTTGGAACCGCTACCCAGCAGCTTAGTAGGACTAACGATCTTGGAAGTTCCAACTCCGAGCTCCCGAACTCGTGTTTTCGACCGTCGAAAAATCAAGATTCTGTTGAAGGAGAATCAAGAAGCTATTCCCGATGTTAGTCAACCGCCTCAGGTTCGACTACCCCTCGTAAAACAAGCACGATACCTGCTAGCGAGAAAAGGAACCAGGATGTATTACGACTGAGCTCGTGATTTGAGAGGGGTTTATTCAAATCTTATGCTCGATTCATAATGCCTCGATGTCTACTAATTATACACATATATGCTATCCTATTTATAGTCGTATGAACAGAATATTACTTGGAAAAGGAAGAGCTGGCATAAACTTAGCATCACTAATACCTACATAACAAGATCAGGTATTATTGTGGTCAGTCTTCCCAGAGATGTCCATCTGATATACTACGGCAGTCCGCGATTCAATACCTACTAGCTGCGCGCACTAGCTAATATGCTAGTAATTTCGACAATAATGAAAAGTCGCCATCTTCCCCGCAGCGGCGTTGTCGCCTAGTTAATTGCAGCTGAAACATTGTAGGATGAACATTGAGCGATATGCCGATGACATTCTCTGTTTCGAGTCATCATTTCTCCGGCTGTACCTAACTGCTGGCATCCATGGTGAAAACGCCTCTGGGCTTTGGCTAGATCCCAGGACCCAGGTCCCTACCAAACATTCACTATCATGAAGTTGGTATCACCGAGGGGGCATCGCTCGATCAGTCAAATGAGCTGGCCAACCCTCTCCTCGAGTTCTTCCCCGGGCGGGTGATAGTTCTTTGCATAAACTGGGCCACCCCACGTCAAATGTCTCACAAGAATCGGCTGAAGGCGCCTTCTCTATGGCTCGAGAAGCTGCAGCTATCCGTGAGGGGGATCTATGGGATGCGCTTGTGCAATTTGTTTCATTCTTAGACGCGAGTCGGACACACGAGGATCGAAAACGACAAACAAAAATGACGGGGATTGCTGACACAATGCTTCTACAGGATTCATGCTTCGGATCTTCGATCGGAAAGCCACATCAAAATTCAGCAACGGGTGTATCTTGCTAAAAAGTACGACTCTGGTCTTGCCATAGACCCCCATCTATCCGCTCCACTTAAGTGTTGTGTTGTGGATAGGCAGACAAGACAAGGCGATCGTGAACGCAAATAACGGGACGTAATCATGTCGAATAATTTGACATGTGTTTCAGGGGTTCATGTACTCTTGTCAATCTCGATATACCGAGCATGCCACATGGAACCTCACCACTAGGTACTTACCTGAACATTGGAGGGATGAACTGGACATCTAGAGCTGCGCGGCGTAGGACCTGCGTTACATTAGGGGGTACGTAAATCAAAGCTGCCAGGCTACCAGGCTCTTGCCATGGGCAGTAATCAAATCCATACCTCCACCAAGTCCGCTCTACCATAGGGGACAGCAGGCCAACGAATTCGCTCATTGAGGCGAATTCGATCTGCGGTGCGACCTTCTCAGCGTGTCAGCGAAGTTGACAACAGTTCGACACACCGAAGCCAACGGGCAACACGGTGCCACGGACGGCGGATATTCAGGGTGAGACTGCGACATGTCGTTCCATAACGGGAGATTGACATCGCTCTACATTCCCCAGGCTAGCTACCTTCGTTCCTACGATGGATGGTGAAGATTACGGCATTCCTAGGCCTTTAGGCGTTCAAGGCTGGCGGGACCTGCATCCACGCTCCCTTGGGCCCCAGAGTTGCAAGTAGGAGAGTGTCGCTCGCCCCGACATATATGTCGCGCAACTTTAGCTGCCCATGTTTTTCCTCATGCTGCTGTAAGAACAGAGTACACACTAAATCTTCAAAATGCGCAGATACTAACATGGGAGAGCGTTGGCCTACGTAAACCTTGCCTCCGGATTTTCCAACGTTCATAGGCTAGGTCGTTCATTATCGTGTGATGTTTTTCCTCAGCAAAGTCCTAACAAGCGGCTAGACCTCATTCCTCAATGCTTAGTGCGACGGTTGGCAGCGAAGCTCGCCAATCGTACCTAGCATCATTTAGAGAGAATGTCGTTTTTTCCAGAGTGCCGGGCTCGTTAGGTCGGTCCAATTGGATGGGTCACCAGCAACCGGCTGTCTCCAAGACATAGGGGAGCCCACATAAGTGATCTGCCCCGTACATCTGTAGTAGCCCCTGTACCACCAGCTCTTATTATACATGCTTTGGTAGTAAACGCGGCAATAGTGCAATCTTGGCCATATCAACTAGGAACGATAGATAGAATATTAGTATCGTGGATCGTCTTCCCATCTCTTGCACAATTCCTCCCTCTAGGTTGAATATATATCTTTTCTTCTCTCCCTTCCTGCTAGTAGAAGCCTTGAATTCGAAGGGAGCCTCTCGAGGACGGCAAAACTCAAGTGTCGATAGGACCTAACTCACATCGTATAAAACAAACTCTTCATTCCTTATTATTAGTTTTCTTGCTTCACCTTATTCGATTTCTGCCTTTCCTATCCCAGGACTATTTTTTCGTTGTATCAAATTGAGGCAATGCCCATGTAAAACATCCAAGGACATATAAAAAATTCTACGGCCCCCAACCGCACATACTTTTCGGACGGCGCAGTAACGAAATCTGCACGTATCTTTTTTATTCACACATAACATATTCGTAAACGGCTACTACATATTCTCGTTACGATAACTCGCTCGAGGGCGTTTCTGCGACCAGTAGGCTAACACCGCCACCAACCGCCCCCGATATTTCTGTACAAAAGTTACGAGAGCCACTTCACAATAGGCGACTATTATTATACACATGTTAGTAGCATCCCCGCACTCATTTCTACTCCAGAGTCGTGAAAAAGCAGGCTGTATACTTATTTAATAACATCGTAGCAACTGGGAAGTTTCTAGTTTAGCTCCAAGATCTTCAAGGTGCAGACAGAGAGGCTTGGCTCTTGGCCTGCAGTAACGAACATCGCCAACCAAAAATCAACCAAAATCAACCTAGACGGTAGTATTAGCAGGAATATCACGCCCGCCCTTACTTTCGACGAATTGGACGAATCATATGCGAGCCTTGAACATCGAATCATTGGTATTGAGATACTTATTAGGGTTCGACTTGGCGAATAGCATCAGCTTCGAGAACGTGTTTGAGATATCGATATATTGGACCCTGGCTATATTGATTACATCCTGACGGGGATACTAGAAGCTTGGTGGTTGAAGATTTAACTTATCGGAATCGGATCCGCTTCATTCAAGAAATAACCTTGGAAGTGGTGTGTGTCGCGCGACCATCGGGAGATACAGCATAGGAAACTTCGAACCACGCCACTTAAAGAAGAGATAGAAGAGAGTTAAAGGAAGCGGCAAGACGGCGGGAACGGGAGTCCCATCGAAGACCCATCGCCCCATCTGCATCCGCGCCTCATCAACTGGCACTTGCATCAGAACCCCAAAACCCCAAGACCCCCAAGAGTCTAAAACCCCCCCTCTCTAAGGAAGGAAAAAAGAAAAATAACCTTACATACATGTACATCCATACCTAGGACCTAGGACCTTGGTACATATCGCATATCGCACATCGCATCAAACCTTGAACTCAATTGGGGATTGGGAAGAGGAGAAGAGAAAAAAAAGCACGGACATTTTACTTTTTCTCAAGTTACACGAATCTGATCCTTCTTTATCAATCTTTCCCGTCTTTCCCTCCTCTCCCTTCTTTCGGCGTGTGCCCGCGGTGCACATCAATTATTAATTCTTCAAGCTTTTTTTGCTAGGCTGTTCCTAGCAATCTAGCAACCTAGCAAATCCCCGGCAAATTACGAGAGATCTTGCTTACCACGGCATCGGCATCTCTTGGAGCTTAGGCCGGCCTAAAGCAGTACCTTTATTCAAACTGAACTACCAGACTACCAAGTACACAGACTATAGACTATACTACTAGACACTACACTAGACTTCCCGGCACATCGGGGACGCTAAAAGTTTAGTCAGGCTGTGTGGATTCGATATCGAGAGTCAAGCTCAGCCCTGGTATATCCAAGACTCTAAGTACGTGCAGTCGGTGCAGTCATCATCTTTTTAACAACCTTCGATCCCGTCGCAACATCTGATTCGATTAGGACCGTGGGTATAAGCCCCGGCCTTTCCCCATTGGAGGATTGCTCTACGAAGCTACAAAGTACTTACAGGTACATATCTACATACTACATATCTTACTCATCCCAGGCCTGTTCGCCCTAGGAGGTATCCCACTCTGCCCACCTTTGGGAGCATCGACAGTATACGCAGGAAGCGGTACGAACCGCGGTACATTCAGCTGATTCAACGAGATTGAGAGAGCGAAGGAAGGGTGCTGTCTTAACTCTTGGGTGCTTGAGTGCTTGCTTGCCTACCACGGAACCACACATGTACCCCGGTGTACACACGACCCAGATTGTCGCACAAGCACGAGCAAAAGCGCATTAGGGATCCGTAACTGATAACACATCACAGCCCAACCTGAAAACGCTACTGCAGTCCGCATATTTTGCATTGCCCGCGCTGCCTAATAAAAATAAAAAGGATTAGACAATAGCACTCGAGGTACAAATCGACAGCACGAGGTACAGTACCTTCAGGGCTACCACCTGCCTGTGCCTACCTGCCTTACCATTGTGGTCGAGCTGGCTGCAACCCCCCGACCATCATTTTCCCCAAGATCTATCAGATTCACATACAGTCGTACTGCCAAACTCGTGAACATTTGAATCATTCCTTTTATTTTTTCTTGGGGTCCACCACCCCTAGCACTATTATCAGCACCTCGCGCACCACGCACACTACGCCCTACATACCACCATTACCACCTTTACAGCGACGGTTACTACCTACGACATACGTTAAGCTATTCTGAGATCGACCCTGGCTCGTACACACTTGAAAAAGTCATCCATCCAGCTAGTGACCTCTGTGACCTTGTCTATCTCGGTCTATCTAGGAATAGGACTTGACCATTTCTGGACGACTGAGCACCTGTTGGTTTGGGATTGATTTCTTTTTTTGGGACCAGAGACATCCTAGACATTACAGACATCCCTGTCTAGCTCCCCGAGACCATAACAGGATTGGTAAAGACTTGAGCATTTTCTGAGTTTTCTGAGTTTTTACGCTTTTACGCTTTCACGAAAGCAGTTTACAAGTCTGCAAGTCTCAAAGCTGCTAAGGCAGGAGGTCCCAAGTTTCTGAAGTCTCCAAGTCCCCAAGTCCCCAAGTCCCCAACTTCCTAACTTCCTAAGTTCACAGGGCAGCCAGGAGCCAGGGCAACTAGGGCAAGTCCCAACCTTGAACTTCCATCTAGCTCCATTTTCATAATTCGACCAATCTGATTAATCCTGAGCACAAAATCCGCCTCCCGCTTTGCGCAACCTTGAAGACACGCCCCCCCAAAAGAGGGTAAAGAGGGTAAGAGGGTTCCAATCGTGGGGCCGACTCTCAAATAAGGCTCACTTTCGTTATTCTTTCGTTTCCAAAATATCCAATACCATACCCACTACCCACTACCCACTAATCCGCCACTACTTTGTTACTCGCTACTTGCTACCTTGCTACTTTCACCACCCGGTCCACGGTACAATTTGCCCAACATAGAACCTTACAACTACATACCTCCATACTACATACTACATACCAATACACATACACAACTAATACAATACACCTTACCCTTACTCGTCAATACAAAACTCCTCAGTTAAGGCCAGCCCTTAACTGGGCCACTCCCTGGGTAACCCGCGACTTTATTCTTGGGTCTTTACAGTAGCAGTTAGCCCATAACCTGAGCCATTCATAACCTCCAGGGCTGCGTAACTGTTGATCTTGTGCTTCTGCAACTCTCCAGGGCTACAACTTGCAACCTGCAACTAGCAACCATACAGAATTAACATTAACGTATGGTAACGGTACTTCGACTTCGCCAACCTCGAACACACACACAACTACCCTCCTATACCTCCCGTGCGTCCTATATCAATAACGCTTCCTCTCGTTACCGCCAAACTTCGTCATTCCGCGTTCGCAGCCGAAATCGTTCTTCACCTCTCTCACTCACTCCGCATTCCGACCAATCCACGATCGATACTCGACCGCGCACAACCTGCACACACTTTGCATACATACGTACATACATAATATACATCAGCCCTTCCTTCGACTGTTTGCCTACTCTGCCTGCTTGCCTACATCGACCTATTCTTTATTAACCTCCGATCGCCTCACATCCTATACTCGATCCACCTCTTCTTCCTCTTTACCTCTCTTTCTGCTTCGTTCTATCCTCTTACCACGACGGATGACGAGTGTGTTGATTTGCCGGAACGATATCATTCCTGGAACATATGCATACCGAGACGACGTTCCATTAGAGCCTGCCTCGAGCAAGCTTCAATCATCTGCGATCTGCCTCTTGACGAGACGCAATAGGAAAAAAACAAAATTAGAGCAACTTAAGTAGGTCATCGCTCCTTGGCAGCCTTGCTCATTTTATGACCCCTTCCCCATTTATTGCAATGCCGCAATGTCCATCTTGATCCATCTTGGACGCCTTTCCCCTACCACTTTGTCAGCAGTACCAATAATACATAATTCATCATTATCCCCTCCTTTTCCAACGCTCGCCTTTTGACCCAGTAGCCTAACTTGTCCTTTGTTTTTGTAGTACCATATAGCTAGGAGAATTTTTTCGCATACATACGGCGTATATACTAGACTTCGACCTGTTCATCTCATTTGCGATATTCGGAGAGATCGATCACATATCACGATTCCTACACCGCGAATACTACCTTGCCGATAACTAGGGAGACCAACGCATACAAGGCAGCGCAGTAAAGCGTTTTCCTGCACATATCCACCCCATACTTTCTGTTCATTATTTGAAGTATTAGTCTAGAGCAAAGGTGGAGCCATGGCTACAGCTGTGAGTGTTTCTTCTATTCACCCGTGATCATTTATAGGGATACCCATTAAGCCCAACCGTGGTCCGCCGCCTCTCCCCAGCCGGGGTTGGTGATGGAAGATTGGGGGAGAGGCCTTCCAGCATTTCTAATACCTTAGCTATTGACGATTCGTCATCTATCTATCTCGCTTGATCTAACAACCATTATTGATTTGCTAACACATTCTCTGCAAATAGACGCGGCCTAACGGCTTTCCTAATCTCTCCATGAACGCCCCAAGTGACAAGGCTTCGCAGCCTCTTGGATCGACCTTCGGCCATTCAGCTTGGCAAACAGGTGGTATTTGGGGAAATGGCGCTATCGGTGGCTCGCTGAACACAAGACGAGATATGACAGGTTCTAGGGGTGAGTGCAGAGTCCCGGAAGTAAGCAGAGGTACGCATTATGGATATAGCTAACATTTTCCAACAGACTCGGACGAGCACTCGCCTGGCGCTACTTCGGGCTCTGCGCAGCTGAACTCCAACTCTCAAGCCGCACCGTGGGGTTCCAGAGCCGGTATATGGAATCAGCCCGGGAATACACACCACACTTCCTCATCCGGAAGCACGTCGCCGACACGTACAAGGGATGGATATCAACACAACTACTCTGAAGCTCCAAACAACTCCCATCTCTACCACCTACGACAGCCGGTAGGTCAGAACGGATCCGCTGCCGCAGGCCGAACGATGGCTCCTGGTCCTTCAGATCTCTCGACATCGTCGTTCAAGTATCCAGGAGGGTTTGGTGACCCAGTTGGTGACGAAAGGAGCAGCTCTGGTTTATATACGTCAAACGGTAACGGTCAGTTGGACCTCGATACTACTGGAATCTACCGGCGTAACTCGAACGACCCCACGTATCAAAATCTCGGACACAGCCGTCAAAACACGCTTGCATCACGGCAGGGCGATTCTGATGTGCAAACACCTTCTCGTTATGAGAATGGCACGCATTTCCCGTTTACTAGTAAGCAATTGAAATCGCAGCAAGTCCAACGTCCTTCTATTTCTGGTACTTCGGTCACGCTGCCTTCGGAGTCGGGCCGCTCCAACGCTTTTGCTTCCTTTGGGTCCGTCGACGCTTCCAGCCATGACCTGGAGGATACCTTCAGCCGGACCTTGACTTTGGAGGACAACTCCGATTCTATAACTAGCGGGTATGCGACCAACGGACACTTCAACCCTAACAGCCAACCGTTCCAATTCAATCCCGGCTCGCAACCCTGGCAGCACGAGCTAGGAAACAGCAATGCGAGGGCATTCGGCCAAAACATGCAAGAATCCTGGGCAGAAAGCCTTCCGGCATCATTATACGGTAACCGGAGGGGTCCGGGTGAGAGGGGATCACCGGCTGGTAGCTCTTATCGTCAGAGTGTGAATAGTCCAAGAGCTTATTCGGGAACTCCAAACCCCCGGGCTGATCCATGGAGCAGGCCAGGTTCACGAGACCCCAGATTGCTTCAGGATCTTGACCGAGCGCATAATGGTTCGCAGTACCTCCAGCAACAGCAATCCGGGTTCTATCCTCCTTACTATAACACTGCTCTATCGCAGTTCTCGGCACCTTATGATCAATACGTCCAGAACCCAAGCTTGCGCTCTCAAGTGCAACCCTCGGGTTACGGATTACCCGTGAATTATCCCATGCCTGGGCTTCAGGTCCCCATTCGACCCAGCAGAGACCAGGATCCCGGCAAGGGTGTCCGTAGTGTGCTTCTTGAGGAGTTCAGGGGAAACGCCAAGTCCAACAAACGCTATGAATTAAAGGTATGCACAAGTCCCCGATTAGAGAAATATGTGACTAACGTAAAGCTAGGATATCTACAATCATATCGTTGAATTCAGTGGCGATCAGCACGGTTCGCGATTTATCCAGGAGAAGCTTCAGACGGCGAATAGCGACGAGAAAGACCAGGTTTTCCGAGAAATCGAGCCTAATACTCTTCAACTTATGAAGGATGTTTTCGGTAATTACGTCATTCAGAAATTCTTTGAACATGGAAACCAGGTTCAGAAGAAGATCATCGCAGCTCAGATGAAGGGCAAGGTTGCAGAGCTTTCGACCCAGATGTATGCGTGCCGTGTTGTGCAGAAGGTAAGGTCGATGTTGAAGATTCTACCTAAGCCTCATTACTAATTGAATACATTAGGCACTCGAGCACGTGCTTGTAGAGCAACAAATCGAGATCGTGGAAGAGCTCAAGCCCGATATCATGCGCATAGTGAAGGACCAGAATGGTAATCACGTCATTCAAAAGATAATTCAAATGGTACCGCGCCTCTGTATTCCATTCATCATGGATGCCTTCCAAAGTCAGATCGAATCTCTCGCATCACATAACTATGGTTGCAGGGTCATTCAGCGGATCCTTGAATTTGGAACGGAAGCAGAGAAGAAGAGTCTGATGACGGATCTTCATGCTTGCGCGGCAAGACTTATTACTGACCAATACGGCAACTATGTCACGCAGCACATCATCGCACAGGGTGAACCGGAAGACCGGCAGCAGGTGATCCAGCTTGTTCTTCAAAAGTTACTATTCTACTCCAAGCACAAGTTCGCATCGAACGTCGTTGAGAAGTCGATCGAATACGGAACGAACGAAGACCGGAAGGCTATCAGAACCCAGCTTACTGCCTTGCACAGCGACGGAACTAGCCCACTTCAGCTCATGATGAAGGATCAATTTGGAAACTATGTGATCCGTAAGTCGCACATATTTCTACCTTTGATCAAGAGATGTTTACTAATTATTATTTAGAAAAATTGATGCAACACCTTGAGGGACCAGAGCGCGACTCCTTCATTGAAGAGATGAGGCCTCACTTCGCAAACCTCAAGAAATACAGCACCGGACGTCAAATCACCGCGTTAGATAGGTTGATGACTGCAAGCTCGGCCGGTCCAGGATCGGGCTTTGCTACCGCATCCGGTAGTCCTACTACGCCTAGTCTAGTCGTCGAAGTCAACTCATCTGCCGCCCCCACTCCATCGCTCACGATGGATCAAAACAGTCCAGAGAGCACCAGTCCGCCAAGTACCAACTCTGGTCTTCCAGTTGAAGAATCTTCAGACGACAAGACAGTCAAGGCCTCGTCTTTCAGCCAATCTTGCCGCACAGTCCAGATTACCGAATCATAAGATCTCACAGGTGCCTACTTTTGCATCTACAGAATGCATCTATTATATTCACCCTACCTATAATCTCGTCTAACCTCCCGAACTAGACATTAACAATCACCCTCATATCACCCCTATCTATTACTATTTCGGACGACTTGAAAATGACATCGGCGCATAAAGAACATATTGCAAATAACATAGAAATCAAGGGCCTCTAGTCAATTCACATGACACCATGAAACATACAGCTTAGCCACATAATATCGGGTTTTTAATGGTCAATTTCGCATCAACGAGTTCTCTTCTGATGTGTCTTTTTTTCACAAATTGGTTTACTGGTTTTAGCGGCTGGTTTAGGGAGACAGACGACCGCTCCCCCATCCATCCAGGTTTAGGCGTAAGGCGTTTCAAGGATTTTCTTCTCGGGCTTCTGGGATGCGGGCAAAGGTCATAAGGGGCATTAGGGCGCGAAGCCCGGGTGGAACAAGCAAGCGGTTGGCCGTCACGGAGAATAAAGTCGACGGCGAAACGAACACACAAAAAGCGAGAAGAATTCACGGGATAGTATTTGTATTTCTATCTACTACTGCTCGACGGCATACAACGTCGCCTGCCGGCTTATTTGATGGGTAGACCAACAGCCTAGATATGACAAATAGAATCGAATGCATTTTCATTCAATAGGTACTGGTTTGATGGCTTGAATTTGCTTCTGTGGCTTTAGTGAATTTGTGAGAATACGGCCTCCCCGAAAGTGAAGATGTTACCCGGTTCGGTAAGTAAAGCGGTGGATTGAATCACCGCGTAAGTAAGCATCGGAAAGGCTACCGGCATGCCACCGAGGGGCGTTTCGCTGACAGGACTGCGGTCCTTGTTTCTAATAGAGTGCGGGATGCCTATCGGGGTAGGGGGCGTTTCGAAACATGCCGAAGGATTCTTTTTTTGGCGGAGCTGATGGATCGCAGACGTCATCTAGCGCTATGGTGTAGATTAAAGCATGCCCGTTCTACACGCATGTGTAGGTAATCGGTGTATGGTTTTGTGGGTTTTTGTACACATTTGTTCGGCGCCTGGGATGTGAGTTTGTAGGTAGGTAGCCTACTATGCTATACGTGTATCGGTGTAAGGACGTAAGTAGGTAGAGAGAAGTACCTATACGCACATGTGTAGGTAGGTAAAAGATGTGTCCACATTATCCCGTCCACACATACATATGTCATGCACGTCCACTCCGGTACCCGAAAATAGCAACGTGGGTTTTTTATGCAAGCTCGTGAGGTCGAGGGGATTGGGGGTGATGTACCTATCTACTACACGTTACCCACTACCTACTATAGTACCTTTTTTCCTACTAGAGGCAAGACAAAAGGGAACAGCAAGGGGAAGGGGAGGAGAAAGTGAGTGGTGTGGGATGTGGGAGTGGGTTAAAAGTGCCCGGCGGATTTTGGGGCTAATGTATGCAACCCTACCGGGCTTAGGGGCTGCGTCCTGCGTCCTGCGATATGCTGGTCTCGGATCCTTTCCGATCAGACTCGAACACACCCCTCCCCCCCTGGTCCCCCTTCTCCCCTCTTCACCGTTCACGGTATCTTGGTATGGCGTGCGTGGGCGCGTGGGTTTGTCGGTCCCTGTGGCCGGTGGCTGGCTAGGCTGGGTGGATGGGGGGAGGGGGTGCGTGTGTGTGTGTCTGGGTAGTGAGGTGTGCGCCGGGCTAGGGCTAGGTACGGAGTTTGCGGGTGCTTAGTTAGGTAGGTGATGAGAGACATGGCTGTCGATCTTTGGATCTTTTGGGGTGTGGTGGCGGTAGTTGGGAACTTGGCAGTTATCGAGTTGGGGAGGTGGGTGTAGTATAGTGTAGCTCATCCATGTCGTTGGCACTTTTGCAGGACGACGGATGGTGTATAAAGACCGGTGGTCCCTTTTGCTGTACCAACACGCATGTTCGGGGTGTAATGTGATGCTTCTCTTGACTTTTTGATAGGTTCCGGGCATTTTTGTATAGTGGTCCGCGGAGTTGTGTATTCTGAGAGAATTGCAAAAAAGACGTCTATACTCTAGTATTCTTCTACTCCACCACCTTGACCAGGAATTGGACGATGACGTTGTCGGCGTTATAGCGGAACCGAGTCTAGAAACTAGCCCGGGAAAATATCGACGATTATGCTCATATATTTCTGCCGAGAATAATCTCAATTTGGCCTGGAGCTAGGTCTGGGCAATGAGAGCGCCTCTATCCTATTTTACGTGGCTGCAGTACATGATCCCTAGGGGGTACGAACTTCTCCTAAATACATAGAGGTTGCAAGCTTCTCGTAATATTATACTTGAGTTCACCCACCTGATTCTTACTACTTCTGGAGCATACCCCTTTTCTAGAAGATAGGGAGTTTACCAAGGTATGTATAACAAATTAACCAATGAATCACACAAGGTGATCCAGACAAGGGGTATGCGTACCTGGGAGGTATGTAAGTGTGTGTATGCATCGTCGAAGTCGCCAATAAGAAGACTCAATTGCTCAGCATCGTATGCTCCCCAACTTGACCGGCGTGACATTACGGGCGTATGATGACATCAGTCTGGTTAGTTCGTTCATATCTTCTATGAAGTTGGGACGAAACTGAACGTCGGAGACAAGTTACGGCCGTTTGCGAACTCATCTTGATATACGAAAAAGTGGAAAACCTCGGCGCTAGAAGCTGAGTCTCGTAATTAAACTCCTATAATTACCTATTTACCTAGCAATTGCCTGGTAGCGAAGGTAGAATGCATACGAATCATGCATACCAGCTCGGTGTACTTCGGGATTTAATTCGTGAGAAATCTCTCCTGTATAGAAAATGAAATAAAAGGCCCCATAAACTGTGCCGGATGGATAGAATATAAGTTGATTGTAAAACAAGCTCCCGTTATTTCGTGATAGCTGTGACCAATCATCTGTCGTCTTTCCCCGGACTACGGATGGTTTCCAATAGCGAGGGAGGCGCGTGCCGAGACCCACGATCCCCGTTTGGTGCCGGTCTTACCAGGATCTTCCCGCATACGACTTTGGCAGCTTATATTGCCTGTGGTGTCATGTAGGCAGCAAATGAGCAAGCGGAACGACGAATATGCGGACAGATTTGATTGACGACCACCGAGGTGGAGAATTTGATGCTACCGGACACGGGGATCGAATGCGGGGCCATCGACGTCGCCGCCTGAGTCAACTCGCCGAAAAGGATGAGATGTCAGCCCTACCCCTTTATTTACATAGCCACGTACCTTGCATAGAACGAAGTAAGAGTATAGTCTATAAATCCAACATCACGCTCGCCATCATCGACATTGTGTCTCAGCAGAAACCCAACAATCACAAGTCCAATCATACCTATTAGCTATAGCTTAACAAAGCAATACCGACAAGATGGTCAAAGTTCTCGTTCTCGGCGCAACGGGCAACCAAGGAGGCTCTACCATCAGCGCTCTCCAAGCATCAGGTCAAAAGCACGAAATCCGTGCTTTAGTCCGTGATGCTTCATCCGAGAAAGCCAAAGCGCTAGCCGCCCAAGGCGTCGAGATCTTGCAGGGAGGCGACTGGGACAAGGACGTCGCGTCGATCGAAAAAGCCGTCTCCGGGATGGAAGTCGTGTTCTTCATCTCCGCCTTCAACCTAAACGACACCGAAGCCGAGGTTCGTGGCGCGAACAACATCATCGAGGCTGCGAAGCGCAGCGGCACGGTAAACCACGTCATCTACAGCACCGTGGGCGGTATCGAGTACTGGAAGGAACTTCCAAATCTCGACAGCATGCCCTTCTTTGTCAATTATTGGAGCGCTAAGGCCAGGGGCGAGGAGCTCGTGCGTGAGGCAGGTTTTAAACATTACACGCTGCTGCGCCCCACGGAGTTCATGTCGAACTACACGATCGAGCGCATGGCCAATTTCCAGCACCCGGATTTGGTCAAGGAGGGCGTCTGGCATACTGCGTTCCCCGAGGATCATGTCCTGTCCATGATCTCGCCTGACGATATTGGGCGTACTGCTGCTGCAGCGATCGAGAACCCGGAGACGTTTGCCGGCGGCCCGACTCGTGAGTTGCATCTCGCGGGCGAGCTGCTGACAGTGAAAGACACGATCAGGCACTTGAGCGAGGTCACGGGCAAGAAACTGAGCGTGTACACATTCAAGAAAGAGGAGGAAGCGGATGCCATCAAGAAGAATATCGTTATCGCCGGGCAGATCTCGAGGAGGGATTGGAAGGCGCCGGCGCAGCCTGCGAACGATTTCGGGCTCGGGTTTAGCACGTTTAGGGAGTGGCTCGAGAAGAACAAGGACGAGGTTAGGGAGTTGTATAAGAACGTGGCGCAGCCTGCCTAGGATAAGGGGACGTTCGAACTTGACTGGGATTGTGGAGAGGAATCAGAATAGATCGTTTGTGAACCTGGTGAATGTAAGATGGTTAGTCGGTAGTCCGAACATATTAGCGCTGGTTTCGCTTTTCATAAATCATCCGAGTTCAGAACGTCGCCATGTAGATAAACCATGAATCCGTTACAGACGGAAGCTCAATAACTCGTTATTCATGCTCGTTATATATCGTCTAGGCCTTTTACTCATATCGCATTTCCGCGCCGTCTATCAAGACCGCAAGAAACCAGAACGCCTATGATGTATGGTAAAGAAACGCCTGCGGATAAGTATGACGTGCATCCCGTGTCTCTCGCTTTTTCTTTTTCCCCAATAATCGCTTGACTACTGCCCCTTGGCAGGAGCAAAGAAGACGACCTGAACCGTTATATCGTCTCTGATATCCCTCGAATTCGGGTACCGAAACGTCAAGGCTCCCCTTACCATCTCCTCGTCCGCACCCCCAAGCCCATTCCGCACAAGATGAACAGCCGCATTGTCATCCTGCACCGTAGTCTTCTCCTCCTCAAACCTACACACCCCCTTACGCCCCAACACAGTCTCCCCAAAATCTACCTTCCCGGGCTTCCCCCCTCCCTTCCCCGTCTCCCTCCACTCAACCCACTTCCCAACCAACTCCACAGCCTGCGCGCTCGTCATCGTATCCCACAGTCCATCCGTAGCCAAAATCACAAACGACGTTCCCTGCTCCGGTATCTTCGTCGTCGTGACCAGCGGCTCCGCCGTAAGGTACGGACCCTCCTTATACGCGCCATACCTTGCCGCGGACGGGAGGCTCAACCCGCTGTACGCGTTCCTTAACCGGTCCTTTAGCGCCATCGGCCATTTCCACATGCCGTCGCCGAAGGTGCGGGACGGCTGCATGCCCCAGACGCGTCCGTGCTTGACGATTTCGGGTTCGTTGGGGAATTGAGCTTGGATGCGGGCGATTTCGTCTGGGTTTGCGCCTGTGCAGTCGGTGGATAGGTCCGTGGCTACCCATTGCCCGGAAGATAACGATTTGTGGCCGAGGACTGCGCGGCAGTCCCCTGTTGAGGCTACGGTTAGCGTTCGCGTGGTTGGGTCTAAGAGAGTGAGGAGGGCACAGGCGCCGGCGTAGGCAGCTTCTAGACACCGCGCTTTCCCAGCGAAGGGAAGGTCGCTGTCAATGATTGCCAGGGCGGACTTGACGAGGGTGTCATCCAAAGTCGTAAATGCTGATTTGAGAGCCTTCTGAATGGCTTCTTCGCTGAGTTTCCCGCCATTCGTAGTACTGGAGTCAGAAAGGGCACGACGCACGAACGGGATCAGGTGCTTGGTTAGTAGATTCGACATCTGCCACCCGCAGTGTCCGTCAAAGACTCCCCAGGTAAGCCAATCCTCGCCACTTTTGTCGGCGGGGTTGGCGAAACTACCATGGATGAAGGCATCTTCGCACGGGTTGTTGGAAGCTACCTGCGTACCATCGTACCTCGTCACCAGCTTTCCGCCACCGAGAAGTGAGAAGGCATTCTCCCTGAGCTGCTGCGTGACCCCTTCTGAAGTAGGAACTGGGGCGTAGGTAATCTTATAGGACAGGCCTAGCTTGTTGAGATCTGGAATTTTGAGGTCCTTTTCACCTCCCTTCTCATTTGTTATAGTTGGCGATTTGGCAGATCTTAATAAGGCCCATGTTAGCCCCGCAGCGAAACCCGCAGCGAGAAATACGGCGGTAGTGCTGCTGCTGCTCGAAGACTTCGTCGGGGTCTCGGTGCTTATGGAACGCCTCGCCAGTCTGGGCGCGGGATGTGGCAGGCGCATCGCTGCACCGAGCCGTGGTCTATGACGGAAGAGGTAGCGTGTAGACATCGTGGGGGCCTATACATGTATATATAGGCTGATCCAAGTACAAGACGACGTCGTTATGAGAGCCTAGCAAGATTAGACCTATATGAATTTAATAACGAGATATTTCCACTCGTGCTTTTCGAATAGGGTCAAGTCGTGTTGTTAAGTTGATTCACAGAAAATCAGATAAGATTGTAGGTATCGGTGAAGGCTGCAGGGCATCCATCTGCAGCTATATGCATTGCATGTCACTAGTACTTACTAATCCCTGACCCAACAGGTGCGCTACCCGTGATGTGAAGAGTTTCCCAATGTGAGAATTCAGACATGATGAAGGGAAAAGACGTATGTGACAGCGGGTTGCATGCTTTACTTTTATTATGTCAGCTTATTTAGTGTGTATAGAATGACTTATACCTTCCTCCAGTGTGAAGATTTATATAATTCCGAGACTGAAGTCCCTGACAGTTTGTGACCTGGGATGCAACTAGCTTGTCTTGGCAAAGTATAGTCAGCACTCAATACTAATACGGACGTACTTGCCATCCACATTGGATATCTACGCCTATTAGAACACGTTGAATCTATAGTCCCCAATTAGTGGGTCTGGGAGCCAATTAGACTCATCTCTAAGTCCAAATGTAATTCTAAAGAAGAAGAACGTGACTGCCCGAGGACTGGGTATTGATTCATCACACAATTCCGGAGTAACCCTGAAAATCGTGGGGAAGGAAGCCCTTGTTGCTAGAGACGGCTAGCTGCATGGTGGGTCACCTGGAAGCCGAGGTTCCCACCTAAAGTACGCGGGCTATAGTGGGGCGCGTACCCGAGGGAACGTTAGAACCTCCAAGTTTATTAAACAACCTTCCCTCTTGTCCAACATTGAACCTTCCAATCGGGATTCGGGAGTGACAAAGCAATGTTGGTCCTACACCGTTCGGCTTTTTAAGTTACCCATATCTTATAGATTTCATATTTTCACACAACTTTTAGATATATTTATCTCATATCGATCAATTATTTTGTACTTAATGTGAAACCCTACCAAAACAAGAGCCATGACGGATGTGATCAAGGTCGAGTATGCCGGCCGCATCGCTACCATCACCATCGACAACGATAAGAAGCTCAACGCTCTAGGCTTCGACGGCTACTACGGCATAGCCAAGGCTCTACTTGACATTGCTAAACGTGATGATATTTACATCACCATCTTGACCGGGAAGGGCCGATACTTTTCTGCGTAAGGTTGCTCTCATACTCGACTCACTATTCACCAAACCGTAGTACATGCATGTCTAACACCTCTACAGCGGCGCCGATGTCTCCCTCGGCGACAAGAAGTCCGGCGCGGCCGACCAAGACTCCTACCGAGTCTGGCTACGGGACTTCGTGTCCAACAACCTGAACCTAACACGGGCGCTGTACACGCACCCCAAGATCCTAATCGCAGCGCTCAATGGTCCTGCCGTCGGGCTCTCAGCCGCCATTACGGCCTTCGCGGACTTCGTGTACGTGGCACCGCACACTTTCCTTCTGATGCCTTTCTCCTCGCTCGGCCTGGTTGCCGAGGGAGGCGCCTCCCACGCCATGGTGCAGCGCCTCGGCATAAGCAAGGCGAACGAGGCGCTGATCCAGAGCAAGCGCGTCACCTGTGAGGACCTGCTGAAGACCGGGTTCGCGAATAAGGTGTTCGAGTGCGAGAAGGGCGATAGCGAGGGGTTCATGAAGCAGGTTATGAAGGAGATTGACGATAGCATGGGCGATCATTTGAACAGCGATAGCTTGCTCGGCATCAAGGCGTTAATTCAGAAGCCTAACATTGAGATTTTGGAGAGGCAGAATGTGGCGGAGGTATTTGCGGGTCTAGATAGATTTGTTAAGGGCGTTCCGTTAGAAGAGTTTGAGAAGATCGCGTCGGGCAAGAAGAGGCATAAGTTATGAAGCAAGCTTGGGTGGCATATATATTTCATTTAAAGCGTCAGTTATCATAATATGCGATCTAAGTCATGGGTATCATGCAAGCAGCCCAAATAGCAAGCTTGTTCTCTTCCAATATTCCTGCGATGTCTTCGCCAGCTTGTCCTTAGCCTCGTTTTCTAGCCCTGTCTTTTCGAATATTTCACCCACAAAAGCTTTGAATGACTCTTCTGAGCTGACATCAGGACCAAGACATTGCATGATGAGATGGATATCGTAAAGCCACTGGATGTACACATCTTTGCTCTTTTCACTCTCTTCTAGAGTCTTTTCATCCTTTGCCGAATTCTCTGCGGCTTCCGAAGAACCGTCTTCTTCCTTCTCTAGAGACTTTTCTTCACCCGTTTCAGCTGTCTTTTCACTTGACTCAACTTCGGATTTAAGTTCCTCGCGCCACGCTTCGACAAGCTGCTTACTAAAAGTTTGCTTCAGAACGCCCACCGCAGTAGGTGTCCAGAGATCTAAACCTGCGTCGCCCATAGTCATGACAAGGTTTTGTAGAAGCTTGAATGTGCCGGGGGACGGCTGTGCTGGCAAAGCTGGTTCACCTTCCCATAGAGCTCGGCCGACCACACGTCTTCTCGCTAATGTTGTCGAGGCGAATTTCTCTACAGGCGAGACTGATACATGAGCTGCTAGCCTCTCATGCAGAGAAGGTACATTTTCCAAGCCAAACGATTGAATGGGCTCTAGCTTAGGTAGGTGACCACGGATATCCCTTAGAACTCGTAAGAGGTACATAGAGATGGGTCCATTGCCTGGGTTATCGACTCTGGATTTCCAAGCAGTCGTCAAATGCTTATTGAGATCCTTGAAAGCTTCAACGATAGTTTCGTCTAATTTCTTCTTTAGTAGTTCGGGGTCATCTTTGCTTAATAGTTTCTGCCGCTCTGCAATGACGTCCTCATCCTCGATTTCGTCCACATCGTCGTCCCAGTGTTGATGTTTGAGCTGGCCGATTAATTCATCCGCACTGTCGATAACGCGATGCCACGATTCGTAGCTAGTGACTACCTTAGCCACGGCGTCGTTTCGACCGTACAGACGAGAAATGACCTCGCGGGTGACATGTGTGGCGTTACCCGAGACATCCATATCTAGCATCTCTTCGTCCCATAAGCTGTGATGCTTGTCGGTCGTACCAGGTTGCCATGCTTCGAGGGTCGCGGTCACTTCAGATCCGACTAGTTTGAGCTTCGCAACCTTAGCCTCCAAAATGTGCAGGAGACGATCATCAATAGCTTCCCGTATTCCGTTTAACATAACAGACGGGTCAAATCCCCTAGCTTTCCCGCCGTCTTTGATCCAATGCTGAAGAACATTTGTCCTTAGATCCACGATAGTCTTAAATTCGGATACGTGTTCTAGAGTCCCCGTAAGACCCTGGAGAAGGATCTCACCACCTTTTGTCGCCCAGTTTGTGAGCATTTCCTTAGCCTGTTTTCCTTCCAAGTCATCGTGGCGGATGAAGGGAGTAAAGTATTGGATTTCCTCGCCACACCATTTTTCGAATATGTCTAGTCGAAGGCCCTCCAATCCCCGAAGAGACTCATCTGCGAGCAAGTGTTGCTTTTTAAGCCGAAGCAATGCCTCGGAAAGTTTGCTGGGCACTAGAGCCTGCACGTCTAAAAGCGTTCTTGTATATAAATCGAGGCCCTTCAGAACGTTTTTGGTGTCCCTTTCCTTCTCGTGCTCCTCAGGATCAAATTCATACGTCATAGCTTCGGCCCTCACATTCAAGAAATGACGGAGCACATCCCTCGCCCCGGAACTCGAAGCCAGACTATACGCGGTCAGGGCCTTTAGAATATCGCCTCGATCGACCCCCTCACCAATCTTCTCCAGCACTTTCTCGACTGCCCTAAGCAGTCTCCTCCTCAAGCTGCCTAGACTCTTTCTTGAAGCTTCAACCGCCTCCTTGACCCCCTCATCAGCCGTATCCCCAACACCAAAACTCGACACGAGCAGACGTTTCAAAACAAGCACCTTCGCCGCCAACACCAACCTATCACCCCTCCCCTCTACTCCCTCAACCCCCTTTCCCCCCTTCAACAGACGATCCACAAGCAGTCCACACGCGCCCAGTAACCTCACCCTCGCCACATCCCCAATCCTCCCCTCCCCGCCATCCTCCTCCCCGAAAGCCCCCAAATTCCCAATCTTCGCGCCCACAGCAGCGCGTCCGCACCTACCCCCCATACCCCCAAGTATATCCTGCGTGCGCTGCATATCGCCCCGCATGCGCACGATAGCATCGGCCGTGCCCAGCAGCTCGCGGTACGAGGTGCCGACCTGCGTGCGCAGGCGCGCGGACTTCTCGTCGATTTGGGCATGTAGGGATTTGTGGATCGCGCGGATTTGGGGGAGCGTGTAGATGGCGAAGATTTGGGGGGAGGAGGTTAGGGTTGAGGTGTCGGGGGTCGCCATGGTTGGTGTTGTTGCTGGTTTGAAGGTTGGGCGTTGTGTGGTTTGGAGGGGTTGTTTAGGGATGTATGAAGTCTGGTTTGTGGAGTGGTTGAAGTTCGGTCGAGTGGTTCGGTAAGGATGAAGATAGCATATCTACGTGCGACTTTCCATTATTCTTTCTATGTGACCGTTGTTGAAGAAAGCTCGAGTTTCGTTGTTGGTAGCTGGAGCTTTCTGCTTGTTTGAAGGAAACTTGAAAGCTGTACGATTAGATAAGATACGGATGACAGCTGGCAAAAGATTATGCCAGCTGTTCACCCATAGTAGATGCCATATCACAATTCGGAGTTTGACATTTCAAGTTACAGAAGCTTATTTTGAACATATGATGAATTGCTTGTGTATTGATTGTCGATTCTATTAAAGAAAAAAACCTGTTCTAAGACTCGTATATTTCCATATGCGCTGGGCGGTTCGTACTTCGGACTTCAGTGTATATTTTGGTATCCTACGAAAATTGAAAGCCAAAATTCATACATAAGTTCCCGCTGTTCGTTCTATGAATACCTATCTTTTTAATCGAGAATTCTAATAATAATATTTTTGGGTTTAGTGAAACATCAGTGTTCTGGTTCAAGGCTGTTGTAAGTTCGAGTCTCTTCAACTATCACTATCGGTATACCAAAAGCAACAATAAATTTATTGAGACATTTTTCATTTTCTGGGTGTCTAGATCCTCGATAGTAAGCATGAAATAAACATATTCTAGTAGTTCCCTCAAATAGAAGCAGTTTACTCAGTTGTGTGTGATTGAGAAAGGTTGCTTTTTATATATACTCCTCCAGCTATATATCCGGACATGTGGAAACACCGAGCCTAGAACTAAGCCCTCTAGTATGCCGTGCCACCAGCCTCTTGGAAGATCATGATGTTAGTCCGTATATTGTCTTGGGTGACACGAGATGCGTTCTAGGCTGCTTTCATAGAGAGCTTGACTCGCGATCTACAGGGCCAGTTCTTACCGAAGACAAACTATCAAGGCTACGTACCGAAACCCGAAGTTTTCTTAAGGCTGGCCGATTAGTGTAAGTGCGGTCTATCTAGCGTCCCGCGGAGAAGCTCCCGACTAAAAATTCATATTAGCAACGTCATCTTCCACCTACCTTTGACCGCCTGTGACTTGGTAACGGGACTTTACCGTAGTTAGATCCGTCAAGAAGACTCGTGATCCTTCAGAACATCGTGAACAATGGTATCTTAAGTAACATAAACCTTAAGGTAGTTCCCTAAAAGATGATCCAATCTCGATGAATCCCGGGGTGCCCAGATCATCGGGCTATTTGGAGTAAAGCTCGTGCTCATCCTTCAGTCGCAATATTTGCCCCGCACTCACGATGAGCTTCAGACAAACAGACGGAATGAGCTCGTGTTGGAGGTTTAGTAGAAATGTCGACGACTTTGTTGATAGATTTTGGCGCTATGATGTATGTGCATCCGTAAAGGAGGTTCGCTAAATGTGCGGGGGAGCGAATCAGGATGCGATGATAAGGAGTTGGCTGAATGGGAAAGAATACATAAAATACTATGCAGAATGAGGTTCGGCATGCATAAGACTATTCTTTGACCCGTCAATCTTGGTCTCCCTGACTAGCTGATAGTCGGTACAACAACACTAACACTTTATTGTTGTGTTTGTTAACTGATGATGTTACGGACGAAGTCCAGAGATCGAAGCCAATCTTGCGTTCACGGGAAGGAGTAGGAATTAAGGCAAGGTGCGGGTATGCGAGGTACATCTTCTGCTCCAGAATCTGGATTCATCTCAAAATCAGGAAGAGGGAAAATATCATGCAATTTCCAGACTGCTGCGCTTATGGACGGCAGATACAGGATGTCGATATTCGGTCTTATTAGATAGCTCGAGGTGAGTTGGCAGGATGTAACTCGCGCTGTTTGGTACCATTTAGCGAGATGTGGTGCGGCAGAAGTAGGCTGATATTAATGTTGGCGTGGTTGGGCATTGTCGGAATGTCAATTTGCCATGGAAAATATAATAATACCGTTAGTACCGTTACCTGACAGCTGCTTAAAACACGACCCAATGACTCATGTCACTGCTTTAGAGCCCGAGCCCGATATATTTCGAAAATGAGACCCCATGAACCCCATGAACTCCATGGGAATGTCAAGGATTCCCCACAGTCTTGTTTGATAGTATATTAACTTTGCGAATGGTGTGCGCATGGATGTGTGTGCGCGATGCTACGTTTGGGTAGTAGAGCCTAGATGGACTTACTAACCTCTAGCTCATCACTGATGTACTGGGGTAGCTTTGACTATTTGGCTCCTATAGGCTGATTTCCATACCTTTCATTTATCAAGTCCGTCAAGAGACCCGGAGACGTCGAATTGAGGAATTAGACGGGTCGTATTCGGGCTTGACTTTAATGTAACTTGGCATCCTCTCTTCAGGAAATAACCTCATTAATAATGAATGGTGATGAGTGGCCCGTGAGTGAGTCTGGTGGTCGATTTTCAGGGTCCTGCCCCCAACAAACCCCCATCATCCTCGTCCTGCAAGGGCGGAGAGAGTGGCAAGATTTGTTGTAGCAGTGTAGGTACCTTCCAGAAGCATGTGTTTCGATACGGTGAGAGCTGATTTCCTAATTTGTGGGGTTGCGGTTGAGAGCCACGCCTGGGCATTCCACAGGGCGAAGAGCTAGGAGGTACTTTTAGGGGTATCGGATCAGCCGATCAGTTGGAAACCCTCAACCCTCAACCCGCGCTCACTCTTCAGCTACGTAAGCCCAGTGACAACTCATAAAAGTATAAAGTCGCGGGATACCGTGCATATTCCAGATCACGCCTCATCTGACAGACTCGTGTATGAGCGCACTTTTACGTACAATAAGTCCGAGACGATAGTGTTGACAGATGTATGTAGGTATAAAGTATTCCTTTTGAAAGAGTATTGTTGATGTACTGTATGTTTGACTTCGGGAATATGCGATGTATGTCACTTCCAATGTCCAATGTCTGAGGGTTAATTAAAACGCATGTTGAAGAAAAGACCAGGAAAGATCAGAATGGCATTCCGCCTAGATGGAACCTTGGCACCTTATCAGTCGCCCCAACCCGTGTGTTACAGTCCCGGACTCCACCGTTCGGTACCTAATGCCAAATGGAAGGTACATGGGTGTGTACATCCCACGGTAAGAATACTTGGCAAGAGCTACATAAAATATGTACAAAATCAACGGGAGTCGCGTGCGTCGCAAGGTTGTAGCCATGTATCCGGGTACCTAGGAAGGGGCTAAGATCTAAGTTACCTGACTCGAGGGGGTCACTATCTTTCTCGAGTCCCAGTCTGGTGCCTCTCTTTTCCCTTTTCCCACTTCCCAGTCTACCAGTTCCAAGCTGGACTTATGCTATCTTCCCCGAATCAGGCAGGCCACACACATCCTACGTTCTACTGTGCATTTCATAAGCCAATATGAGGGATGATGGTCAATCAGAATCCTGTTGTACAGGTCCTGACAAGTCATAACTCTTATCTACCTGGTTCGCTTTATTCGCTTCGTGGTCGTTAGATGGCTGTTAGTCTTGGCTGTCATCAATATCCGCCCTTCCCGTTTTCCTAGTTTAGAACCTATTAGATCTATTAGACCTGTCACCTATTGGGTATCCAGAATGTATTAGATGTATAATATCTCCCATCCTGCCTCGATCCTCTTTTTATCCTTCTCTCGTTACTATTACGTCCTCTTTGTCATCGTTGACTAGTCCCTAATACCATACCAATTTACCTAATACAACATAACAAGTAATCACTCACGACAAAGGTACCGAATCATAAGACCGGGAAAGCAAAAGACTGGTAGTCAGATTCAAGAGTTATTGCGCGTCATAGCGTTCCCTGCGCCTGTCATCGTCATCGTCCGTCTCAGCTCGATCCCCCCATCTGGAAGTTCGTATCTGCCTATTTCCAAATGTCCGTATTGTGATGCCTCACCATTCTCGTGAGATCCAGCTACTTGAAGAGCTGTTGCGACCACGACAAGACGGGTTGTCGTAGTCGGTCTCACTTGCGAGCTCCGAGGATCTGCAAAGCGACTACATCATAGTTATTTTATCGAGTTTCCACGTCTTTGGGTCCCTGTCGTGCATCTAGCCTGCATCCCACGTTCGACGAGACGCCTCGCTGTTACGTACGAGAATCGTGGGACCCCTGGTGAAAGGCTACACACGATTAACACGACTACCAATCCATTACCTCACTTGGCAGAAATATTCCAATCATTCCAATCGCGGCATCCCCCTTCCGATTTGGTCGCTAACCCGGGAAAAAGAAGACTAAGGGAACTTACAGCGCATTTAGAGCCACGTTCCTTGCGACCTGCCGCCCCGCTACACTTGGTTAATTGCAGCAATAGGGTCACGGCTGATTACTGTTACTAACGATTTCCGTTAAAAGTCGGGTCCGCGGTTCAGTGGTCCAGTTTCGAAATCAAGTAATCATGATGGTTCCGAGGTCCTTTTTCTACTCTCGCAAGCAACCTTTATCCCCGACCTCCGTACCTATCTCGACATCTAAGGTATCTACACTTAAGCGGAAGGATGACCCATCTACGAAGAAAGACGCCACTCCAATCAAGCCTACGAACATCAAATCACCACCAAAAGACCTTAATATGGCTAAGAGGAAAGGTCTACAGTCGGATAAGCTATCACCGCCAAGCAGTAGCCCGCCAAGCGCTACCGTGACCAACGCTGTCGCGCGACCAAATACTCATTCCAGCGCCGTACAGATCCCCATAAAATCGAAGCAAGATGGTGCACATGCGCATAGATTACGACCTCACCCGCATGCGCCGCGAAGGCACTCTCCCAGAAGACCTCACGATGCGCATTCTCCCGATGCCATTCCCCCATCTGTGGCTGCGTTGCTCGCTATCACTAGCATTCCTCTACCTAACCGGCGTGCGAGGTCGCGGCAGCAGTCTAGGGATTCTTCTAGAGATTCCCGAATGACCGTGGATTCTATAGTGACCCGATCACAGGTTTCCGAGAAAGCATTGAGCCAAGAACTTAGCGAGGAATTTGCTCGAGATTTGAGCGATGGAAGCATCGCATCTTACGATCGTAGCCCAATGGATGTATTGCTCAGCCCGCCGGATGAGCTCGACGAGGATGAAGCATCCATTACTAGCGACAGCGCGTTTACGTCAGCTCTCTCAACCCGTGCAGCGTCTTTTGAGAGCGTACCGTCCTTGGGTGACTCGTTTGGTACTAGTTTTGTCACTTCTATCGATTCTCCCATCACACCGCGTGGAAGAAGGATACGTCCACCGAGGCGCTCATTGGAGCCGATTTCTTCGCCTCCCGGGAAACATCCAGAGCACCCACTTGCTAACAGGAGCAATACGGAGATCGACCAACTTGATTTTAGGGTCTTTGACCCGAAGTCTGGACCCGCGCAACAGAAACAGACTACAGGACTGGCGCCTCTAAAATCTGTCTTCAAATCGAATTTGACAGCGTCTCTTCGTGCATTGCGCTCAGCGGCTCGATCTTTGTCTAGTTTTACCGCTTCCTCGATACCCCCCGATGATTTTCTCACTAGGTCTATACTTACGATCGACCCGAGGGTCCCGTTCACAGATGAAAGAATGCCCCCTGTTATGGAAGAGCCTAGCGAAGCAATGCGCCGTTATCTAAATCCGACGAGCAATCTACGTCCCGATTCACGTGTCCGGTCCCCGACTCGTAGTTACACGGCTTCTATTCAAATGCAAACTTACAAAATCCAAAGGTCGAGGAGCGCTCCCGCATCCAGTCGTTCGGGAAGCCAAGCAAGCAATTCTAAATCACCAACTGCCTACGTATTTCCACCAGGGCCTCGGCAGCGAGAGATACGCGAAAACTCGGATTTTATCCGTATTGCTGTCCTAGAACATCTGATGCGCAAGCGTGGCAAATTGGATGACCAACGCGAAGGACACGCACGGTGGCTTTTACCGCCAAGAAAGTCTACGTCAAAGCCTTACGAAATTGGACCTGACGGTATTCCTGCACGGTGGGTTTCTATCTCACAGGAAACTATTTGAAGTCAGCAAGGATGATCTTCGTTGATTTGCTTTCGCCGCCTCATTATGATCAACAAGACTGCAGAATCTATGACTACATTCGGGAGAGCCTAGAGACGACTGAGAAGCAAAATTGGATATCCATTGCTGTGGATTACTTTTGTCGGCCAACGAACGATTTCCAACTCGATGCAGAGGATTTCGTGGATCGCGGGCTCTGTCCCACACGCTACGTCAACGACGACTACCGGAAGACTAATTAGTCTTGATGTCCGGCGAATACCAGGCCTCCCATTACTCCACCTTTCCGACATCGCCAGTCCCGCCAGACCCATCATAACATTCTGGAATACCCGAAACGCGACAAGCGCTATCATGGGTTCAGGGTTGTGGATATTTCTTCTAATCTTATTTTGCCCAGTCAGGGTCCTGTTAGGAATATTCGGGTATGGGATCTTGCGCAACTTGATCAAATCTACGACCGAGGTCGGATGAGTAATGGCTCCTACAAGGATGTCTGAGTTGGCTGTCTCGTTCAGTTAGGCCGCGTTCTTCTGCAAGACTTCCCACATATGCATTCCCGTAATGCATTATCTTGCACCGCTTTCTAATCAGACCCACGACGACTTCGAATCTGCGCTATTTCATTCTAGCGTGGCTGAGACATATCCTGATTCTTCGTATGCTCGGCTGTCGCTTAAGACTTACGGGATTTGGAAATTTTTACTCAGGGCCAGCATTAGCGGCTCCCACGGAAAAAAGAGGAAAAAGAGAAAAAAAAACTTGCACATTCTGGAATGCCATTTCATAATGCCATCCCAAACTCATCGGCTTTAAGCGTCGAACTAGGATGTGCCTATGACGATTGTGCTCCGATCGTGTAGCCGTCGTTTTGTCCGATATTTTTCATTTCTACGATCTTGTGCGCGGTCATCCGGATACCCTTGAAATTACTTTTTCTACTTTTCTACTTTAGCGACTACCCATTTCCACACATTCCAATTATTGTTACTCGTTTAGCGTTCATGCTTTTTTTCCTCGACTAGCAGAAATTTTGTGCATTTTGAAGGAGTTGTGGCTCCTTCAATTGGACGCATTGGGAAGGTATTCTTCGGCTAAGTTGGGTAGCCATTGCATTGCCCGGCGTTGGACGTGGATCATATACCATATACGATTGCAGATCTGGGCAGCCAGAAGTGACCTTACTACGGATTTTTAAAATCTATATTGGGAAGAAGTCACAAGAAGCATATTTGTGCGCATAACGGACGTTTAGATCCGCATTAGAGGACGCAGATGCAGGGACTCGACCAGATCTTGGATCAACTTGGATTTACCTTGGGAAAAAAGAAACAAATACCGCAGTTCACTCTGCAGACTATGCATAGCTGCCCAACAAGGCAGGATACCGGAGTTATCAAAACCAAGATGGTAATCGCATTTGTGTGTTTTAGAATCAAGAGGTTGTTAGTTGGATACCATTTAGATGCAGCGGAGCTTAGCGAGCAAGCGATTTGCACTACATGATAAAGATATACCTGACTAATGAGACTACTATATTAATTCTAAGTTATACGACACTACTAATGAAGCCATTGAGTTGTTCTTTTGGATTACTAAGTGATAGGCTATGTGAGCTTTCGAATTGTGTCAAGATACCGCGACATATAGCTGAAATTGGTCTGACCGGTGGTTGAAGTCAACCTCACAAATATCTACATAGAAACACTAAATGTATGTTGACCTAAGTAGGCAGGCATAGCCGTCGGCGGCTGAGGCCTGGACCGGCTCATCAGTGGTACGCCTTGAATCTTGTGCGTCCAGCTCCTCATCTCTCCTCATCTTGCTCTTTTAAGAATGTTGTATTATACGTTGTGTATGGTTGAACGAAAGCAACCCTCTACTCGATCAAAACGGGCCTTCTTCTTTTGACGAATTAATAGTTAAGTTGGTATAAAAGTGAAACGTCACCTGCTGTCTATATATATACCCCCTTACTTCGACGTTTGTTTGATACTTTATACTACAAACCAACGATGTTGCCATTATTAACTTCCATAATGTAATGCTTAGAATAGTCTTTAGCAACTCCGAATGCGAGATAAGAGAGCATCCTGCTGTGTAACGCTGTATAGTATGTATGCTAGGCCAAGGAATATGAATGTCACAAACGCGCATGAAAAGATAGGACAGAGATAAAATATAAATGTGCAATCTCTTAGAAAACTATATAAGTCAAGTATATACAAAAGGTTCGATGATTATAAACACACTACTGGGTATAATCACCCGCTGGTAACGCCTTCTCCGCAATAGGTGGGTATGACATATGTACATGCGGGAAACGTCGGGTACGGCAATGCGAGGGAAGGGAGAAAAGTAGGTACTTAGGTAGGCGTAGATGGAGAGGGGATCTAGGCAATGTAATCCCGGTACACCCTCTTCGCCTCCCGCCTGACCCGGCGCCCAGCCTTCCTCACGCGCCGCCACACGGCCTCGCGCGTCGAGATCTCCTTCTTCTTGCCGCTCGTCGCGGACGCGGAACGCACGTGCTGCGCCATGAACGTCGCCCACTCGTTGGGCGCCGACTCCCCTCCAGGCTGCGAGTTGAAGTACTCCCAGCCGGCCACACCGCCGAACCCGGTGTTCTCGCTCGTCAGCTCCTTGAGAACGGTAGCTGAGGTGTCCAGGGATACGAAACCGTTGCCGTTGGCGGAGTTGGTGAGAAGACCCATTACTACTTTGTTCGCCGCGAAGCCGTCGTCGATGATGGACTCGTAGTCGGAGGCGGACGAGGCGGAGCCCCAGCCGTAGTAGAATTGCCCGTTGTAGAAGGAGATCGAGGACCCGCGCTGCTTCTCCAGGTCGAAGTAGTTGAAGCCACTCAGGTTACCACCGCCTTCGGTCAGAGCTGCGGCGACCGGGGCGAGGGAGATGGTGAAGGAGTCGCCGAAGTCTTTCTTTAGGCGGTCGATCAGTCGGATGATGCCGGATAGGGACATGGATTCCTCGACATCGAGGTCGAGACCTTGCAGGTTGTAGGTGCCGATCATGTCGTGCAGAGGCTTGTAGTACTTCTCGAAGGAGGCGTCGTCGCCGTCGAGGCGCGAGTAGGAGCCAGCCGCGGCGCCGCCAAGCATGCCCATGACGGTGACGCCGGCGGCTTGCAGCTGCGCGGCGTCGGACCAGACCTGGTCAAAGAGCGAGTTCTCCGGAGGGTAGTTGTTCAGGTGCACGCCCGGATCGTCCGTCAGGTGGATGGCGGCGATCAGCACATGCGTCACTGGGATGTTCGACTTGTCGCTAATCAAGGGTAGCAGGGAGACGTGCTCTGTCGCGCTGCCGTTGTAGTTCGTCGTCTGGTAGTAGATGACCACGCGATGGTCGTTGACCGCTGCGGCGCTCTTCTTCGCGCACACGGCCGTGGCGGGCACGAGGAGCGGCATCAGCCGCGTCATCCACTGGGATACTTTGCAGAACAGCATCGTGGTGGTTTGGTGAGGTTATGGACCTCTGTTCCTATCCGTCGGGTTGGGAAGGGGGGTCCGTGAATGGGTGAGATGGATCGAAGTAGATCTCGAGTGACGGCGACCTGGAACCTGGGGAATGTCGCGCTTCAAGTACTCGAGCTGCGCGGTCGGGTTAAGCTTGGCTAAGCTCGGTTGGCGGATCCTATCGAGCCACTCAGCTACCTACACGGTTATAGGGCTATGCGACGGGGAGGCGTAGCAAGCTTATTTTAAATATACATACTCGCTTCCGGTTTATTTAGGTAACACCTTGCTTGCCTAGGCTCCTGGCTCCTGGTCGTCCCATAAGGGAGGCTTTGTCCTTCCCATCTCTCCATCCCTTGGGATCTGCGCGAACACACCGTAAGCAGCGCAGGGTACTCCGCTTCGATGCAAGGACCAGTGCCGGCAACGTTCGAGTTGAAACGTTTCGCCAACAAGGGGGGGTTGGCAAGCTACACTACTATCGTCAATTTGAGGGGTGGGCTTGTATCGCGCCGGCGGTAAGTGGCGGGAACGGTACTTGGTGGAGCGCTCCACCGTCGCTGAAGGATCGGACGGGACGACCAATGATCTGGTCGGCCTCGCGCTCAGCTTGGCGGGACAAGCGTCTATCACAGCACCACTGGCAATCTCGTGTAATGAGGTCATTCAAGGGTTCCCCTTCAAGCTTCAAGGGGTCGCGAACCCGGACAGGCAGGTAGGTGCACCACCAATCCGCGATCGATCGTTTAACCCCTGTCACACTTGTGGACGACGGGTGTAGCTACGCTCCTCCCGCGAACGGAAACAATTGAGGGGGTTTCGTTCGACCGGGATGTGAAGGGTTCTAGGCGAGAGACTGGTGATGGGATTGAGATATGGTAGGGCGCTGGGACGGTAGGAAATCGTAGCATCGAGTCGGGCCTATCCTACTTTGGAGTATTGCTTGTGTAGTAAGGAGACTGACTCATTGCTGCCTACCTAAAGAGGTGCGTATTATCTATTTTTACGGCATAGTCGATAGTTCGTGGCGAGCTAATGCTTCTTCTTCTGCTTCGGTGAGAAGAAATGTCAGACAAAGACAGGCTTGTAAGTATGAGCAATGCGCAATGTATGAGAATGCCGGATTTACTGATCTGATGGCATTGTTTATTGAATGGAGCCAGGTGTGTAGGTAGTGAGATCTGTAAGACATAGGTAAGCTTAGCGGAGGTGACGTGGTACTGCATGGTAACGCCCAAAGATCTAGGATTCTAGGTCTCTGGCTGATATTAAAGAGCTACAGATAGACCGTCTAATCCCGCTCACGGGGTATGACCTATATATTGAACATTAACACGCCAACACACGTTTTATATATGTTGTTTAGAGACAAAAGGGAGGATTTGAATACCAAGATAGAATACTTAGTAGGCAGAAAAGACTTCGCTGGATCGAAACGGAGATGGGAGAGGATCAAAGATTAGGAGGCTCAAGCAAGATCTGACAATCCCAATTTTATTTTCTATTTTGAGTGATTTGATGGAGCTTAGCTCGCATTTGGACCAGTCTGATACGTTACTCCTGGGAGTCTTCCGGGGGTCATTCCCAAGGTCGTTTGTGCAGGGGATTATTGGAAGCAAAAAGCGGACCTCCGTGTCTTCCGTCTTGGGCGATGGAAGGATCATTCAATTTTGAGGTTTGTATGGGCTGATTGGTCAGTCTCTGGATACTATTCTATATAAGGGATGTATGGACATTACATACCAGCTGGATGTTATTCACTAGCTACCTGTCTTCGAATATATCTATAAGGTAGATGGTGACACTGCCACAAATTTTGACCTAAGCTGCTGAGAGACCGAGGTAAGATGATCTGGTATTTCGACTCTATATCTATGTGCGTCGCAATTTTACCTAGTATTCGATTCATCTTGATCGAAGCACCTGTGATTATTAAATCAATTTGATCATTGTCCATGCCTCCTATTTCTTAGGCATACGATCGCACTACCCGTAGGCGTAGGTACCTAGTAGCCTTCAGCGATCTACCGATGATGGTTTGGAGAAGGCGAGACATCTTAGGTATTTGTGTTACTTAAATGATAAAAGCGTATATATCGTCAATTAAGCGAAACATGTAGTCGCCATCTTCAGAAATCAGTGTACTATCCGTATCTAATTGCATCCGAATGTGCACATTTAGTGTATGGATGGATGTGTAGGTAATAAAGTAAGTACTTGAATCATACTAGCACTGTGCTAATACTATAGGTACCTACGTACCTAGAAACTATTTAAGGTTCCAAGTTTTTGGTGCTACGAATTAGTATGAGTATTACTAATTAAGCGTTCGTAGGGCTTATCGATAATGGTAGGTACCTAATTCCGCTGGGCAGTTCGAGGTTAGTGGATGCGTCATTCGGGATTCCAAGCACCTTCTCGTCGCCTTCCGCCCTATCTAATTAAGGTTTTCCGAACAAAAGAGCCTCAACGCGACTTCCGTCTCTTTTTTTCATGTGCGCTGGTGCCTACTACTTACTTGACTTTTCCAAGGTCATTGCCAGCCAACCTTTTCTTACCTTTCCACAATCTCTGTCCTTCTTTTTTTCCCTTCTTTTTTTTCAACTCATTATTCAGACGCATTTCCATTCATCGCATCCTGACTTGTTACCAACTCAATCATTCGCCTAATCCTATAGGTATTTGGTATCATTCACTTGCGCTGATTTGCACTGCTACTGGATTACCATCAATTCTTTATTCTTTTTCAAGGTCAATATCTAGCATACGCCTTGATCACACAATTCCCATCACATTACCTTCCTTCCGTCAATAGCGGATTCTACATATCCCATCACTCTTTTCCATCAATCACACGCTGCCCTTATCAATTTCTCTCTCTCTCTATCACTCGATCCTATATAAACATACCCACTCTCTCGTCGGTTGTACTACTATCATTGTACTACCTCATTATTCCGCACATTGAATTTCTTTCATACTCGCATATCCTTCCAAGTCCGGTATATAACACCGGCCATCACCATGATGTTGGATCCCGGTATTCCGGATGACTCCAAATCTGAGTCGGCGGGTGCACAGCACTCCGCACCGCTAGTAACCGACCCAGTTACTCAATGGACCACACCTCACGCGGCGCATTCCATTAACCCCGATGCCAAAGATGGTGTTGTCAACGTTGCTGGTACAGTTGATGAAGCAACGGCAATTAAGAACCTCACTGCCAACGTTCGCGATCAAGCGGATATAGAGCGCGATATCACACATCAGGCAAATCTTGCCCTGATTGAGGCCGAGGATAAACGAGACGAGAGGCGCATCGATAAAGTGCGAGCAAGTATTAAGAAGTTGAGAGTCGAGAGGAACAAGCTTGAAGAACAGTGTCGTAGGGCCATAGGAAGACCCTCATTCAAGCAAACAACTCGAGACAAGATCGCGCGGATTGATTCTGACATTAAACAAGCCAACAAAGATATCTCCGATCTCCAAGAGCGTATTGAACAACGCCATCGCGAAGGAGAAAACACCGACCATTCGCAGACTGGCAACCAGAAGTTACCAAATGAGAGCCACCGTGAATTCTTGATCCGCACCGGAAAGATAACCCCATTCGCGAACATCGGTGGACCACGTCCTCAAGGCGTTAGTGGAGCTTTAGCGGACGCTTTAGTTGACGCCGAAGACGAAGCCGCGGCGGAACAGTTAGAGGATCAAGCTGCCTATGTACCTCAATCTCACCAAAACCTACGAGCACCGGGCTTTGATGAAGGACTTGACTCGGCCAGTGCAGCCGCCGAAAGCGAATTCGGCCTACGCCCACGTCGACTTAGGAAACGTAAGATTACTAAACAGACCTCATCGGACGATGAATACACACCACAAAACTCATCCAGCCCGCCCGGCACAGATTTGGTTGATGAGTTGTCAGAGGACGAACGACCTCGCAAGAGGTCTAAGGTGGCTAACGGCGACAAAGTCGATTTTAGTAAGATCGACGATGGCAACGAACAAAGTTACCAAGCTAGACTTGTCGATTGGTCCAAACGACGTCGCATAAACAGGCGCAGGAAGCGCGAAGAGCGAAAACAAGAGGGTCTCGACGAAGCTGATAGCGAGGATGAGGAAGAATGGTTAAAACCGTCACCGGACCACGACGACCACCCTCTTCAGAACGGACTCAAGATTCCCGGGGATATCAACCATGCCCTGTTCGACTACCAGAGAACGGGCGTTCAGTGGTTGTCGGAATTATATTCCCAGAAAGTTGGGGGCATCGTTGGTGATGAGATGGGTCTAGGCAAGACCATCCAGCTTATCTCTTTTCTCGCAACCTTGCATCATAGTCGACAGCTAAACAAACCAGTAATTGTCGTTGCGCCGGCGACGGTCCTAAAACAGTGGGTGAATGAATTCCACCGCTGGTGGCCTCCCATGAGGGTTTCTATCCTACATTCCTCTGGCAGCGGCATGTTGAGTATGAAAGAAGAAGGCAGGGCTGAGGGCCGTATAGATGATGACGACGATCAGACGAGTGGCAGTTCGAACGGCAGCAAGGTCAGCAAGTCGGCTAAGAAAATTGTCGATAGAGTTGTCAAGCACGGGCACGTCTTAGTCACAACTTATGCTGGATTACAGACATATGGCAGGCTTCTAACTCCCGTAGAGTGGGGCTATGCGGTTTTAGATGAAGGCCACAAGATCCGCAACCCCAATAGTGCCGTCACGGTATACTGCAAAGAACTGCGCACTCCTAACCGGATTATTCTGTCCGGGACCCCAATGCAAAACAACCTCACCGAGCTTTGGTCCCTATTTGACTTTATCTATCCAATGCGACTGGGGACATTGGTTGAATTTCGCAACGAGTTCGACATCCCCATTCGGCTTGGAGGATACGCAAATGCCAACAACCTTCAGATAATGACTGGGCAAAAATGCGCTGAAGTGTTGAAGGACGCAATTAGTCCTTTCCTTCTACAGCGATTAAAGGTTGATGTCGCAACTGATCTCCCTAAAAAGACAGAACAGGTACTCTTCTGTCATTTAACGTCGGAGCAACGCCAGCACTATGAAACATTCCTCAAGTCAAAGGAGATGGAGGCAATATTCCGAGGAAGTAGGAATTCTCTATATGGAATTGACCTACTCAGGAAGGTCTGTAATCATCCTGACCTTGTGGACCCCACTTTGAAGAATAAGGAAGAGTATGATTGGGGTATGGTTGGCAAATCTGGAAAGTTGATAGTTGTCAAGGAACTTCTCCAGACGTGGAAAAAGCTTGGCCACAAAACACTTCTCTTTAGTCAAAGTGTTCAAATGTTGAACATCTTAGAGAAGTGTGTCAACGACCTAAACAATATCAAGTACCTGAGAATGGATGGGGATACCCCAATCAAGGAAAGACAGAATCTCGTAGATGAGTTTAATGAAGATCCCGAGATCGATCTTTTCTTGCTAACGACGAAGGTTGGCGGATTGGGAGTCAATTTGACAGGCGCTAATAGAGTCATTATATATGACCCCGATTGGAACCCTTCAACAGACGTGCAAGCCAGAGAGCGAGCCTGGCGTCTCGGCCAGAAAAAGGAAGTCACAGTCTATCGTTTAATGACCGCCGGGACGATAGAAGAGAAAATCTATCATCGTCAGATTTTCAAGCAATTCTTGTCCAGCAAAGTTCTGAAGGATCCAAAGCAGAAGACGTCCTTCCAATTGGAGGACTTACACGACCTTTTCACGCTCGGTGATTCAGAGGATAAGGCTACCGAAACTGGCAGACTCTTCAAAGACTCGGAGGTGACATATACCGAGTCATTGGCTGAAGCGAGCAACGAGCGTTCCGATTCAAAGGCTACCGAAGCAGCCGACACTGACCAGGACCTTCGAACGGTAGATGGAGTAGCTGGTCTTGAAGAGTACAATGACCAGGAGTCGAAAGAAGAGAATCACCTTATGAGGGGTTTGTTCTCTCGTACCGGTGTACATTCGGCTTTGGAACATGACAAGATTTTGGGCAATAAGTCCGGCGCCCCTCTTAGGCTACTCCAAGGCGACGTAGATCGCGCAGCAGCAAAAGCAGCAGAAACGCTTCAACGTACCGCTAAGGAAGCACGTTCCGTTCCTATCGGTGTGGTTACATGGACTGGCTCGCGAGGCTACACCGGTGGGCCGGCTAATGTACGGCGCGGCCGCGGTGGCCCTGGCTCTGCTGGTGTCTTGGCCGGGCTAGCCGATAGACAGGGTCGGAACTCTGGCGCCGACAACTCTTCGTACCCTACCCTTGTGGCTAGCAACACTAATATAGGAACGAAAGAGTTTGGAAAGCTCATCAAGGAGTTTATTGCTGCCCACGGAGGCAGGGTACCCACAAAGGCTTTGGTCGACCACTTTAACCCGTTCTGCGTTACCAAAAAGCAGCCGGCGCAGTTCAAGACTGCATTGAATAACGTTGCGACATTGCAACAGCGGGGATCCTCGCTCAGGGGAGTTTGGACGATAAAAGAGAACCAGTGAGCGTTGGATGTATTGGTGTCGAAGAAGACGACTCATTGAACACTCGAACATGGGCGCATAGGATACCACTTGATAGGTACAACTTGATTGTATCTGACAACATATTGGGCAAGGGGGGAAGGACAAGGTCATTCAGTTGCACACATTTTGCTTTACACATAGCGCTTCGCAAACTAGCTTTCAATTGACAAAATCTTGCTTTATACATAATAGGTACCTAATCATGGTGAACATGTGTGGTACGACATCAATCACGAGTGGGACGCATAGGTAAAAGGTAACATTGTTGATCAGTTTTCTCATTTCTGCTGTAGCCGTGCCAAAAGGCATCATGTGACAATAAGCATAGCTACCCTAAGTATCATGGAGACCAGGCATGCTCTAATCATCAGATCCACGCCGTTCTCCTCGTAATTGTCAACGCCACAGAGATGAAGAAGCCCAGATGCAAACCCATTTCGCCGATTGCCTCCGGATCGCCCATAAGCACCAGGGTATGGTGATATGATATGGGGTGATCACAAACGACGACCACGGCGACCGCCCTTTCTGCGGGTGCTGTCGGAGGGAGTGGGGGTGACGTCCTCGATACGGCCGATCTTCATGCCGGAACGAGCCAAGGCGCGGAGGGCGGACTGGGCACCGGGGCCAGGGGTCTTGGTGCCGTTGCCACCGGTGGCACGGATCTTGATGTGGAGTGCGTTGATGCCGAGCTCCTTGCAGCGGGCGGCGACGTCCTGAGCTGCCAACATGGCGGCGTAGGGGGAGGACTCGTCACGGTCGGCCTTGACCTTCATTCCACCGGTGACTCGGGTGATGGTTTCGCGGCCACTGGAATCACCCAGAATGTTAGCCTGATTGAACCATACACGACGAAGCAATGCAACAATGTTTTCTTAAATCATGGGCGGGTGTATGTATGTATATATAATAGCATGTGAACTTGGGCATGTCATAGCGAGAGGAGGTCGTGGGGTTGCGCTCCCCCTCATTCGCGTGACGCCGAGACGACATGGGTTTTATATATTTCGGAAATTGGATTGGAGTGGAGTAATTGGTTTAGACGAACCTGAGATCGGTGACATGGACGAATGTGTCGTTGAAGGAGGCGAAGATACGGGCAACGCCAAAGACGAGCTCACCTGTGCAGCGCGGGGCACATCGTTAGCGAAATGATTATTTTCACATTTTTAACCGCCGACATCATTGCCGTCTTAGAAAATCAACTGACTCACCTTCGCGGACCTGAGGTCCGAGGGAGATGTTCTCCTGAGCGGGACGGGGGGCTTTCTTGGGAGGCATTGTGAAATATCTTTTCTTTTTTTGCTTGTGGTGTTGGAAAAGTTGACGGTTGGTTGATTCTTGGATGGTTGACCGCGAGTTTTTTCAAAGGGAAAAAAAGGCGATGACAAAATTCGTCGGGGTTTCTTTTCGTGTGGGAGAATTGGAGAGGGCAGTGGTGACCAGCGGCAGAAACTTTTAAAGTGGGTTAACCCTAACACCATACCCAATTCTCGCTTGGGACAGTGGGCGGTGTGCGCTTGCTGCTTGAACTAACTAGCGCTAGTCCTATTTTGGCTGGACAAACTAAAATGTTCCCACACCCGAACTCTATTGAATGAAATTTCTGTGTGGCTTCTTTTCATTTTCTTATTTCTTCATTCCAACAACCAACCCGTCGACAACCCACGATCATCTAGCCATCGCCCAATTCGACAACAATGGCTGCTTCCACGTATGATATTCCTCCCTAGTTTTCATCTTCTATTGAAAGAGCATGTCGAGAATATCGATGTCCGGTTCTATGGATTTTGTAGATTGTCGTGGTCCTCTCGGCTGGATTGCATTGCTCTCGTGAACGCCTCAAATGGTGTGAAGAGACTCTCGCAGCTCAGTTCGATATATCCTGGACTTCTCCCTCAGCATTTCAGATTTGAAACACAATTTGAATGTCGAGAGACGTCGTTCTGGGGCGTTGGAGATGAAGGCATCGTCCTTCTCTCTTAAATTCATTTGCCGCTTTCTCTGTCAGCATTCGTACCAGAAATGGTTTCAAGTAATGCTGATACAAAGTGAGCATAATTCTTAGAACTTTATGTCTAAGGCGTTGTCGGATGAGAGGGAATGCTACAGAAGCGGTCGTCCTCGAAAGAGGTCACGACTCGCTTCCAAGTATCTCACCGATTAAATATCTCCCTCCGAGTTAGCTACCGCTGAGAATGTCGCGTTCAGTCGGCAATTCTCCAACCGGCGCTCTATTCATGCATTTATGTGTGATTGTGGACTGCGTACTGATCTGATTTTAATTATAGTACCGTTCCTACCAAGGACCAGGTCCTCGTCCCCGAGACCCTCCTCAAGAAGCGCAAGAGCCAGGAGAAGGCTCGCGCTGAGCGCACCGCCGAGATCGAGAAGCGCAAGAAGGTTAGTTCATTTCATCTATTTGAAGGAGGCGACGACGTGATGCACAAAACCTTTTGCGGCTAGACTAAGGTCAATGTTGTTGCAAATTAACCATCTTTCGGGTCTGATCGACGGAGAAATATGCATTTGTCATTTGAGTTCTCTTACTTGAATTATAAAACTGACATCGCTGTCTAGATCAACAAGGAGAAGCGTGCCGTCATCTTCAAGCGTGCTGAGAAGTACGTCAAGGAGTACCGCGATGCCGAGCGTGAGAAGGTTCGCCTCAACCGCCTCGCCAAGCAGGAGGGCAGCTTCCACGTCCCTGCTGAGGAGAAGTTGATCTTCATCATCCGAATCAAGGGGTATGTTACCACTATCTACAGGGTCAACTAAACCATGCTAATAAACGATTAGTATCAACAAGATTGCCCCTAAGCCCCGCAAGATCCTCCAGCTTCTCCGTCTTCTCCAGATCAACAACGGTGTCTTCGTTCGTGTCACCAAGGCTACCGCTGAGATGATCAAGATCGTCGAGCCGTGGGTCGCCTACGGTTACCCCAACCTAAAGAGCGTCAAGGAGCTCATCTACAAGCGCGGATACGGCAAGGTTGACAAGCAGCGCATTCCCTTGACCGACAACGCCATCATCGAGGAGAACCTCGGCAAGTACGGCATTGTCTGCATTGAGGATCTCGTCCACGAGATCTTCACCGTCGGCCCCAACTTCAAGCAGGCCTCCAACTTCCTATGGCCCTTCAAGCTCAGCAACCCCAACGGCGGTTTCCGACCCCGCAAGTTCAAGCACTTCATCGAGGGTGGTGACCTGGGTAACCGCGAGGACAAGATCAACGCCCTCATCCGACAAATGAACTAAGTTCACGGTTACGGTTTAATGGGTCTGGTTTCATGGGGGTTTATCTTTGAGCATGGGTCACGGCGTTCATAAAAGCTTCGGATGCTAGCAATGAATTGAGATATTGATGATCATGGCAACCCCATACTTGGCGTCTTCGACTTGAGTGATTTGCAATATGTACTGATGTGTTTGTGAATGGATATCCTACCTTCCATGGTAGCCCAATGAAGAGTATGTAATAATGACTTAGAGTGCTTGTAAAACTTATTACACATCAATCTGTAAAGTCATACTACGAAACTAAACTAGGTTGGGTGATCAATATAGGTGGAGAATTCTTTCATTAGCGTATCTCTCTTGCTAGAGCTCCCCAACTCCAAGCCACCATGATGTCTCTAAGTTACAGAGTTGCAGCTTACCCTTAAGGCACAGCTGATTCCAACGAAAATGCATCTCACGAATTCCTCCAAGCTGATCGCGGCAGCCATGCTTCTCAGATATCCTCTCTATGCAAATTTCTCTTGATAATGGATATATGTATATGTAGGTATGTACAGGATCTCTATTCCGTGAGTAGTAGGGTATAGAGTGTAGAGTAGGTATGGGGTGCGGAGGTAGGAGGGTAAGTGGTTAAGCTCAGAACTTGATGTCGAAGCTGGTGCCGCAGCCGCAGCTGCTGGTGGCGGCGGGGTTGTCGACGATCTTGAACTGGCTGCCGATTAACTCCATCGTGTAGTCGATCTTGCTGCCCTTGAGCAGGGACAGGCTGGGCGAGTCGAGGATTACTTTGGGGGTTGGTGGGAGCGAGGTGGCTTGCGCCGGGGGTGCGGGGGAGGCGCTGCCTGTGCTGTCCTCCTTCACGAACTCAAAGATCGTGTCGTCTTCGCCGATGCTAGGAGCTGAGGACGAGGCGCTGGTTGTTGTTGAGGGGGCGACTTCGGCGGCTGTGGGCCCGGACGCTGCGTTTGCTGGGTTAGGCGGGTTGGTAGATGTTTCTGGCGGCAGATGAGAACTGCCGGATGATGTAGGGCTCGGCGCGGAGGCGGAGGAGAGGGTGGGTGGTAGGGTTGTCAGGGACATTAGGTACTGGAACCCGTGACACCCGCCGGACTCGACGGAGATGCGCAGTGCAAGATTGGGGTTCTTGTCGGTGTCCATGATCTTGGAAAGTCTCTGTTGACAGAGGTGAGCATAGTGGGAATAAGATGAAGTAGGCAGGTGATAGGTAGGTAAGACTTACGTGGGCGGCGCGCGGTGTGATCTCCAGCGTCATGTCGTTCCCGTCCTCATCCTTCTGCGGGTTATACATGACCTGGGTTTTGCGCAAGAGCGCTGTAGCGCTGAACGGTCGCCGTGAGGCAATGCTTGCATGGCTGTTGCTGCGAGAGCGTGTCGCTCGATTGCTACGGTTGCGGAGTGCGCCTGGGTGTGCTTGTCGTGCGTACCGAGGTGCAGAAGGGGAGGTGGCGGCTAAGTGGAAAGCTCGGGTCCGCGGCGGCAGCAAAAGCTCCAGGATTGAGCTGTTGCTAGATGTTACCGCTGGCGACGATGCATTCAAGAGTCGCACGAATACTTTAGCGAGCGACGACGTGCGCACGCAGTGCATAGGGAGAGGGGGCTGCATTTCTGGCGGTTTAAGGAGAGTCGTGCTGCGTTGAGCGGTGCGGTGCTAAAAGAAGAGCGTTTCTAAGCAGAAATTAAAAATTGGAGTGGGATGATGTCAAGCTAACTTAGCTCGGCGTACAATACAATGGGGCCGGCGAAAAAACGGCGGGATTTTGTGGGATATTGCCCGTGTGAAAAGTGAGCGATAACCGTGGATTAGTAATGGACTGACCAATTACGAAGGTGCGATTTTCAATCCCGGGTCCAACTTGCCCCAAGTCTGCTTACTGTGACCATTGGTTACAATTTACTGGTGATGGGACGGGATAGTTGAAGCTTAATGAGGTACGCATTAAGGTTGGAGTAACAGGGTGTAACATGATTACTAAATCTATAAACTTTCTTCAACTTCATTTCATTTTTAAGTTTCAAAATTCTCTTTTTCTTTCACTTCTTCATCGACTTCAAGTGCTCAAGATGCCCGAAAAAGAGCTATTTTTTGGTTGTGATATCCAAGCAAGTACGAGCGTATATGCCAGTAGTACCCGAGCAATGAGATGACACCACAGATCATCTTCGAGTCCACCGCGAGTCACTCCCGTGTCCTAGGATGTCTTATCAGCCCGTGTCTTCCTCCTTGACGGCATACCGCACCGAAAGACGAGATTTCATTTAGTCGTGAGATCATAGAAGTCAGTTGGGAAAGACAATGCCTCGCACAAGTTTCCGCACTTAGAATGGGAGTCACTTCTCCGTTCTTTGGGATCGACGGGTACCTATGGAAGCTAATTTAACTCGACCTTGATGTCTCGATATCTCCAACAGGAGAAAAAAGTTCTTCATGCAGAGAAACATTGACGATGATATCTCAAAGGGGTATCCCGCCGTGGTTATCTCTAATAACCCAGAACAAAGGAAGGTCGTTAACCCTTGGCTAACATCTAAATACAGCTCTATATATAGGAAAGAGGGTCCTTGAGGCTACTCGGCCATTACGTGCTACCGAAGATTAAGCTCATCAGAGTATTCTTATCTATTATGTCTAGTTCGAATACTAGGAATGTCTCCGCGTCATTGGCCAGGCTAGATCTCGACTTTGTCTCGCGTGGATCATCTCCCGCCGGAAACAGGACCTTCCGCGGGAGTCCTATATCTCTATGCAGGGACCTGATGCCTCAATAGGCACTGCAAGTCCCGAGATTGATGAATTTGGACATCTGGGCTCTTCGCTCTGCACATCCTTCTTTTTACCCGCGCGCCACTACAACGGCGTCCTTATTTTGCCGGCGATATGGTTTTTGCAGAAATCCACAAACCCCACGGCAGGGCCTCCCTTCGAATATATTGTCTCACGGGCGAAAAAAAAGCTCCTCGAGCTTAAATTTGATTAAATATCTTGGGGGAAACAAGGTTCCAGGTGGAGGTATTTGGAATCAGAGACAAAGGGATACCTACAAAAGAGCTTCTCCGCCCAGCTTAGCTATATCACATGAAAGACGCGATCTGAATAGAAAAGCTTCAGCAATTGACCCAATCTTTACACGCTAAAACACTTTGTGCAACGTCAAGTGATATTATAGCTTCAAGGCTCAAGTTTAGCACCGTCAAAATGCTTCCCCAGATTCTTCCCCTCGCGGCTTTTGCCGCCACCGTCTCGGCACACGGTCTTATTCTGTCACCCACTCCCCGTGGCCCAGGCGACGCGTCTGTAGCCGCGTGCGGAAAGTCCGTCGTCGACAACGTGAAGAACGACAAGACGTCGCACGTAGAGGGGCTCCCCGAGCTCGCGGCCGCCGACCCGGACTACAAGGCCGACGAGTGCAACGTGTGGCTCTGCAAGGGTCTGCAGTACGGCGACAACACGGCCAACGTGCAGACGTACACTGCCGGCCAGAGCGTCCCCATCGAAGTCCAGCTTTCGATCCCGCACGTCGGGTCTGCTAACGTGTCTATTGTCGACACTAAGACCGATACTATTATTGGTTCGCCTTTGCTAAGCTGGCCCTCTGGGTACGCTGATGAGCGCCAGTTCTACGCTCATACGACTCCGGCTAACCAGACGAAATTCAATGTTACTATCCCCGATGACCTTGGAACTCAGTGCTCTGAAGCTGGTGCTTGCGTAAGTTTGAATGAATCTCTGAAGAAAAGAGACAGGACGCGGTGTGCTAACAGAAACGCGTGTAGGTTATCCAATGGTGGTGGTACGGCACTGGAGCGAGACAGACCTACGAGTCTTGCATCGACTTCACCGTTGCGTAAAGATTTCTAGTCTAAAAGAAGGGATATATACAGAGAATAATATAGCACGTTAGATATCAAGACACTGCTCGGGAATTTCATTATCATCTATCGTATAGCTATCTTGAAAATACTATGATACATATAACTCGATTTCTCATACATGCCATTCCGAGCATCACTGTGAAAAGTGAAGAACAAGACTGTGTTTAATTTTTGTTTATTTTTGTTTATTGACTTAGTTGAGGAAATATTTTACTGCTGCGGAAAAACAGGACGAAAAGCAAATTATATAAAGCGCGGATACTCCTAACACATCACGGATCGTCCCAAGATAACCCCAAGCCTACCTTTGTACCTCGTTACATTGTATACGACATCATGTGAAATAGCATGCCCGATTTTAAGTCGAGTAAAGCCGGCTCCGTTCACCATCCGCAAAAAAACTTTAAACTTTCACATTCCGTCCGACATAACGATCCGCCTCCGTCCCCGTCTCCAATCCCGTTCCCATTATTTCATTCGTGGCTTAGTATTGGGGGTTAGGCCCGAGACCTGGGGGAGGGTATTCGGATTCGGGTCCAGGAGGTCCGGGTCTGCCGCCGGCTACAGAGCCGGAGCGGCCGTCACCGAAGTGCTTCTTGCGTAGAGCAGCGAGACGCTTCTTCTTGGTGATAGTGTTGATGTATGTACCGATGGTGAAGGCGACGACGTTGAAGAAGGGAACCCAGGCAGCCTCGGGAAGGAAAGCCTGGGCGAAAGCGAGGCAGAGCGGCGAGGTGATCCAAGAAACCTTCATGACCTTCATGAAGCCGACGCGTACCGTTGCTCGTACTTGGTGGTAAGTTCGGGCACCGGCGATGAGGGCCATGGCGACGAGGTAGACCACGTTCTGGATCGGTGCAACCTAAAAGGTGCATGTCAATATTAAAGCGTGTTAAACATCGGGATAAAGGAAGTTAAACTTACAACCAGGTTGCTGACAATGATCTGGAGAATCTTGGCGCGAAGACTCGTGCGACCCTTGAAGGCCTTCTGGAGTATCCAGATTAGAAAATGGCCTAAGGGCGCGCTGACCAAGGCGCCATAGGCGGCCATCTTTGGGACGCGAGCGGTAAAATAGTTGCCATGCTTGTTGCGATCTTTAGCGAGCCATGACGCGAGCAACTCCTGGAGACCGGCGAGAGTTCCAGCTGTGAGCATCTTTGTCCGCAGCGGATTTCTCTCGAGCTCGTTGATGTACGCCTGCGAAAAAATAACGAGTCAATCAATTGCGGTTCAGCGGGTCGCACAGCTTCTAAGAACACGAAAAAATTAACGACGACGAGGAAAATTACTTACCATCAGGTAGCCTCTCGTTCCAGCGTTCCTCGCGCCTCCAGTTAGCGCAGTGCCAATTGCCTCAGAGATGGGATGTCTTCCGGTAGTGCCAGGAAGAGGTTCTTTAGGGATGTGAGGCATATGGATGAGAGCAGCACGTTCGCCATGGCCGTGGCCGCCGGGGACGGACTCGGTCGCATGGCGGATCGTCTCCCTCTCGACCTTGACCGACATGTTGTTGATCCCCTAATTCCTTTTTTCTTTCAGTCGACGACAGATGTGCTTTTAGTCGGTAAAGTCTAGGCAGGAAATAACGTCAGTGATGGAAGTGTGGGCGGAGAGAAGGATTTCGAGCATTGAGGGCGGATACGAGGGTCTCTGGCAGAGTCAATTGATTTGTTTACCTTGGAGCTGACCAGGGGCCGAGGTAACTTGTTTTGGATAGGAAATTTGCAGATGAAACGTGCTTATGGGCACAAAAGAACACAATATTCAATAGATGAAAAGGAAAATAAGATAGGTAGCTTACATTGCTCGATGAGGACGAAGTCACAAGTCACCGGGAAAGGGAATTGCGGGTCTCTTGGGTGCTCATCCGTGTCGGTCGTTTGAAGATGGCAGATGGGCGGATGGGGGAGAGATGGGACAGTGAGGTTAGATGTGGAGGAGGTTGGTAGATGGTAGAGATGAGGTTGGACAACAGGTCGGGCAAAAGCTGGGGCCGCCAGCAAGACCAGCAAGAGAGACCAAGCAAAAGAGTCGCACAGGTCGCAGCTCCCTCGTTACCTCTCATTTGCTCATTTGCTCCTGGTCGCGACTAACCCTTGTTTTTTTTTTCCTAGAGGGCCAAGTTTGGCCAAGCTTGGCTGCGCTACCCTAAGGTTGGTCAAGGGACGACAGGGGTGCTGGTTGCTGCACGACAGCTGAGACCCGCAAAACACGAAAGCTCGATCTCTCTACCTGCCTTCAACCTAGGTCCCCATCCACTATTTCAACCATTTCAACCCACTGCCCATCCACTGTCAATCCACCGTCAAATCCGCTTAGCCTATCCTGTCTGTTCCTGCCCATCCTACCCATCTTTAGCCCGTCTTCACCCAGTTCACCTTGAACATCAGCCCATCTTCATTGGATCGATTAATCGGGCGATCTGTTCTTCCGCGACCAATTACTGCATCTGTACGAGTGCACACATAAAGAAGAACCACAGGCTGCACAGGGAACCAACGAGAGCTAAAGAAAGCCACCGGAAAGCTCAACCTTGAAAGAGCTTACCACAAGAATCATCGAAAGAACCACAATATGCTTTAAATGCACACCTAAGACAAGAACCCTCCAATTGGTAGTTAATCGAGAATGGAGATCTTATATCAGGTACTAGCACAGGCTTGTCACGCCACTAATGCATCCTGTTAACGCAGAAGAGCGGGCTTCAAAAGACGGTATGGATATTGATCGTGATCTGGACTGTCTGGAACATGAATAAATACGAGTCATATCGCCACCCGCCAACTCAGGCCAACTCAGAAATTCCAAAGGAAAGGTTTAAAAGGGAAACGACGCCGTTGGGAATAGCTTCAACTTGTGGATCACTATATGATGATTAACGACAGTTTGCCAAGACGAAAGGAAATTATAAGAACCTTCTTCAATCCGGTCCTCTTTTATTTTCTATCCGATGCTCTTTCTTCTCGGAGGTGAGCGGGAATTACGGAGCCGGATACAACTCAACCATGAACCGTCAGGTATTGACGTGATTAATATTCTCTACCCATCTTAAGCTAAGGTGGCACCTTCCCCCTTACTCCCTTACTCACATATGTATGTAGATTACGGCAGTAGCGTTACGATAGTTTTACCAAATACTTGGAATAAACTTGAGTGTTCCAAGGTTTGATCCATCCACAATTGTATAATTGTGTACATATCTCTAAAATAAGTCACCTATCGGCACGTTTTCTTACACGTCCCGTCGCGTCGAAAACCCTCTAGGAACTTTTGCTATTCATTCAAATATACCCATTTTCCATCCACGAGTTTCATCATGGTTAAAGCCTGCGAGTTTTAATTGGCAAGCTTTTTGAACGACATTCATTTTTAATTATAATTTCCAGTATTCCCGCGTCGCGTCTCTGAGTGAGTGCCACTACTCGCTAATATTGATAGGCTATTCCATCTTAGACGTCTATTCATACTGTCTGTATGGTCCATAGTTGGCGGAACACATCGCGACCAGACACCCAAACTGGATTTCTAAAAGTGGTCACCGCCTAACAGGCAACAGTACAAAAAAAATATTAAACTCCACCAACATTCTACTCGAAATCTTTAAATTAGCATCTCATCGCGCATCATCCATTTCATTATGGATAGACGCCCGCCCCTTGCCCCTCGGCCGGCGATGGCAAAGCCAGTCTTGCCGAAGTCTGAGAATACTCGAGTCCCGCAGACTTCGACGTTCAGACCTTCATGCACCCATTTAACGATGACCCGCTTGTATGATCCCAATCTCGTGTGCTCCATCTGCAACCGACCAGGCCAGTAGGGATGGCTCTGGCGATGCACCACCGACCGAGAACTTCTCATTGAAGATGCCATAACGAAGGGCCGCCCGGTAATTGCCCCTCTCTCATTTATATTCTCAGCCCAAGCGTAGCAACTATTAACTAATTCCTATTTTTAGGTGAGCTTCGACTTGATCGGCGCCAAATTCGTTAACATCTTAACTACTCGGCCTCGGAGCCCTGAGACTCGCTCAGATAAGCTAAGCTTCTTCAGTGAGATTACTCCGGAGCAGTTCAGCACCTACACGCCTGATCAAATCCGCACCATCCTCGGCCAGAGAGAACATGTGCGTGTTTCCCTCATCCGCGCGATCATGTTATGTACGCTAATGCACAACGCAGGTCCTTAATGTTGCCCAGGGAGAATCGGCTGCAACCGAACCTCCCCCAGGATTCGGTTACTTGCCCCATACCAAGCCTTGGGTCCCCAGCGAATACGACGAGTGTCAGTTCAAGTCCTGTGTGAGATGTCGTCCCTCGGCTGAGAGCCGATCTTACCTCAGCCTCAACGAGATTGCGGACGGCCATATTCCGCCTTCTGCAGCAATTGGTTTCAGCTTCCACCGTACTGGAAGGCCGGTTATCCATCCGAGCAGATTGGAGAACATTGGCTTGAGAGCTGTGCCCATGGTATGGTCAATTCATTTCCGATTTCCTTTGTGGGACACTGACCTAACTCTTGTGCTAGCCTAGAGACTATGCCTCCACGCCCCCCTGGTCCGAGTCTTCATTGGAGACCTTTACCTGTTCGTCTTTAGCAGGCGAGACAATTTCAGAGGCAGAGCGCACCCATTACGGCAAATCTCTAACGTCCAAGAGCAGTTCAATCGCCGAGTCGGTAGAAACGGGAGAGCACTTCGGATCTGACGCTGAGTTACCACCCTGGTTTTGTGCGCCCAGTTCGTCTAAGGAATACACGAAGTCTATCCTGTTCGCGGCTTGCTTGACGCCTCTTCCTTCCGCCGCACCGGAAGAGCAGTCGGTTCTCGGTGAACACTCGACCAAGATGATGGATGAGGAGATGGAGGAAGGACGATTCCACAAGGAGCCTCTCGAAGTCGACCACGGTGTGGCATTCTCGGAGGAAGGAGTGGGTCTTGGACTTGCGGATGTTGTGACTCAGGTTTAATAACCGCTTGGTTATGATGATGAGCTGGGCTCACGGCTTGGCTATCGCAGTATTCACGAAGGTTACGACGTGGATATTGAGAGTTTAGCATTGGCGTTGGGGTGTTGATCGCGAATCATTAAGTAGCACCCACAGAACCTCCTGAGTTTCGTGCTGAGGTGGAATGCCAATTAGTAGGTAGGCTAAATTCACGTACGTTCATACAGAAAGTTCTCTTCGAGCTTCTTTGACTGTTATTCATGGGGGCACGTCATGCAGTCCCAGTAAGTGATTATCCTATGATCCAGGTGAGTCCCTGATCTATAAGCCTAGAGCTATTCGATCAGGGTACTACAAGCCAAAATAGGACATGGATGAAAGTCCTGAGAAGGTCATGTAGTCTACTAAAAGCACGTGATGGTTATAGCTCTATCCCCCGAAGCGCAAAGTTTCTTCAAATTTGAGCCAATCAGAGCTCGCTATCATTTCAACTCGGGATTTAATTGGTCTGTGCCGCGGGGAATCCTTACCTTAACAACTTGCAAGCCAAAATTATCATGATTCCTACTATATGTCGCTTGGCGAGGCGTATTCCTCTCAGCCGGAGGTCCCTAAGTTCGATGGCACATCCCACAATTTCGCGCGAAATGACGGCGAAATGGCTGCAGCCCATCCTCGAGGATAACTCCGAGCCGCCGCGACTGTACGCTTGGACTCTGGCTAACCTGAAAAATGTCTCGGAAAGCGGCAGCAAGGGTGACGTCAAGAAATGGGTAGACGCAGACGCAGAACCAAACGCAGACACAGATGCTTATAGGGAGAAACGCCGCATATACATCCTCGGCGTCGGCAATATCGGGCGCTTGTACGCCGCGTGCCTTGCCAAAAGTCCCAAGACGCCGCCTATTACGCTTGTCGTGCATAGGAGGGACTTGCTGGAGTATTGGAGGGATAAGCCCGGGATTCAGATCTTGGGGGAAGGTTGGACAGGGGAGTTGGATAGGGGGTTCGATATTGAGTGGTGGACTGATGTTAAGCCGGACTTTGGACCGGTTAAGGAACCGGGCGGTAGTCCTATCGAAGAATCTGGCGAGGGTTCGGGTGAAAGTGCGGGGATTAGGAGTCTGATTGTGGCGACTAAAGCCGCTGACGCCATGCCGCAAGTCGATCGCTTAAGGAGATATTTGGGTCCGCAGACTGAGGTCGCGTTCGCGCAGAACGGAATGTGCAAGCTGTGGCCGCCGTTCGGAGAAATTTACGCTAGGCATAGATGGGGCAGTGCGGATAGAGGCCCGAAGTGGCGCGTTTGTGTCACGACGCATGGAGTCACGGGGTTAGGTCTGTTTCGCAGTCTGTTGGCTTCGCCGGCGAGTGTGGCGGTTGGGACCGTGGGGCTCGGAGTTGAGAAAGGGAAGGATACGAAGTATTTAATCAAGCAGATGATAATGGCGCCCGGGTTGGCGGCAGAGAGGGTTGGGACGAGAGATATATGGGTGGCGCAGCTGGAGAAACTGGTTGTTAATTCAATAATCAATCCGTTGACGGTGGTGCTGGCATGTAAGAATGGGGAGATATTGAACCAAAGGGGGGATCGGGTTGGGGACGTGATTGCCGGGTTGCTGGATGAAGCGAGTAGGACGCTGAGAGCGTTGGTTCAGGATGTGAGTACTGAAGCAATTCTGTTGTCAGCGAAAGATGTCACAAAGGTAAAAAGTGATGAAGTGAGGCTTAAGGAAATTAGAACATATCTTCTAAAGAGGTTCACCATTTATAAGTTACAGCCTATGCTGTACGATGTCGGCAAAAAGGTGGCGGAGAATACGAGCTCGATGCTGCAAGACGTTAAAGCAGGCAAGAAGACCGAGATAGAAGACATCAATGGCTGGTTGGTCGAGATGGGAAAGTATCTCGATGTTGAGAATGGCCTGCTGGCGCACGAGAAGCTGATCGCTTTGGTCGAGAGCGTGGTCGAGAGCAAGAAGATCCTATCGAGGGACCAATTAGTTAGACATTTCTTCGGGGGATAGATATAGACCTTGGATTACATGCCTGACCGTACAAAATGCATACCGCCCATGATAGAGGCTTAGTTTCTGATACTCTAGGGGTGGCACGTCTGTTTGAGGTCTGTTAGATGAACGTTTGGTGGTGAGACTATCACCATCCCCGAGCACCCTACGATTGCCCCCTAGACAGACATTTACCAACATACCGACCTTCACAACGATGAGTAGATAAGTCTGGCATTGTTCACTAGGAAAATATACAGCTTGCTGTTGGTTTGATACGATCGACTATCGATCTTGTTGAGATTCGGGATCGTGTCAATAATTAAAACACTATGCCAATTTCTAACTCCATGCTATAAACTGTTACTTGAAGGGCACTTCTACGTAATTTTATTCTCTCTAGTTAGCAGTAGAAATCAATTATCCCATCTAGAGAAACTGTCACGATGCAGACCTAGAAGCATGGAAGGGAAAGACTCTATTGTTGCACGAGGAACTCTGGAGACATGATATATACAGAAATGCCTCTTTGTCTATCTGAATGCTGAGAAATGCCTTGCCAAGGAACTCCTCCATGGGCCGATCCTAGCTCTGTGGCTATCGCGGGATCTTCGTAGAAGGCTTGACAGAAACATCGAATTTGAGAGGTGTGATGATAACTAGCAGAGGATGGTTGTCACATTTTGCCAATGGTGCCATGTATCTCAAAGACTATAATATCCACCTAGCAATGTTCCAAACAAACTTCTTCAACAGTCATTGAATGGAAGGGATCAGAGTTTCTTGACGAAACAAATTTATATAAATTGATCATGATTCTAGGTTTCTCATGCCTACAAATGAAAGGTTTTGTCAACCTATTGGGCGAGAAATTTTCGAATAAATGCCATGACTTTAACCTCCATAAACTTCATGAGATACTAGGTAGGTCGTTTTCATTACAAAGGCTCGGAAAATCTGACCGAAAAGCTCTTGTGTTGCTTTCATATTCAACTATATAATGACATTTGGGCTTCTCTACCCAACGCTATATTCAAACCAGCAGACCCCGAGCGATCAAAATATTCTATAGTATATTGTAAAGTAAAGAAAACATTTGCACTGCTTTACAGGTACCTAGGCATGGCATTCCCGTAAATTGTGTCGATGCCAAATTACAAACACAGGTAGGTAGGTAATCGTTCCTCGATACACCAAGTGAATCTATCCATACTTCATAAGTGGCAACACCACCAAGTAAATTAGTTCCTATTGGATATAGAATATCGCTATGCTCAGGGGCATGATTATCTGTACTAGCGTAAGGCCTTTCTTTCCTCAATAGTGATTCTCAAGGGGCTAGAATTGTATTGTTTCTTATTGATAGCCTTGAAGTTTGTAAATATGTGGTCTAGGAGCAATCTATGATATAATATAGCTGAGACTTCTCACTTAAAGTGAGGCATGCCGTTTACGTTGTAATACCTAGGCATATAGACTACCCCTGACCAATAATGGGCAATACTTCGCCAAACCTTCTTATAAAACAATAGCTAATGTCAAAAGAATAGATCAAACCCTCTTTCAGGGGTTAAACATATTATTCGATATTTTTTTACATCTCATTGTTAAATTTTCATCATCAAGAAACATTTACTCAGTTCCGACAGCTAAGTAGATTTGAGGTTCAACGACCAGCTCAAGCATCGCTACCATTAATGTCACTTGAGGTATAGGTACTTGGGTAAGGGATATAATAGATGTTTCTATTACACAGCGGTCGCCTCTTAAGACGTTTAGAAACAGGCCCCCAAATAAGACCCACAACCTCATTAAGTTAGATAGAGGGATTATCTATGTAAATTTGTAGAGATGTAGATTTGTAGATATGTACAAGTGGTACAATAAAGTTACTTTAGTCTCTACCTAGTGAATGGCCCGGAAATGATGCCGATGGAAGTCGCGGCCACATCACGAAACCTTGACTTCAACCTCTTTCATTTTCATTTCCATTTCATTTTTTTTCTTCTTCTTTCCCTTCTTCATTCCTTTTCATTTTCAGCTCTCGTTCCCGTGATCAGACTATTTCCTTATCAACCAGACTCATCTTGCTTATGGCTGACTGATGGACTGACTTCATACCTGGCAATTGCAGTTTGGGGTTAACGATATCCTCACCGCATGATCGCATTGGCTTGAGATACGCCATTCGTTATGCTGCAGCTGCAGAGACCCCCTCCTTCTCGAAGGCTAACCGCCTTTGAGTCGCTGGCAATTCTCTCATTATCTGCAAGCTGGCCAAGGGGTCAGGGTTCCGTAAGCTTTTCGTGGAGTCGGCTGAGCTGTCCGGCTGCAAGTCGTCGACTTGCCTGCCCTGGGGCGAGGCGTGGCAGCCCATTAATACGACAACCATATAGGCATCGCCGACAGGGTCGAGGAATCCCTTAATGCCCGTACTATTACCCCTCCAGGGCTCGCAGTACTATGTACACCCATCCTAGGTGCTCTGGACTTGTCTAGCACCTTTCCAGCGTCTTTCGAGATGTACGAGTACGAGCACATCAGATGAACCGACAAATCCTACGTATGTCTTGTGTGTCTACCAAACCACCCCCTTCTCTCGTCAGGCCGCTGGACGTCGTTTCAAGTTTTGAGGCCTGACGAGCACTAATGCACCAATTCTTCAAGTCATTATCCTATCACAACTTTCTATACTCCCTAGAACTGATTGATTTGAACTCTCGATCAATCGGCACACGAACGCTGTACATTGTTTGTCTATTGTCAGACTAAACTTATCGACTCTTGCACACCTGCGATCCATCCACATGGCAGCAATATCTGGGTTCCTCTAGAACACGTGTTGACTGGATACTTATTATCGATCGTTATACGAACTTGCGTTTGAACCTTTTTCTGTACCTAAGCCTTGTTGAAATTTAGACCTGCCGATCGATCCTAGATTGTCGACAAAAGAAACCCGCTACGCCGGGAGCTTGGGCATAATCGCGGTATCTATGACACTCGGACCCCCGAAAACTCGGGATTGTCCACTAGGGCGAAAATTTTTATTTTGCTATTATGGACGAACGGATGATCTTTGAAATCAATTACGCAGATTTCCTATCAGATAATTGGAGCTTTTAGGCGATCCAAATAACATTTGCTGACTAAAATGGTGTTTTATTGCGATTTTAATGCGATAATTGTATCGCGGACTTGGGGGCAGATCATCCGAAAATTGGCCCACCCGGAGAACCTCACGATAATACGGAGCACTAGATCGGGATACCGTAACAGCGGTATTTGGGGTCTTGCATACGACGATGTTCAATGGAAATCTCCGATTGGCCGCGCAAACCGGAGCGGATACATCCAACAATGACTTTGACGTTCAATTACATTTCCAAGACGAATATTTCAAACTCCGGAGGGAACCATACATCGAATTAAGGATCGTTAGCCATCCTATACTGAGGGCTCTAAAACTCTTCGTATGCCAGCTAGGAACCGCGAGCACATCTTCCTCCAATCACACCTAGAGAACTACTTCGGATAGGCAGATCCTATTTTCAGCCTCAACATGCTTGAGCACTTGCATCAAGTAATTTAGGTATGTAAGATGCCGGACGGTAATTAGGTTCGTCATTGTTACCACGCATAGCGAGCACGTCCTTTCCGGGTTCTCTCTCCGATAGAGTATCTCCAATGGCGATCAGACAAATCATTAGTTGACCACGCATTACGCATGAAAGGAGCTCGGAGGGCCTCAAGAGGCTCGGCCTTAGACATCGGCCGATCATGGGAATATCAGTCAGCCCTTCAAACCTGAAAGCTGTTGATGGAGCCACAATTGCCAAGGGTCTCCGTACATATACCGCTATTAGACACAAAAGATCCGGATCGATCGGAATCTAATATGTCTGTGTGCACAGCTACCTACCAAATCGGATTCTGTCATTTTTATTCACTAAGAGATCCGAGTCTCAACTCTAATCTAACTTAAGAGCAACGCGACGCCGGGGATCATAAGAATATTCGGTTCTAGTTATAGTAGCACTTAATTGGTATCGCGGGAGTGCGTTGCATGCTGCATTGCCGAGGGCTGGCTGGACCTGGCCATCCATGTTCGCTCTGCAGATGGAATGTCTTTCGTGCAGTCGGACTGCAGTTGAATTTCCCTAATGTGCGAATGAGTTTTCTTACGGGCTGCAGTGGCAGCAGGGGCGTTTAGGACCCCTCACTGTAAGGCCAGCGGCAGTTGAAACCAGATCCCACACCGCTGGAATACCTTGGTTTGGCTAGCTATATTGCTGTGCATAACCACGTCAGCAGCACTAGCAGCGAGAAGCGGCACGGTGCGCAACGGGTAAATCCACCACACATCTTGGTCGCCATGCTAACCTGCTGAAAGCTGGAAGACCTTGGAGATCTTTCAACCATAATGACAAGGATTCGTAGACCCCATTTGTTTACTACGTTTCATCGTGTTTGTAACTCCCTAGCTCCGAAAGCTCTGCTCGTCAAGTTTAGCGGACAACCACCGACCGAGTGGTCGACAACAAATTGGGTGTCCGGCCCAGCAAGGCTTCCACAAGTCTCATTAGTACGTCTCCTGTCCTCTTGCGCTCGAAACGGTCGACCGGTGTCGCTTTTCGAACCACTGAAGCATGGTGCTATTTCCTTTTTCCGAGATGCTTTGCTGGGTCTAGCCATTTATCCCAAATGAATGGTGGGCTGATGCTACGTGAATCTTGAAATCGAATCTCTGCGACAGAATCTCGGTTTCTACTATACCACGTGTGTATGAGGAGGAATAAGCGTTGAACCGCCGTACGAGATGCTATTAGGCACATGGCGCGGGCGAATAGTATAAGGATATAATCGCCAACAGAGCAGAGAAAGGCAAGCGCCATATGCAAAGAACTGTTGTCTCTCACCGCAAGACACTTGTTGCTTCTTTCAACAAGCAACTTGCAGACTTGTCAGCATCTAACTAGCCCTGTTTCGGGATTCTCGTTCAGGGGATCCCGGGAGCATCTAGCTGAAGAATCACGCAAAGTTAAGGCTAAGACACAGCAGCCTGACGATGACGAAGGGACGACATAATTATCGTGTTGGTCAGATCGCTACTAGTTGTCAGAGTAATACCGCCAACGAAAGGCTCAAGAAAATCCCGCGTAGAGGCACGAGACTGAAGGCGAGGCCGAATTGCGTCTCATCGGTATATGTAAGAGAGTCTTCCGCAGTAAGAGCGTACGTGTAGTCGAATCTATATGAGACCACGCACACCACACCTAGCCAACGATGTGTATTTATTCGAACCTTTGATTCCCCACGGCCTCCGCATCGTGTGCCAGGGGCAGCCCAGGTCAGAGGTGATCCATTGGAGGGGAACACAACTCACAGGAACTGAGAAGTGTATGGGGGTTATAACGCAGCCGTGTTATACGTGACAATGACAGCGCACACACCACACACCAGCAGCACACAGACGCACACAAATTAACACCATGTCAGACCAATCCAGTGCTTCGGTGGCGAACCTCGGAACAACCCCCCCAGACAGCAACAAGAGCCGGCGTGATTAGCGTGCAGCTCTAAGGGTACTGTAGATCGAAGGTTCCCAGATCAGAACGTGGTACCTAGCGCCCTCCTTGCACGTTTACGCCTCCCTGCTCTTATTTAGCTACCTATCGCATTGTATTACTGGAGTTTAATGTAGGTACTTACCAGCCTACCTGACCTACCTGTATCCATGATACAACGCCCACTGAGTATTGAGGCTACGGGTACCTTTTTGCTCCCACGCAATGCGCGTATTGGATGTATACCAAGAGCAGGGCGAAGCGGTGAATACCTATTGTAAATCAGGCCATATGCCTTCTTTTCCTTCTAAGGGCCCTTGATGATTCGAAACTCGAGGCTACTCGCATCTTTTTGCTGGTATTAGGCAGGTCAGGTAGGTACTTGAGAAAGAAGAAAAAAAGAGGCGCCGCCTTGCTTTTTCCAAACTCCGCCATGTACACACACCTACCTGGGCAGGTTTAACCCAGTACAAAACAAAATCCTTCCTAGGTCACCCGCGGAGTTTGCGTGTCTTCCTACAGGTAGGCTGGGGCGTGTGTTAGGCATCTATCAGCCGCGATTGCTGTTTCGTTCGTGTGCGTGAGTCGTAAGGGTTGCCTTGCCTTTTTGCTTTGCTTTGCTTGCTTGAACTCTTCTGACTCTACGTTTTTTCCTGTGGAGTTTAGGTACGCAGGAGAATGTAGGAGAAGGTTAGGTAGGAGGAGCCACAACACGTTAGATGTTTCACACGCGCGAAGCAAAAAAAAGACTTCCAGGGGGGGTTGTCACGAACCCCGTGCACACAAATAAGTGGCTGGTATTATACAGCACCAGGTTCACTACACTAGCCAGCTAAGGACAGGTACCTAGTACTATGTAGGTAGTAATACCTACTTACAATACCTACCTGTAGAAAAAGAGAAAAACGAGGAAAAGTAATCCCTTATCGGTATGTACGGGATTTGATGGATAGCAAGCTCCGCAGTAAGCCTGGTAAGCTCGTCGCAATGTAACACGAGATGGTGCACAAATTGCTACCGCCTTGTCGAGATTAAGATAGGTACGAATCAGATGCGGGCCGTTTCAACACCACTGCCGCATGTCGGTGATATGTTTTTTTCTGTAACGCAAACGTGACCGTTGCTTTTTTGCTAACTAGGAAATGAGATCGCGGAGAAAAAAAAGAAACGCGCAAGCGACGATTTTAAATCATTAGTAATGTAAGTAAGCAGTAAAATCAATAATATTAGGTAGCTAGCTATGATAGTCATGAAATATCGTATACGGATGCTTCCTCGAGGATACGGTTTCGCCCATGAAACCCCCGGTTTCCCTACTCCAGCGCTCACAATATGTCTCTCGCGGCCCCATGCCCGGAGAAGTCTCGTAGACTTTTCCTTAAGTTCAGATTCTGATTCGCCACACGCCTCCTACTCCTGTTCATGCTGTTTCTCTCTACCCGCTTCTCGAACGGGTCCCAAACTCCCTTCGGCTGCAACGTTCGACCTAGCCGATATGCTAGGCATGAGTTCTCCGAATGTACGGTGAAATGGTTGTCCTCCGCGTCCCATTGGACTTCGCCCGGGGTATCTCTGCCCAAATCCTCCATCTTAAACCTTCAAGATCCCCGTCACCATTCCTAATATACCCCCAAGGCCGCATCTCAAGTTGCGGTCAACGTAGAAATTGGTTGTGCCCTCTTTTCCCTATGCTTTCATGCATCCTCTTTGGACGGAGTGCTGTCACCGTAGTTAGAAGGCGGACAAAAAAGAAGATACCATTGTAGACACGCCCATCATCTTGAACCCATGCGTAAATGTATTGAGTAGTTATTTTTGAAATTAAAGAAAATTCAAAGCATTGTTTGTCCCCGTCGCCTTCCCCCCTTCACCGTGACCTCTAAATTTTTGTCGTTAAAATATCAAATATTACGAGTAAATGGCATGACCGTCGTGGTTTGGTATCTCTAGTATTAAGTAATAACCCGCCCCGAAGGCCAAAGAGCAGGAGACAGACCCCGGCTCATTACTATTGTTGTACAAATATTGGATTGTCGGTAGTAGATAAAAAGGGAATGCATTCCTGCTTGATGCGTCGTGTGTTAATGATCGGTAATTCCGTAAGGTGGATAGTCGTTAGGAGCTCGTGGAATTCCCCCTCTCTTCGTTAATTTCGCTGAAATAACAGCACCCACGATCAATTCCTAACCCTTAGTCCCTAGTCGCTAGTAGTAATCGTTCAGAGCGGTCGATAGTAGCGCTGATGTAGATTCGTCGTTTTGTATTCGCCTCGTCTATATGTGTTGGTGATCGTAGTATATACTACTCTGCGGGCTCCTAACCTTGGAGCTGTTGTGGATAGATGGTGTCCCCAGACCCAGGAGCTGACACTCCTGGCGGAGACGCTGATTGCTATAAGTTTTCCTCTCCGACTTCTCCGGTATCTCCTCCCGCGAGTTGCATGGCTCGCTCTCGACAAGCTTGGGGGGTGAAACCTGGGCCAACTTTGTTGGAAACAAAGCGCCACTTTTCGTTCTCGTAGTCTTGAAGCGCTGTTCGAAGCTTTTGGTCCTATGCGTCCTTGAGTTAACATTTGTTCCGTAGAACCCGAAATGCGCCTAACGCAAGGTAAACTTACTGTCTCGTCCGTCCATTGTGTCGTCTTCGCTTTGAGCTTCGTACAATAGCGGACTTGAAGAGTACCAGACGAACGTCCTGGGAAGAAGTCGGCGATTTGTTTCCATGTCAAGCTTTTGTTTTCCTTTAAGTCGATTAGTAGTGCGTCGTCTTCCGGCGTAAATTTTAGCTTTGGCCCCCGTGGCCTCGGCGCCGGTGCTGGCATCCCGACCTGTCCTACCACACTTGGGGCACCGCCTCCTGCTTGCCCCATGCTTCCGTCCCCGTCGCGCCTCATCATCTTCGAAGGTGGCCCTTGATCTGGTAGGCGATGATGGTGATGTGTCGGAGCCGCCCCGGCAGCTTGCGCGTATGCGGCGCCCATTGACTGCATGCTGTCGAGGTCGCCCTGATCGAGTTCAGACATGCCAGGAACAGATAGATCAAGATCGTCCGGGCGACTGCGCTTCGATCCAGCGCTGTGAGGAGGCTGAGTTGGCGTCATCGCCGGGTACAATGACGGACCAACAACGGAATGAGGTGACGGTGTCGGCCCATAATGTGAAGGCTGATGACCCATGTGTCGGGGCCCGAGATGCCCCGGATCCATCAGGATCGGATGATGATGGGCGGGGTGATGCTGCGACATAGCGTGGTGAGAATGCGACTGCGGTGGTTCATGTAAGCTCCTGTGTCCCGCGTGCTGCATTGAATTTCCTTGATGGTGATGCGTGTCGTATGCGTGTGGTGTCTGGCTCTGTTCGCCCGGATGCGACTCTTGCGGGGAGTAATCGACATTGTAGTCCGGCCCTACTCGATAGTTGCCCGCCAGTGTGCCTTCGATGCATGGGTTCCGCCAGAGCGAACCGCTCTGGACGGTCGCCGGAGTCTGTATAGAAAGAATTTGATGGACTGGAGCCCCTCGGGGCTGCTGATGCGCTGGCGGTTGCGAGGTGGGAGTGCGTGTTTCGCGCGTAGTATCGATGATGAGTCCCGTCCTGTCGGATTGAATTTCGAAAATTAGTAGGCTGAGCACTTACTTGCCCAGCAACCGAGAACATGTGCTGGTGCAGCGGTAGTCGTCGGTGAGTTTAAAGCTTGGTTAGATGCGGGATGTTGTGTGATTGTGTGGTGTCAAGGTTGTAAGACCGTCTTGCAGGCGGCGAATTTCCGTAAGCCAAAGAATTAAAAATCAAGTTCGGGGTAGCCCGCGTAGAGTCTTTAACATATCAATGCCACCTAGGCCTTGTCGAAGATGGGGATCCGTTCTTTTTGTTAGATTCCTTAGCTAGGACTAATATATGGTGACAAAATGTCAAAATAGAAAATGAACAAGAGAGGGCAAGGGATGCATTATATCGTCTGATCTTCTTTCTCGTTTCTGTCCAGGCAGGGACGAGCTTGGGAACGACCCGCAAGTACCTAGTCAACCAGGACTACCTCTCTTTTCATCCACAGGTTAAAGCACTTGACCTGATTTGCCATGTGCGAGACAGGTATCGTTCCTGAACGGGTGTGGAGATTCGGTTACCTCGCCCGGCGATGACGGTAGCATAATTTGGTGATCTTATGCCATGGTCAGCTTTCCGGATATAGAAGATACCCCAGCCGGAGGTTATGATGCAACTGGGGCAACGATAGCCCACAACGGAGTGAAGTACTCTTAAGTCACTGACAGGGTGAGAAGTACACTACAGTTGACTTCCATGAACCCTGGACAAAGCTATGCCCCAAACAAGATTATCAAATGTCGAAGGATATCCAAAGAGAGCAACGTCTGGAAAACGCATAGAAGGATACAAAACAAGACAGCCGAATGGAGAAATAAGAAAAAAAGCTGAAACGGACCCTACCACGCAGTTGGGCAGTTTCTGTAGTAGACAAGAAGCATGACAAGCGAATAATCGAGTGTGGGCCGCACCCAGAGACTCACGACAGAATGGCCCCTGCTCAACCTTTTTTTTCCACCCAAGGAAGCCAAGGCAATGGCAATCACTGGAGGGTCAGAATGCCGGTTGACTGGGTGTACTGTACGTGAAGGGTGGCGCGCCCATGCTCGGCTGCTAGGGCAGTTGGAAAGCACTGGGTCACTTTTCTCCCTCGCCCGCTTGGAGGGGATATATGTAACTGGGGGGGCTATAATAAGGAATTAAAAAGAGCTCGGATCCCTGACACGCCATAGGGCGAGTGAAATTTGGTAAGGTTGCAAGTAGCCACAGAACACGCTGGATAGATTGCCGAGGAAGAAAAAACAAGGGAAAACATGACACTAGAGCCCACTAACGGAGACTCCAGGTACGCTGTCAGCGCAGCCGCGATTTTCAAGGTCACAACAACCCATGATTAATGAAACCTGGTTTCTATGTAAGCAAATATGTCGAACGATACTAGGGGCGTGTAGGGATCGTAGCAATAGGGCAAGGAGTCAGAACTCTGTAAGTAGATGGGGAAAAGAGACGACAAGAATAACCAACTGAGATTAGCGGACTCACGTTTCGGGAGACATGACGATGATGCTCGGGTCACCAAATCAATCGAGCGTGATGGGGGCTGGAGACACTTGGCGGGATAACCGAGCAGGGTCATCATTGCGGAAAGCTCGCGTCTACTGCGTACTTTTTTTTCGCTCGCTCGTTCTCTTTTCATCCCTCCTGACTCCTCACAGCCTGTCCATCTATCGTACGTGTCAAAGCATCAGGGCAGCCGGCCAGGTCCAACGGTCGTCATCGTATCGTTAATCTCAGAGCATAGGGTACCTCGCAGTATTGTTACCTAGAATAGTGTATGGACCATGCTCCATCGTCCGGAGACTGGTGGACAAGTGGTCCCAATTCTCTGGATCCCGGCCCCGGGCCATCGTAATATTGCGCGATTCAATGCGATTGAAAGTGGGAAGTCCAGTAGACGGTGGAACCTCGAGGCTAGTTAGGCTGGACCATGACCACCATAACCATGTCAATGGGGGTTAGGGACCGTAAGGTTACTAGGTAAGAAGCTGAAAAGACAGGAGCTCAATGGACGAGAGTCTCGCATGAACGAAACGTGTTTCAATGACTCCAAGCAATTAAAAGATCAATTATGCAATTTAGTCGCGAACACTCGGCTTCTAGAAGAATGGAAATTGCTTCTAGTGCGTGACCAGGGGTGTTTCAGACGCCTGAACCACCCCGTCTTTTGTACTAGGTTCGACGATGTTGCGACGCCGGACGATGGAAGATCGCATATATGAAGTTGTAAAGGGAAAACAAGAATAGAATTGCGACCAAGGGAACAAAAAAACATTCTAGAAAAAAAAGACTTTACTAACTTAGATACGCACCGCACCTGCGCACCCACGCTGCAAGATCGGAAATTGCGAACGATCTGGGTCGTATGGATAGGAAGGTACGGAGCGAGTTTAGACATGTACATGATAAACCAAACTAGGCTGCCAGGTAGCTCAAGGTAGGCCAAGGAGGCCAGGAATAAGGCCAGGTACTACACGGATAGAAGGTACTACGCAGTATCTACTACTATCTTTTCAACCGGTCTCTATTATTAGAAAAAACCGCTACTGTCCACATCCGTAAATCTATCCGTAGCTCTATCCCTTTCAGCTAGATAGCTACCCACTATATTGGATATTGGATATCGTAACTTCCTACTTCGTGCAGGGTTGGACGGAAGGGCTAGCCAGCACGTGCGAACGTTGATTGTGATAAGGTTTCTTGCTTCTATGTAGTTCAAGGTCTTGCCGTGCTGGTTGGTCTTGAAGTCTCGACGGACTCGAATTGTGGAAAGAAGGGTGTTTCAAGGTTTCGAGACATAAGAGGCGCCTGCAGTTTCGTTTTTTAGACACTAAAAGCTTATAGCCCCCTCTCGTTCGCTGAAGAATTAATTCAACCTCTAAAGTCTTACATCTTTTTCTCACTTACAAACGACAACCACCAGACCACCACTACACCCACAGCTACACAGCTACACAGCTACAATATCTGATATTAGACGGGGGAAACTATGCCCACCCTGTCCACCTTCGTACTAGGAGATTTTATTGGCTCTGCGGCACGCATTGACAATTCCGGGCATCTCGGCGATTCCTTCTAGAAGAATTCTATTTGATCGAGCCCTGTCACTTTTCTCATCGTCTCCCCTGCATCCGACTTCCTGGGTGTGTGGTCCACTGCAGGCCTTGACATCTTGGACATGTCCGGGTTATCCACTGCATGTGCGCAGGGACGATGCAGCCAATTTAAAGCTCGGACTTGCAATGTGCCCCAACGTGCCCTGAGGTGGCCTTTTTTAACCTGCTGTGTAGCAGTGCGTGGCGCACCTAGTGAGGCCGGACACGCTGCGGTGGCCGCATACGGCGTCAATGCCGTGAAAGTAAACTGACACCCTACCCTATCGATTCTTTCAAATACGGCGATTCTGCGTTGGTGGTTGCTGTGTTATACGCACCACCTGCTCGTCACGGCGCAACATGTGATTCGTCTTCTATGTGTTCGGTCTAATAAAGGCATTACTATGTCTAGAAATGACATTGCTCATCAATGCTCTTGAGTCCTCTGACGCTCGCAAACTGCTCCCGCAAGCTTCCGATTCCCCTGATCTGCGCAGCCGGAACATATACATCAGATGACCGTCCGATTGTGGACGTCTGCAACCTCAGAGTTTGGACAGCGAAGCGATGTGTATCAAATTCAGGTGAGGATATTTCGTTTCTGCAGCAAGCTATTAAACCGACGCTGCACTTTCATGCTTGAGACGTGAGAATGGATACGACTTCTCCGTCTCCTCCTCCTGATTGTTTAGGACCGTTTCAAGCTCCACTTTCTTTCGGGACCCACTATCCTATTGCATACCGCTGGTTTACCGATGATGGTTGATGGAGGATAAATGATGGGAGCGATGGGAGCATCTCAAAGTTCCATTATGTTGCGCTGGCCGCTTCGGCACGTTGCCGTCCCTTCTTCATCTAAGATGTGCAAATCTGCAGATACGTTCATGTATCTCCATGCTCCATGTCGCTCACCGTCTAATCTTGGGCTGACAAATAACTTACCATGTAATAGGGATGGGGAATTTGCAGCTCCTTACCTACTTGGCGAAAGCAACACCCATCTTTTTGGGGCGAAGCGCGGAACTCATCACTAACAATTTTCAATTTTTGCGAAGATCCAGCACTTTCATGTGTCACCGCTGCTTGTGAATGACATCGCGCGCGAAGTCAGCCTCATTCTACCATGTCTTGCGAACTTGGATTACCCTGTCGATAATGCAAATCCCACTGGGGAAAGCTCCTTGACAGGTACAGGTGGGGACCTCCTATTGCGCGTACTGCAGCGCAAACCTGGAAGTACAGGAAGTACAGAGTACACAGCCTCTAGGGCTCCATCTAGCCCTAGTCGAAGAAAAATCTCCGCATCCTCGACCGCCCAGAGATCCGGATTAGATGTACAGTACAAACTCCATTTAGCTACATTCTAATACCCATAGTACGAGCGACAATCACAACCCTAGCCAGGTACAGCAGATACAGAACCGTGATAGCTTTCCCGGTACCCGGCCGTGCTTCTTGGAACGTTATGGATACAAACTGACAGAGTGGACTAGAGTGGACTATCCAGCCTGCCAGCGTGGATAGCCGGCTAGATTGAGCCAGTAATAGATCAATCGTCGTCTAATTAGATCCCTTTTGAGGATCTAACCTTGATCTACATCCACCAACCCACGTACGAGCGCATGAACGCATAACAAAGAGCAATTTGCTTTATTGACTTTCTGCACTCTTTTCAGCCTGGCTATTTCGGCGGCGCCTTTACTTCGGCACTACGCAGTACATCACGCGCTGGGCGCGCTACTCCTTTCTTAAGTTAGCAGCTTTTCATCTTGATTCTTCATCTCAAATCTAAGCAAGTGCACAATTCAGGTATGCATCTCATCCCGAAAAAGCTGATTCCCCTGCAACCAACCCAAGTCCCCCACCCTCCTTCCCGCTGATTATCAAGCTATCAAATCTATACTAGGTATATTATCCGTCATCCGTAGGTACATACTTATACATACGTACCATACATACCTACACAGCTAATAGCGTACGTGCTCATCCCGCGCTAGGCAAGTTCACACCGAGGACCTGGCTTGTCCTTCCGTACTGGCTAGCGCGGAGGATTTTCTCGATTCCACGGTTGGGGAGGGGAGAGGATCAGCAAACGCCGTCCCGCTTTTTCCCTTCGCTGAACCGTCAAATGGGTGCGCAGGATTTCTAGGTCTACGTCGCTTCTAGATTGGGCAGCGATCTGGGCAGTCTGGAACCCCAAATCGCCGTTTTTTGCTTTTTGTTGTTGAGACCCTCGGTTGTATCGTCAGCGTGAATGGGGAATAGCCTCTCATGCGTAGTGCCTGAGTATAGTAGCAGAGAGATGTGCGACCGTCAGGGACCAAGCTTATCGCGAGCCTCTCACGCGCGTCCTTTTGCGCCGCATCTACATTCCTTATCTGGGCTTTTCGGGTTCGCTTGAGCTAATAAGACGATCGCGACGGTTCGACGGTGCGCCAGGCATAGGTTTGAGAATGCTGCACCTGACTAGAGATTAGGTAGGCATTGTATTCTGCCGTTGCTGACTCTCCACTCTGCGCTACCTATGCCTACCTACAGAACCTCAGGGATCAAGGACCTGGTACGAATCTACAAACAAATCCAGATCGCCGCTCAGCACCTGTCAAAATCGTGCAGAGCCATCAGCCTTGGATGGTTTCTCCACACTCGCCTCATTCGATAAATTGACTGGGCGCGCACGAGATTTCGGCAGAGTAGCATTTTGCTTTAACGGGCTTACTGGGGGTGTGGGTGGGAGGTCCAAGCTTTTTCTTATAGAAATTTATTATCGCAATGCGGAATATTGGTGATCACAAAGTCACGCACTTCTTCTCGGTTCCGAGTCCATGGTTGCGGGGGGGTATTATCACATTCTCGTATACATCGGTAGTGTAGCTGATATGTTACAATGGGGTACGTACCTGACCGGCACAGCAATAGTAGTTAGGTAGTAGCAGTAATATGAAGAGTACAGGCCTTTGGGGCAAGAGATTTGAGAGCTGAGCCTCTTGTAAAATAAAAAATTCCCCTGAACTTCGTAATTCAATCCCTATTTGTCCCCCTAGAACGCCCTGTAAGAGAAAATTTCCCAGTTAAAAAAAGCACATGTACGCAACCGACTTTTTTGGGGAAATGCCATTGTAATGCGTCATTTCGTCACCTCCGATATTAACATCAGCTTTATCTCCTAATTTCTCCTAATTCTCCAATCCATACGTAGCCCGGCGATCAAACCTCTCCCGTCATCTCCCGCGACGATTGTCCCAGACCTCCCTACCAAGATGCGCGCGCATGCGCAACGCGTCCCCCTTAAGCGAAGTTATCGTTCCTGTCCACGCCGGGGTCTTCCATCTCCGCGAAGTTGTGGAAGTGTTCTGGGCGGTGCAGATCGTTGTAGAAGGGCATTGGCGTGTCTAGTTTGACGTGCACCGGCTTCTTCTCGAGCCCGAGGAAGTTGCTTCCCATGAAGTTGTAATTCCACTTGCCATCTTCCGGCACGAGGAAGAATCCCCTGTATCGCGGGCTGAGTAGCAGCTTGCGCTTGACACCCATCGACGTCGTGAACCCGTTCGGATCGTCCTTGCTGAAATCTCTGTTTTCCGCGCCCCATCGGTAGCCGGAGGGGGTCAGAGACCAAGCGGCTAAGGAAACTGAGCCAGGGGTGAAGGAGACATCAATCATCACGGTCTTCTCCTTGTCCCATTTGCTATGGCGGTCGAGAAGTTGGGAATGCATAGTAACGTCGACTGCGGACATGTAGGGCGATTCGTTTCCGGCTAAAGTGTGAATAACACCAAGGGGCTCCATGTCTGAGAGGTATTCGTGTTGTGGCAGCTGGTGGGGGAGCTGGCTATAGCGCGTGTTACCGATTTGAGGTACCATAACGATGCAGCGAATTTCCTTCACTTGATCGTTGTCAGGAGCAGATACACCATATAGGTATCCTGCAATCTGCACTCTTAAGTCCGCAATGGTGATAAATTTCTTCAGGATATTGTTCGGCATAACATATGTGATGTCCTCTAGGTCATTGTCCACAGATGAGACGTATATGTTGTTAGCCCGAGTTCGAAGGTTGGATGTCGCAATGGCTCGAGTACGCCATTCCGTCTTGGACGCGAACTTCTCTTGCTCGTACTTGGATGTTGTCGTGACGATAAGTTCTTCGCCGTGGATATTCTGCGTTTTCGTGGTGACGGCAGTGATCTGCTGCTGTTCCTCTTGTTGCTTCTCTATTTCTGCAGCTTGTTGTCGTTGCATAGATGGCGCAGATATTTCCATACCCAAAATGATATCACGAACCTCGCTAGTAGTCAAGCTGGAAACGTTGACGTTGTTCTTCTTTCCGTAGTCGTGCAGAATCAAATCTCGCAGCTGTGTTTCAACCTTGATCCAGTCCTCGTCGGATAACGTGGGCCAAATGTGATGCACTTGAGTTATAACGGTCTTGTCAGGTCGGAGAATGAGTTTCGTCTTGTCAGGGTTGACGTGAAGAGCACGAAGTATAAGAACTAGACGAGAAAAGGCTGTGTACGATGATATACTCTTGAGCCATTCATCGTAGAGGTTGAAGAGAACCATCTGAGGTTCCGTGGCGCGGAGAATCATATCACCTAGCTTTTCAACCTTCATTGCTGCCTGGAAGGGTAGCTGCAGTTCTGAAGCACGGATAGATATGTTCGGGAAATCTAGTAAATGGACTTCCAGAGGATCTAGCAGACCCTTGCGTGTGACAATTAATTCCTTCGGCTGCTCTTCTACCGGAAGAGATCGAATCAGCGCAGCGACTTCTTCGGCCGTTTTCCATTTAGCCAATTGACCTAGACGCTTTTGTCCAGCCCAAACGCTAGTGTGAATAATCTTGAGGAATAGTTGACCGGTTCGAGGGTTGAAAATGAAGATGGCACCGTTGATCGGCTTGGTGGTCAAATTGCCTTCGAAGGTCTTGTGGATAGTGACACGGTACACGTTAGTGTCATCGATGAAGAGCTTCGTTTGGTTACTGAACAACTCAGAGTAATTCTGAGAGTTCAGGAACTCTTGGTTGCTCTCTGACGCGTAGAGCTGAAGACCCTTCCTGATACGTTCGCGAAGGACGTAAAGAGCAGGATTAGCCTTCATAATCTTAGCCATGGCCTCTTGCACAAGTTGCTTCAGACCGGGGAAGTATTGTCCGTAGGCGGAATAGAGGTTGTAAGCAAGATCGATACCAATCATCAATCCAGTTGCCGAAGGGTAGATGCTCATGCTGTCTTGGGTGTAATCCAAGTATTTTGCACGAGTATAACGCTCGATATCATGAGAGTCATAATCGCCATACCTTAATTGGATATCGAGCCAGAATTTGTTCGTGGTAGTAGGTTCGATAACGTCCTTAGTATCGTGCAAAAGCGATGGCCGGGTGACGTTCCATTTGTTACTGGCGAAAAGTAGAATATCGGCGCAAGAGCTGTTCATCTTATACGATTTTCGAGGATGGATCGTCTCTTTCTGCACCGTTTCAATCCCAAGAGATTCTAGCTGTTGGTCAAATACTTGACAGAAGTCCATAACCACAGACTCGTGGATCTTCTGCCACAAATGGGCACGGAAGATTTGGATAAGGGAAATCTTCAAGGTAGGAATCTTGCCGTGCAAGAAAATACCAGTAAGATCTAGCTGGACCTGGAAACCGACATAGACGTTTGCACGGTTGATGGTCGGTGACCACCATAGCGTAAATCGACGGTTAGGGATTTGGTTTAGACCAGATCTCTGCGCGTTAGTCAACTTCTTGAATTTCATTGACTCTTCAAAACCGCTGGCTTTTTCCCAGAACAGACCCTCCCATGATGGGAAACCTGTTGCCTTGAACAAAGTGTGCTCGAGAATTGTTTCCACACCACCTAGAGCCTGGATGACATCGGAACGGTAGGCGTTCAGGTTCCAAAGTTTTCCGTCGTGACGCTGGCTGGTCCACCAGAAGGGGTTGCTCTTCATGAGTTGGTAGATCTTGAACTCACTCCGTGTTCGGAAACCCTTATCGAAACTGAGTGTGCTTCGGTCTTTTTGGAACAGTGTGTTGATACGCGGTAAGCCACGATCCCAGCTATCTTCCAAGTCTTCTAGTGTTAAACGCCTGTTCTGTTGGTTGGCTTCTAATCGCTTTTGGGAGTATTCTGTCCAAACTCTTTGTGAATCGATAAACTCAGCCTCCCAGGGGATGATGTATCGGAAAATGTTAGGGATTAGGGTTTCTTCATCATGCGTCATACCAGCTCGGAAATGGCTGACACCAGTATCCGTTTGCTTTGAATAACGCTTGTCGCTAGCCGGGATGAGAATATGGGAGCCGGAGATCATTCCTAGACCACCCAATTCCTTCGGCGTGTAGAACACAGCAGGAGGAAAACGCGACGGCATCTTCGAGTTCAATCCGATCTTTACTCGGGTCTGAATCTTGGTCTCACATTTCACGATAGTATCTAGTAGACTGACGGTGGATACTGCGGCCTCACGATAATAGGTGAAGAGTGCGATAAGGGCAGTGTTCCACTTATTGGCAATCTTGGTGAAGGTCGTTGATCCAGACGACATTAGGATTTGGCGAATCCTATTATTGAACTTCTGACAATCCTCCTCCGTAACTTGCAGGAAGGCATGTGCTGTTCTCTCTTTGGTGGTGTTGTCCACGAGAGACCAAATGCTGTCTTTGATAGGGAACTCATCGTTTTGGTTCCTAATCTTAGGAAGAATGCGGACCTCAAATCCAACCATGGAATAGAGAAGATTCGGGTTGTCGCGACTATAGACGCTGGCAAAGGTGTCGTCCCATTCGATCGTAGTGACGGATCGAGGGAGACGATTTTTCAAGTCCCAGAACACAGCTCGGCCGAGGTTAACATCGTGTCTCATCAGCCGCATACGTGAGTCCCTTGGCCAACACTTTTTGCTCTTATAACCAATCACATTCTCGAAGTTTGGATCAGGTTGCTCTGTCAGGAATCGCTGAATGAGGTCTCGCGACTCTTCGGCGGTAAATCGCAGGAAAACCCATATCCTGTCGATATATCTCGTGTACAAACGGATAGGGTGCTTCGTCTCCGTCTCGCGATCGCGGAACTGAAGGAAATCGTTCGGGCTTTGTGGCGGACCAGCGATCTCGCTGGCACGATTTAAGCCAAGAAGCAATAGATCAAGAACGAGACCGTAGTACTGGAAAACGAAACCCGAGAATTGAAGACCACGAATCATACCGTAGCTATTGATGTGGTTCATATCCTTGTAAGTTAGCTGTACGTTGTTCTTAGAGCTGATGTAATCCGCCAAATTGTGATCCATAATCAGTCTGAGAAGCCGATTCAGCAAAGTTAAATCTATCTTCTCGTAGACCTTGGATAGCTCTGTCTCGATCATAACGTTACATTCGCCATCCGCGGTCTCCCAGACCTTTTCTAAGTTGTTGATACCCTGGGCCCATTTGTATGCTAGCAGAGGAGGTATCTCAGAGTCGGAGGGCTTGATCCAGGCGGGGAAGAGATGTCGCTGATCGGCTTGGTACCAAAGATACTGGTCAAGGTAGGCATCGCTGATTTTCTCGATGGGCTCAATGTCGTAAACGGGATTAATCGTGCTATAATTGTCGTTCATATCAATCTGCACTTCTTTGAAGGCTCGTTGGGTGAGGAGGAATCGTTTGATTCTTTCTAAAGTAGTGCCGGGGCTGTCATAAGCCTGCTCGATCAAAGCCAACTCCTCTCGCTGGCTTTGATTCAGACGACCTTTAACGGAATATGCCTCTCGCAGCCTTTCGAGCGCAAGAATGAGAATTTTCGTGTCGTGCTTGTACGACACACTTGGGAACGGAATTGGGGTAAACTTCCGGGATTCAAGCCAATGTACAGTCGTCGTATAGATTGCCACAGCCTCTTCAGATGACACGTAAGGGCCGTCTTTCTTGTAGTTATGCTGTCGCTCCTGCTCGGCCTTTAGCCAGAGACGCGTGAGACGACCCACGTTCTTCTTTGCAACCGTTTTATCGACGGTCGCACCTCGCCGAATACGCTCGCGGTTATAATGCGCCACCGACATCCACCAATCTGCCTTCGCCTTGACGTAGCGGAGGATGATGTTTTCAATTGGCGCAGGTAAACCAGGCACCTTCCAAGGAATGTTACTCTTCCAACATCTCCAGGCTTCTGACAAATGTTGAAGAACGGTATTGACCTTATTCTGCTTGATACCTTCGGGCATCATATCCATGAGATCGGCCATTACCGAAGCTCGGAGTTCCAGGTCGAAATGAGATTCAACACGCTGCTTAGTCACGGTTTTGGCTACGCCCTTGCTGTGGCGTCCTTCAAATTGACGGGAGAGCAGGTTTCCAAGCCATCGCTCGAGGAGGGGAATTATTCCTCGCAAGAAGAAAAGCCATACTCGCCAGGCCGGCGCCCAGAAACCGCAACCAGGTCCCTTACCAACAGGTCCACTGTTGAACCTATAGTAGATGAGATGTTTTAGATCCTTACAAGACCGAATCTGATGCATCAGCTTGTACTTGTACCGGTACATACCAGTTAGCTGACCAACGTGATTGAAAGCGTAGAGGATACCATCAGCTAATTGGAAAGCGTCGATGTTACCTAGACGATATTGTACGTGCGAATCAACGATCAACTTCACTAGACGCAAGATCTCACGCATGAGATGGAACGCATTACCGAAACGCGACTTCTTTCGTTCCTTGGTCGTCAACGTTTTCACCGGCTTTAGGTTGAAGTTATAATCCAGGTGAAGATATGTCAGATTCTTACGGTGGATTAAGAGGTTCAACATGTTGAATCCTTGTCTAGAAACCTGGAGACCGGCTTCGACCCAGTCGATCGTAGTTTGCTGGAAAAACTTGGTTTGTTTCAAGCTCCTTAACAGATTTTGTCGGTTGAGCGCTTTCGGCTTCTTCTTATGCAGCTCATTAAGAACATAAGTTTTGAGAAGTTTCTGATAGGATACTCGAACCTTGACAGGCTGCTTCGGAGGGCAATGCTCAAGATACCACTGCTTTACAAGAGAGACGTCTTGTGCACGAACCATCCGACCAGATCTACGGTCGAAGGGGAAGGGAGCCCACCACAGACCGATAGCAGACGACGTGTCTTCCGTATAAAGCTCCTCATCAGCCAAAAAGGGCTCAACGCTAGCCGGCAGTTCGAAAGCATCCTCCTCGGGCTCTTCGAGATTTCCAGCGCCAAATATCTCGTCTTCGTGACTGATAGTGGCGTTCTTCGGGGCGACTGAGCGAGACGATATAGGGTTGACCATAGGGTCGAAATGAAAAGCGGGTAGATTAGGGTCTTCGGACCTGGTGTATACGATTTGCGGGTGAGAATGCCAGTTGAACTTGACACTTCGAGGGAGCGAATTGTAGAGGTAGGGATAAGCGACGCGGTATTCGGTCCTAATCGGGAATCGGAAGATGATTCGATCGATGGCATTGAACTCTCCAAAGTCCTCGTCATTTGGATCGATGTCCTTATACAGTGGTTCGAACCGAGGACCACCAGGTAGTGCAACGTTCAAGGCCTTCGCAGTAAGGAAACTCTTCAGATCAAATAGGTAGAAGTAGTTTTGGTCCACCGTCTCACTTAATAACGGACGACTGAGTCGGTGGAGGGCAGCCATCTGTGGCAATGTAAGATTCCACTGCTTGTAACTTGGTCCGTTGACATGCTCGGTATCAACCAAGGGTCGATGGTCATAGAACCATTCGTAAACGGCGCCATCCTCCTCTTCATCAAGCTCCATCTGAATCGGCTCCAGCGGTTCGACGTCTTCGATATTCTCGGACCACGATAGAGGAGGTTCTTCGTCGTCAAACGGTGGAAATCTCATTCTTTTGAAGAGCCTGCGGTCACTCTTCTCCTTCCTCATGGTCAACCACATCGTCGCCCACTGCGCGTGGAACACAGGCGGGATAACCCGAGGAATCTCGTTGACAAGCGTCAGGCACCCGTTAACATGGTACAAGACCTTGACCTCTCTCGCAGACTCCCACGGCATGGGCATATTCTCTAGCAACTTCATAACCGCGTGGGGCATGAATTTGAGAGCGCCGAGATAACTTCGCTTATCGCTCGTGTACTTCTTCTGGGAGACATCGCCAATATCCTTCACGATCTTGCGCAGATGCTCCGGGGGCATATCGGCCTTCTGGGTCTCGACGGCGCCACCCTTGCGCTTTTCCCCGAAGCGATTTCGCTGATCCCGAAGCCATTCCCTCTTCTTCTGTGCGAACTTGGCGATGTGAGTGTCGGTCGGAGGTCGGTATCCAGGGGGAGGAGGAGCCGGCGCTCCAGGAGGCGGTGGGAGGAAGTCCGACGGAGGACCAGGGGGAGGGGGAGGTGGCGGCGGTGGTCCCCAGCCGGGAGGAGGTGGAGGGGGTTGAAATGAAGACATCTTCAAGCCAGCAAAGATCGTAGCTTTGTGACTTTTGATGCTATCGCTACCGCGGCGCGACGAACCGCGCGATGATGCTACAAACGCTTAAGACAGGCAGCAATAGTTTTCGATTATCTTCAATGAAATGAAATAGAGATTGTGATGATAATAACAGTTAAACGCGACGTCCCCCAATTTGACCGACGCGAAAAGCTTGTTAAAGTGGTGAAGGTTGATGAAAGGTGATGTTTGAATCGTCAACGGTCGCCTGGGGCAATTTTTCTTACAGCCAGTACACCTTAGTTTGTACAAGGCTCCACTTCCGATATTCCTTGGCGCGACGGGTGAGGCTTGAGCTCTGTTTAGTCGATCACGTGCGTAGATACAAGGTACCCGTAATGTGTGGCTTTCGCAATATGCATGTGGCTAAATTCAGGGTCCCGCACATTTTCCAAAACGTCGTTTCCATTGGCTCAAAACTAAGCGGGCTAAAGATCCATCCCACACATCTAATCAACCTTTTGCAAAAACACCAAAAATTCATCACTCACAAAAAAAAGTTGCACAGGAACAAGTCAATTAACTCTTCCAGCAACAACCGCCAAAATGCCTAACAACCGAGTCACCTACCGCCGTCGCAACCCGTACGTCTTTCTTTTCGATTGAAATGGTCATGAAAATTGAATTATTCACATTGCTTTGGTTGCGCAAAAGCTAACGTGTCGCTTACAGTTACAACACCACCTCCAACAAGACCCGAGTCGTCAAGACTCCCGGTGGTGAACTACGTGCTCTTCACATCAAGAAGCGAGGAACTGCCCCGAAATGCGGTGACTGCGGAGTCAAGCTACCTGGCGTAAGTTGATTCAATTGTTCTTGTTGGATAGCATCTAGGGCAGAGGCACGAGAGGACATTAGAAATTTCGAAAATTCGAATTGAACTCGATCTTCGCAACCTTACGCAACCACTGCCACCATATCGACCGCGACTCGAGGATTTTATCGCATATTATCCAGTTACAATCACGTTCATGAGGATATTTTTACCCGAACTATTTATCGACTATGCGACGGATGACTCTGCCCTGATGATTGAATCAATCGCAAAACTTCTCAAGCCAGTGCTAATGTTCCTTTCTACAATAGATTCCTGCCCTCCGACCCCGTGAATACGCCCAGATCTCCCACCCCAAGAAGACAGTGCAACGAGCCTACGGTGGTTCGCGATGCGGCAACTGCGTACGAGACAGAGTCGTCCGAGCTTTCTTGATCGAGGAGCAGAAGATCGTCAAGAAGGTGCTCAAGGAGCAGAGCGAAGGCTCCAAGAAGAAATAAACCTAAATCCTTTACGCGACTTTGGGATGGAACGGTTAGGCCTTCATTGATTCGGGTGTTCAGAGGTCAGGGCTGCATTCATGCGAACGGCTAGTCAAAAGCTGTTTTCGTTTCTGGGACTTCTACTCATGGCTTAGATGATCGTAACGGAATAAACGACATCAGAATTACGACTGATTTTGACATTTCTCGCTTTCACCTGTGTCAGCGTATCTTGATCTATTAGAGACATCGCTCTGTAGGCGATGGCCATGAGTAAACACATTTCAGGGGATTGTTCACTTCACCTTGAATATAGTGACTGTAAATTCCGTGTTACAAGTAGCCCTGGAAGATTCATACTCTATTATATTCGGAGAATGATACACTTTCTAAATCTTTAGGAACCCTATGACACTATATCCAATGCACCCTAGCTTCACACATCAAGACCTTGTTCATGTACCCTCCTCGAGCAACCTCATGGATACCATCTACGGACTCTCCTGCGTAGATATTTTTCAGAATAACGTTATATGCTTTAAGCTGTGAAACAGTGAATCATACCCGTCGAAGCTATATCTTAGTCAAAATCTCCACATATAAGCATGTTTCACTCTATTAGCATATCATTGATTTATCCGAGATACTCGCTACACGGTGGGTCTCCAGAAAAATGACGTCTATCTTTTTTCCAGCGCAACCTCAGCTCATCCAATTCAACATCTAGAAGCTTGACGGCCATAACACAATGGGACTCACAACCAATCGATAATACACACAAACCGCGGCAATGGCTTCAATACGCGCTTGCCGACCTCTGTCCCAAGCTGCTGCGCTTCTTCGCCAAAGCCCTCGAATCAGTCATGCGACCCGTCGCACCGTCCTCCCCCGCGCGGCGGCAGCGTCCCGATTCCCATCTCTAACGTCTTCATCGCCATTTCACACCACACCCCGAACCCAGCGCATGAAAACCGATGCCCCACAGACAGACCTCGGGGCCCTGAACGTTCTCGCCGACGCCCCGGTGCCTGCGACATCCGTCGACGTGTGCGCACACGACGGCTTCCACCTAAACAGCGGTGCAAAAGTGGTCGGCGGCTCCGGCGTCCTGCTCGTCGGCGGCGAGGCCTTCGTGTGGAACCCGTGGCTCGCGCGCGCTGGGGGCGAGAAGAGGTTGCTCAATAGCAGAGGGCAGTGGGACGTCCCGAGGGAGACGTTGGGGCTTTTTGGGTTGGTTTGGCCGAGGCCTGGTAGGTTATGTTCTGTGGGGATGGGTGTGTGTGTAGAGAGTTATGTGCTAATGTGTGTTGGTTGGAACAGATCTACTGATTTTAGGGCTCGGTCCGCTAAATCGCCCTATTAGCCTGGAGCTTAGAAAACATATAAGTAGCCTCGGTATGAGGGTCGAGGTGCTAGATACGAGGAATGCGGCTGCGCAGTATAATCTGCTGGCTACGGAAAGGGGACTCGACGATGTTGCTGCTGCGCTGATACCAATTGGTTGGAGGGAAGGATACGGGGCGGCTTGATGGATAGATGGAGGTTACATATGTTAATGGAGGTCGGCTTTATCGGCGTTAGGTTGGTCAAAACATATCATCTCTTCTCATACATAGCACGGAGGGTAAAAACAGCATGTCACAATCATCAGGCGAAGTCTCATCAGTTTTTGTCGTCAGAATCCCAGTCCATTCGCCCCATCTATCAATAATGATCCCCCACAAACTCCGACGCTAATGTCCTGCCCTATAACAAAAGGCCTGTGTGATGCAAAGCTCTGTCCAAGAGCCGATGAAAATGGTATCGAAGGAAACGCTTTTTCATATGCCAGATATGGGACCTCGAACATGTCTCCGTCGAAAATCAAACGCTATAAATGTCGCTGTAGAAAAGTGTCGGGGTTCGTGGCGATAAGTGGGATGATGCTCGATACGAGATCATGGGGTTCGCTTGGCGGTATGGGTGCTTTACTCCTTCACCCAGTCTCGATCAACGAAACCCTCTTGCTTTTTCTCGTTCCGGACGAAGATCCATTCTGCAAGTTTCCCGATTAGTTCTGTGTTTGATGTTTAGACAACTTTAAAAGGGCTAACATACGTTCGAATCCCCGGAAGATGACGTATAACGTCTCGCCTTTTTGCACAGACAATTGGTGCGGCGTCGTTTTCTCGAAGTCTCCACGGGCGACGACACGCGGGTACTGGGCGTTGGCTGTGGTAGGCATGGCGATAGATTATGATAGAAGAGATAATAACTAAAGTTATTGGTATCTGGTTGTTCAAGTGTCAGATCGAAGTCGTAGTGTGGTTATGGTTGTGGGTTGTGTTTGAAGTGTTGATCTGATTTATGGGATGGTGGGAAGTTCTTGTTCTGAGGTTGTCTAGAGTTCTCGAATGAGTTTCAATCTGAAGTGCAGGCTGCCACTTATATAATGTTCTGCGAGGGCGGTCTCTGTCGTCTAATCAGTAGGGAAGGACCAACTTTCACAGTAGAGTACCTGCGGTTTACCACTTAGCTAAGGAGGACTCGCATATTTTAGTGACATTTATCTAGAACAAACTTGTACTCTGCGGATTATTCGTCGAGAAAACTAGTGTGTTTTACAAAGGAAATATGCATAGTTGGTTTCATGATACACATTTTCATGTTTATAGGTGTTTGTATGCAAAGCACAGGGCTTCTATAGCTTCTATACGTTACTGATTGCGCTGAAAAAAACCTTTTACTGCATAAACGTCTCAATTTTGAAACTCATGAGTCTAAAAAATACTGTAGACACTGTTGTGTCTAAATAGGACTGGGTGACGTAGAAAAATTGTCGTCTTGTGTGTTTGTTGCGTCTTCGCAGTTTGTGACTGGCTAGTTTCTTATAGCACCTTCCCACACACATTGTCAAAACACTGTGGGAACAAAAATTTTCTTATCATAATCGTGAACATCAATCATAGACGCTTTTTCATCAGATCACAAATCTAAACTGATTTTTATTGTTTATTCATTGTTTCTGTAGCAATCTTCCATCTCACTTACACGGAGGCGCAAGCCGAATTGAAGAAACAGGGATGTTTGTCAGCCTTGCATGCTGTGGCTAGTATGCAGAAAATTGATTGGCCAATTGCAGTAGTCCAATGGCAGCCTTCTTGAAAGACACGTTGGGGTGTAATGACGAATTAGTGGCTGAAGGAGCAGGGTGCTATGACGATATTAGCTCGATAGGGCGCGGGCTTGGCAATTGGTTCATTTTCATCGAATTTCATTGACAATTTGAGCCACTCCGCCATAAACGTGTATAGGTGTATGCCGTACAACACGACACAGCCAAACGGGTCATATCTTATTATTAGATCTCCCAGCATCTGACAAACTAGCGATTTTTTTTTCTTTTTCTATTCCGCATCAAACCACGGTATATATATCAATTTTTCTAGAGGCGCATCGGTACTTGATTGAAGTCTTGAAGATCCGTCATTTTTCCTTTTGGCGCCCAACGAGTCATTAGGAACTCGGTTGCGATCAAAGACCAAAAGACTTGGATTTCGTTTCCGGTTTTCGGTTCCCGTCAGAGTCGCATGTGAGAAAATACAATCCTGCATATCGATATCTCATATCCATATATCAGAGAAGTCGGCGGACAGAGGACTTGACAACCTTGGAGCTCCGAATCGTCACTTTTTTTGAAAACTCACCTGCATTGTCCAATGTCCATTGTCGCATCGTAACATTGAAATTACATATCACCGTGGTATCAATCTATTATCTACCTATCCACCCACATATAATTCCTGCCCTAATCTAAACTTGAACCCTTACGTCGTCTGTTTCGGTTACTGCAAGCACTTTAAAAAGTGGTAAGTGCTCATTCATCAAGGTTCTTATCTCAAGTTGTTGCTACTTCGATGCCGGAATGGCGCACGTCGGTGGATCGATTCTTTAGATTCGGTGAAGGTACCACCACCAATTGTCACTTTAGAGACACACCCAGAGCTCCCTATGCTCTCCATTCATGTTTTTCTAATACTACCATCTCCTTATTCATCTTGTGTTGGATTGAGTTATTTACCATGTCTTCGTCCGACACAGCGTCATCTTTATTAAGGGCTAGGCAACTAGTCTTCGGCCTCACAGTCGCTCTCGGGAGTGCATGGTATCTTCACCGACGAATGGCCAGGACCCGAGCCGACGGGCCCGATTCGAAAGATGCGGACGCCACGTTGAACCCCCCACTACTTCAAAAGCACTCTGAGATAGTGTCTTACACTGCTAGCCGCACTGGTATTACTTATCCCGGCATCCGGGTCTTTTACCGTCGCCATCCGAAAGCAGACGAGTTACCTCAAGACCCGGCACCTCTCCCTTTGCTGGTCTTCATTCACGGACTCGGAGGATCCATCGCGCAATTTCACCCACTACTTACCAGTCTCGTTAATTCCGCATCATGTCTGGCTATCGATTTGCCCGGTTGCGGCCTCTCCCAGTTTGCGCCCACGTCTTGGGACGCGTACACGACGGACGCCCTGACGGACTTACTCGAGACCATTATTGAGGGGTATCGAGAGAAAGACCAGGGAATTGTTCTAGTCGCTCACAGCATGGGAACCGCGATTGCTGCTCGTATTGCGAACAAGCAATCGGCATTCTACTTACGTCCTCCTTCGCACGTGATGGGTCTCATCGCGATCTGCCCCGTATCCGGCCCACAGCCGCCAAAAGTGGTCCGTACTATTCGAATGCTTCTGTGGCTACCGGATTTTATCTTCAACCTTTGGCGATCTTGGGATAAGCGAGGTGGTCCGGAGAGCGCCAGCGTTAAGCGCTTTGTCGGCCCCACAGGAGACCTCGAGGCCCGTCAAATTCAGGATAGATTCAATAGCCAGAGTCGCACACCGGTTTTCCGGAGAATGGCGTGGGGCGCGTTACCCACACATTTCGTCGATGGGAAACCGGTCGGTGGGCTGTTTGGCGAGCCCACTTGGACCGGCCTCGATATTCCTGTTTATCTCATAGGTGGAGAATCTGACGTTGTTACACCCCCAAGTGAAATTGAAAAAATCCGAAAACTTCTGGAATCTGCGACAAAACCGGTCGTATCCGGAGTTACTACACCCTATAAGTCCGATTCTTCTGAGATTGCTAATGGCAATTCATCTAACGTCACTGAGGCGAGCGCGATCGTCGACGCCGCGGCTCCGGTGAGTACTTCCGTCAAACAGCGAGATGTGCCGCAATCGATCGACGCTATCACCGACGAGGATTTCACGCGGAAGCAGCAGCAGACAGCGAATATAGAAGATAATTATGAGGATCCGACTACGCCAAGGGACCAGGAGTCCATCGGTGGCATTCCTCCCCAGCCGCGCCACCCAACAAAAATCGTCAAGACCTCGCTACTGCCAGCCGGACATGCTCTTCTGTATATGCCTAATACAGTGAGAGTCTTGGCAGGGCTCATAGGTGATTTCATCAACGACCACGTTACTGGTCGTTTTAGTCTGTAAGTTCGCAATATATGCGGCGTAAGTACGTGACTGGATTAATGTATTTCAATAGGGGTTGGCAATTGCAACATCTATCTCGGGATGGCAAGTGGGATGTCAAGAATCTCGCCAAGTGGAAAAGCGTCAAGCCTGTCAGCGAGCCTATCGGCGGCATCTTCCGCGTCAGTTTCTTTATCAACTTCCCTTCAGCACTCGAATCTAATGTTCACAGGCCATGAAGACCTTACGAGAAATCGACGAAGTTCACACCCCTAAAATCTTTGCGGCCAAATGGTAAGTGTGCTTTGAGTTAATGTGTGAAAAAGATCGCTGCTAATTCTTCCGCTAGGGGTCACATTGTCAAAGATATTATCGACATCAGCCACCAGGAGCCCGTGTACGACCCCAAGAGTTTTGGAGACGGTATAAAGTATCATAAAGTAAGACATTATGGACTATTTATGAAAACAAGTACCTTTTCTAATGACTTAAAGTTCCCGACCGTATCGAAAATCCCGCCTACCTTGGATGAAGTAGCAAATTTTATTAAGCTTGTGGACCGCATCCGCGAGGATCAGCAGAAGCGTGCCGCCACAGAACCTGGCTGGACTCCAGACCACGTCATCGGCGTCCATTGCCATTATGGCTTCAATAGAACAGGTGAGCGTCACCACCCCAAGTCAAGAAAGAAGAATCGAAAGGATTCTTCATTTATCGAAATATACATGCTAACAAACTGAACGTAGGCTACTTCATCGTATCCTATCTCGTAGAGCGCTGTAATTACGACGTCCAGGACGCGATTGACGCTTTCGCGACAGCGAGACCTAACGGGATTCGCCACTCTCATTTTCTCGATCGCCTGTTCGTCAGGTACTCTCGCTTGCACGAGTGATTACTTACGACTTTCGCCTCGTATTCTCTTGTTACTTTTCATCCACTTTATCTTGGAGTCTGGGAACAGGTAGGTTTAGAAGCTATGTTAGCAATGGATACGGTTTTTATTCCACGGGTCTCAACATCTGTACGGATAGGTATTTTCAAGCGCCTCTATTCCCTTTCGGAGTATCGGCGTTCACTTAATAGAGGCATTGTTCTGTTCTTTTTTCCCCCTGTGTCGCTTATGTGTAGAGCACTCCTGCCAAGACCTGCTCGCAGCTGGTGTTCTCCCCAATAATTAGACACTGTTTTCAATCGATTGTTCTTCACTAATTGGATTGTTCAAACTTTTGAGGAACACATTAGATTATATAGATTCGAGCTTTAATAAATTAGAAGGGATGCATCCATGGAAAAACAACTACATATCGCAAGATTTGCTCTTAAAGTTGAAGGTCATAAGCGTGAAAATTCCTGACAGCTGTTGACACGTCTTGGCAGGAGTGCTTTATTTTGAGGGGGTTGGATCTCTGTACGACTGAGGTATTTTACCACCCTCCTTGAAAATTGCATTATCACATCTTTTTCTCTGATACAACGTCATATCCTTCTTTCAGTATCATTTCTTGCGATGTAACTTAGTCTAATCGTTTTATAGAATACATTCAGAATATAGGTACACACCACAGGTTGCTCGAGAGCTGTGGACAGTGGCTTTATGGCGTATGCAGAAGCGAGGGTGTTCTAGACTCACCTTAACAAGGAGGCAGGCAATCTAGAACCTCAAAGCATTATCTTGGTATACTCACAGCTTATCTAGACATGTCTCACTAATTCTCGTAGTTAATCACTCATATAAGGCGACTAATCATAGAAAGGCAATGTATTCAGAACTGGCAACTATCTGCAATAGCAGACATGCAAGACGGATCCATCCTAACTCCTGAGACTTTGCGTACGTACCCCAAACCAAACTCAATGGGTTTCAGGCCAATGAAAGGTATCGCCAACGAGATATTGATCACAATTTTCCTATCGAACGTGACCTCCTCGCCTTTCGCCTGTCGCCATGCAATGCGTAAAAACCTAACTCCCAGTAAAGCAAAGAAAAGCACTACCCGTCGATGGATCCGTAAGTCGTAGTCTCGTAAGCATCTTTTCACTCATTCACACCCTTAGGCTCGTCTCTTTCCCTTGCCCTTCCCCTTCTTCTCATCCTTGTCCTCGCCGCTCTTCTCGGGTAGCTTCGGCAGATTCTCCAACGCAGCCCACACGACACGACGCCACTGCACCTCCTCTACCTCCGCCAAAACCTGACGACTGATCTCCGGGTCCGCGGACTCCTCGACGGCGACAAGCGCCTCTTCACGCGCCTTAATACCGTCCATGTACCCCGCGACGGCCTTCTCGAAGGTCAGGGAGGGGTTAGGATCCGTGTCGATAGACGGGAAGAGCGCGTGGAGGACGTGCGGGGAGGGCATGTACGGGATAGCGGTGGAGTCTGGGAGGAATGGTTGGGGGGCGCTCGCGTAGGCGTGGATTAGCTCCATGCGTTGCTTGCGGACGCGTGGTTGGTCGGGGTGAGGCGGGGTTTCGCCCGGCCAGGTCGAGGGCATGTCCGGGATGCGTAGGAGGGTTGTGGGGAGGTGGAGGAGCGCCGGGGCGCTGGAGGGCGCGGCGCTTCTGCTCGCCGTGTGCATGCTGCGTGATTGTGTGGAGGGGATGCGGACGCTGCCGGCTTGGATCGAGGGAGGCACTGTCTTGCCCGATGTGGAGACCTCTTGGGTACCGGCTCCGACGGTTGTAGTGGCGGGGGCGACGACGGCCTCGCCTGCCTTGCGCACGGCTTGGGTGTTAGGTTCCTCGGTGAGAAGCTTCTTGTCTTCGGCCTTGCCGGTGGCGTCCTCGGGACCAGGTAGGTTGAACACCGGATCGTCTTGGTCTAAGGTGAGCTTCGGTTTGGCCCAGTCGGGCTCCCAGGGCATCCATGAGATTGAGCGCTTCTGGCATGCCTGGTGATTTGTTAGAGATTACGGCACGATGGGTAGAGGATACGTGGATTGTCTTACCGATGAGAGGGCATTGGCTTGGATGCCGCGACGGAGTCCAGCACGGACAACGGTGGATGTGATAGCACTCATTGTGTCGGATTGTGCGGATAATTCTTGATGACGAGCGTGTAGAAAGGAAGATTTTGCGGGTGCGAGTGCGAGATGATGTGCGCAATGTTGGATGTTATGCGATGTGAGAAGATGAAGAAAGGAAAAAACGGAAACGCGGCGCAGGTTTGACTTTATCGAGACACGTGTAGAAGACTGGAAGTTACGAGACGGTGTTTGCTCCGGAGAAAGAAGGAACGAACGAGTGGACCACCTCAGAATTGACTTCTCGACACTCCCCGAAAATGTGAGATAACACAAAAATAAGGGTTTAGGTATCACGGGGTTTTTTTATCACAGTATGGTTAACTGCTACCCAGGCGATTTTTTGGAATATTGACGGTCGTCTATATAACTCTTTCACTTATTAACAATTTTTTTTCTGACTCAGCTCAATGATTTCATCAACGAGTTTATGAACAGACTTTTGTCTGCCATTGGAACTTCATGTATGTTTCATGCTCACGAAGGCTGTCGATAATACTTCATTTATATCGGAAGGAATTTTTACGTGACTGCACCCCCTTTTCTGACCCACTTATATCAGGTGCAACCACATCACCGAACTACCTAATACCGACTACATAGTAACAATAAAAGGATGTTAGAGCTCAATTTTCTCTGTATTAGTAAAGTTCGTCCTTCAGTATCGTTGCGGCGAATTCAGCTAACGCGTATACCGATGATTGTAGGTGACAAGTAGGTAGTCGTGGTATCGAGCTGGAGTCCACCACTCGCAAATTCTGTGTTCCATAAACTCGAAAACTTGAATCCAACACCTTCCCCAGACTATTCGTCCCAGCGGGATGGTGAAAAGAGCGAGCTGAATTTTTAAATGTTTCTGTGATATCATCATCGCTTTGGACATCAGACCCGGGGTACACCTCGTTTACGATTACAGGCTTCATTGTATTGGAGCGCATCATGGACAACAGACGCTTGTAACCATATAGAGCAACGGCGAAGTCACCCTCGGAACCGTAGTAATTGGGATTAAGTAGCGGGTCTACTTGCCAGTCTGAACTGTCCAACCGTATGAATCCGGGCGTCTCAGGCTGTACGAGGGCTGCGTGGACTGAGACAGTATTCGAACTATCAGGCGAGGGAAGCATGGAAGTAGTACTCCATTGATAAAACATATGTGGTCGGTCAATCGGTAAGTTCTTGTGAAAATCCACGTTCACACCGAGACTATCGAGGACTTCGTCTGAGAACCTCTCCGCGAAGAACGAGGAAGAGCCCGAGGTTGATAAAGGCCCAGTTGAGTTGTCTTTATACTCCGCCAAAAAGGAGGCAAGAAGTGTTGGATCTCTTAGTGCTTTATTGGTGATAATGTTTGGGGTCGCGTTAAACATCATAATGGAATAGTGGTGATCGAAAAAGTTTTTCCCAACTTCAGGCCGGTCAACCACTACCGGAATCCCTAGACCTTCGAGATCACTCTTCGGTCCAATTCCCGAGAGAAGAAGTAGGCGTGGAGAATTTACGGCTCCTGCCGTTATAATTATCTCTGACCCCAACACAGTACCAGTCTCGTTGTTTGTGTCTACATAATTGATACCAGTGGCCTTGATCCCGTCGAAGTTGATCTTGATGACTCGGCTGTCGTGGATTAAGTCAACATTTGGACGTCCAGCTAACTGAAATCCATAGGCAGGCAGAGCGTATGACCGTGTATTGTTGACGTGATTGATAGAGTGAGGTCCTCCTACACTCATGCCAATACCACTTCCAGCCGTGAAGTCGGCATCTACTGCACCATTAGATATCCATGTATCCACAAACGTGCTGTCGGCGCTTGATCTTTGCTCGTTTGTCTCGTAGCTAACACAGACATGTTCTGGCCCAAAATTTGTCTTCTCGATTACTTGGCTGTAATTGAGATCCACCGGCACAAATAGATTGCTGCTTTTCTTGAAGTAATTCACTAGATTGTCCCATTTAAGCCCGTCTATTCCCGATATATTTGCCCACTCATCAAACACAGACTTAGAACCTCGACAATAGGCCATAATATTCACAGCTGTGCCTCCTCCCCAGCCATCTGCAAAAAGGAATTAGTAATTCTCTCTCTAGCTTGAATAGGGGCATAGAGTATGTTTCGAGTGTAATATTTCTTAGCTCGATTGAGAAAATCTCCCTCCCAAGGCAAGCTAAAAAGGGAGTAAAAAGAAATGCTCATGGTCACATACGTCCTTGGTGCAGTGGTGGCGTGGCACCGTCAAGAGTCACCTGTGGAATTGTTGTGAAATTCCATGTGTATCGAGTTCCTTGTAGCTGGCTAGCAAATCGCGGAGTGGTAATTGTCTCATTGGTATACGTGTCCGGCCCAGCTTCTATGAGTAGTACCTTGAAGTCAGGATTTTCTGAGAGTCTACTCGCTAGTACAAACCCTGCTGGGCCACCTCCAACAATCACTGCATCGTAGGGCTCCGAACTTTTTAGTGCTGCTACCTTGGAAAGAAGAGAACCTAGCAGGATTCTTTGGCATAACTTCCACATAGCTCTTTTTTTCATTAGGAGGGCGGGGTATAGGTTCGTTTTATAAAAATTAAGGCGATACCTAGAAACTTTGATCAGGTATGTGGAATGGATTGATACTTAGATATATCGTTTGTAAGCAGAAGAAGAGCCAGGAATGCCGAATAAAATCCACTACCTATCCAGGCATCTACTTATATACCTACTTCTCGCCACGGGTAATTTGTCACGCGGAACTTTTGCTCTGCCTTCGGATACTCCAAACGCCCGAAAGGCGGGATATTCCCATAGGTAGTTGGTTTAGCTGACTGTCGCCTCTGCGGCGTCAGATAGATCATCACGCCACGGGTGTAGTAATGAAAAGGGGGGTTAATGCAGGGTATTAATAAGCACCATCCAATCATATACCAAAGCGTTGACCAGCTATCTTCAGCTTACAGTGACAAAAGCAAAAGACGTTTACGAACATTCGAGACGAAAGGGAGAAAAACATCCAAATACATGCCATGAAATCGTCGTTAGCTTTATCCAATACACCATTTTTGTTGTAGAGGCATCAACTGTGCATCTTTCACACAATTCCTAATGCCATCCTCGTAACATAAGTAATAACTATTTCCCCACTGCCATATAGGAGGAAGGATCTCCCGTGGGATTGCAGCGGCTTCGTGGCCGAGTACCGTTACCTTGCACACTTCGAGCCGCTGGCAGTGAACGAAATCTCCGATTGAAAGAATGCCAACTAAGATCCCGCCAAAACTCTTCGTTTCGGTATCGTCGGTGAACATCCAGGTCGATTGGAAATGGTCAATAGTGCAATCGAGGAGGATTGCAAATTGTTCCCACGTGATGTTCCCTACGTAGCTTGTCTCGACTGCGATGTGGTAGAATCGTTGGTTCTGATCTCTTAGGATGAAAAGACCTGAGAAATCTCCGTCCTCGCGCACGAAGCGGATGCCAATTTCTTGTATGCAGATGCCGTCTGCCGTGCGCTCGACGATTGCATCGGATGAGGTCCAACTTTCACCCCATGGAGTCCCATCACGCGCCATGTTGGAGGACGACTGCAGGAAGGTTTTGGGAGCCCAGCGTAACCCATGGGTCTCAAAAGTCTCTAGATGAGTGAATGCCAGCTTTCGGGGGACAAATTGTGACGCTTTCCAAATTTCCTGCATCCTTAAATCCGGATCAGTTTCGAAAATCTTGCCGGCGTCCAGATCCAGCAGGACAGCGAGACAAAGCGCCTCATCAGTCGCTACGCTTGTTGTTCGGTAGCCTAGTTCGTTTGCAATCGCAGATAGTCGTTCTGCTATTTGTCGCTTATCCTTGAAACATCTTAAAGAATTCCATCTGGCGCGCAACGGGATGACTATGTCTGCTTGCTCGACGATATTTGTTGAGGCATTCTCGGCCGTCCTCATACCGATATCTAGGTCGTAAGACCCATCGGCAAACTGAAAATGCAGTGACTTCGGTAATGCGCCTTCCTGGTATGTCCACAATCGGGTATTCCAAGTGCAAGCAAATATTCTCATCAAAGTCTCTATGTCACGCTTTCCTTGCATCGAGCTCTCTAGAAGCCACGAGTCAAGGACGAGAACGGTCTTGGGTTTCGAATAGACAGTCCGCATTTGGTCGAGGGCACAACTCTGGGCTTTAGGTCTATTTACTGAGTCGGGGGGTATGCATATGGTATCGCACCAGAACAGTCGAGCAGAATAGTCACCTGGTAATGCCTTCACTAAGTCACTAAGTCGACGTAGCTGGCAACGTGGAAGGGCATTTTGATGAAGGTTTCCTAGTCCGTCTGACCATACGTGTGAAATTGCAACATAGAGACCCTTTTCATTCTTCTTGGGATCATATTCCTCAAATATTATCTTCGAGCTCTTATCGTTCTCTTCTATGATGTGTATGAGTGGAATTTTGCCTCGCTCTAGGATCTCGCAGAGTTCATCTAGGTCAGCCACTATGTCAAAGCATGCTTGGCCGTCACATGTATCAACATGACTAGTTTGATAGCCGCTATCTACGAGCTGCCTGTGAGCGCATTGATATGGGGTACATAATTGGGTCGGAGAGTTTATAGGGGGGCCTTGAAGCAATTTGTGTGAGCTGTCCCAAATACGTATGGCATGGTGCGTCTCGTTTGGTCGCGGTCGGGTGAATTGGTAGATGAAGTAAAGAGCTGGGGAAGTGAATTTGCTAAGGAGTCGCGAAACTTCAGACGGACACCAGCCATCCTGTCGTAATTTGTCTCTCATTATAATGTCCACCGAGGGGAAGTTCATAGTTGGAAGATCTAATAAGGTCGATAGGAGTATCCCACGAAAACTTTCCATGATGGTTGACGTAGCTAGAGTTATCTCCGGGCTCCTCGGGTTTCGAATGGAAAATCTGTATTGGTTTATGAAGTTATGTAGCGATAGTTTTAGGTCTGCATGATTGACGGATGCGTCTTCGTCAGGGGGATCAGAAAGGAATGCATGCAATAGGAAACTAGCTTGAAGAGTTGACAATAAGGAGTTATAGTCATTTGTTGAGAGGGGAGATTCCACAAGGAAGCTATTGCGGATCTGTTGAAGCAAGGTAGGCAATCGTTGGGTATTGAGAGTCCGACTATTCGCGCCGTATGCAATATCTGGTGGCCCAAGGAAGTCAAGGGGATTAAATCTCACTCGGTAATAGCTGCAAAGAGTATGAATATTACCGAATAGCAGCCAGCGCTCGAGGAAGGCGACAAAACGTGGGCTTGGCATTTCAAAAATCCGAAGCCACTCTCCGGCGGTGCGTTCTCCCCAACCTTGGGTATCGGGATATTCAAAGAAGTCTCTCCCATCATAGTTTCCAGGGTCAAGCATTACAGCTGTCTCTACGGGATGTCGGACTCTTTCAGGTAAAATCAAATGATCCATCTTGTTTAAATTCTAAATGACAAGTGTTGGGTTGAATTGGGTAGGGACGGTGGAATCTAAGGAGGTTTGGGGAATTAGTAGGTTGGTGACTGGGGAGATATATACCTAGTAGTTATGAGTCAGACTATCTGATATATGGGGGGATTCTCAGATGGTTGAGTATGACTTCAAGCGATTACCATTATGTAAGCAACTGAGCTGAAAGTTGCCTAGCATGCTGGTCAGTAATAGTGGTGGAGGATTAGGTGTGATTGGAGCTTACCATAGCCAATGCGGACCAAGTGTAAATACCTAAAGTCCTACGTGGTATTATGCGGTGTACAAAATGTAACAAGTTTACGGCTACTGCTACCTCATCTCAATTTTAAACACACTCTTTAGATTTCAAAATGCCAATCATAGAAGCGAAAGATTGGGCGCCATTCAAAATTGACGCTCTCGGGATTATTACGCTTCTGGGAACTGAAAGCCTCCGCCAATCTATCTCACGTCTCGTGCATAATGGCTTCGCAGAATATCTCCCGCTTCTAGCACCGCAAATCATTGCCGACAATACAATCACTGACGTCGTTCCTGGCTTCACCCTCTACAACATCACAGATGGCGTCCTCGCAATTGACCTGAGCCCCTGGTGGACACGCTGGCTTACTTGCCAGTCGCTAAACTGGAACACTACAGTGCTTGAAGTCAAAGCTTCGCCCACAAGGCAACCACTTGTTACATTTCCTTGGTTTGTGATGCTTTGCTCGAACGCGATAGTCAATGCCATTATCATAGTCATCCCAGTGCTACTGGATGATTGGTATGGATTTGCCGCATCTGTCAGCTTGGTCGCTACCGTGGTTTCGCGCGCCTATATTCTATCCTCTCTAAGACGGTCGGTCGACCGCCTGGTCGTGCAAGCCGAATCGGAAAGGGATCCGGTGAAGCTCTTCCTAACATGTCCAGATGGAAAAGCTCTTACCATCAGAACTACTCGGGGCATTGCGACAAATATTCTCTTGACTTCGCCTCGGCCAAGACACCGTCTCGCCTACCAACTACTTCAGGGGGTCCAATGGGTGGCTCTTGGTGTCCTTGTGGTCTCGCTGGGATCAGCTTCTCTCTGCGTGCAGATCATCCTCATAGGGGTGATTCTTCTTGCCACATTCATCGTTGCTCAGCGTTACGGCTGTGATGAATACCATATTGGGCGGTGCTTGGAGATCGTCCAGTACAACCCTCTCCCTTCTGATGCTGATAGACGTGGCGTAGCTTATATGAACTTGGACCTGACAATGGAGGAGGAGAAAGCGATGATCAGCTGGCATTTGCTTCCCCAGCTCTATAACGAATTCTTGTGGAATCGATACAACGCTGATAAAAGCAAACGAGGCCAAGCAATATTCCACCAACCAGTGCCGAACGCTATTGCCAACACAGGACCAACTGTGGCGCAGCGCTCGAGTTCTAACGCGACCACTTCCACTACTAATACAGGGCGACCTACCGCCCAACGCGCGGTATCTAACAATCCAGCGCCCACTGCAACCGGCGCTGTAGCCCCATAGTTGATAGCGGTCCAAGAACCTTTTGGCGGTAGACTCCCGTCTTGTTGGGGGGAACTTTTTGCGAGTGGCGATGCAAGATAGGTATTCTTGAAAAAGCAAAAGGCGTCGGGGTTTGCATGAATTAAGATGTAAAAGCTGCGGTGATTGTCCGAGCTCCGAGGATTATATAGATGGCGCGCACAGTTGATTACATAATGAAAACAAAAGTAAAAATGCGGGGGCACTTTGATGCTTTGGCGGTTTCAAACAAATGACCCACCATCAAAAAAGTTTATGTCGAATTTAAAATACCATTCATTTTTTTATTATAAGGTTTTAATTATGATAGTCCTGTTTTGTACCATTTATTGTCTTGATCAATGAATAGGTTAAGGAATAGGTCGACTTCCTATCGCGGTCGGAAGCCTACAGGCGATGCTTTAACGACGCGCTCAACCGCGAGAGACAGCCAGAGAATCAACAACACACCACAACTAGAAAATGTGACTAGGGGGAATGGCGAGGGGAGCACATTCTTTGGCTGATGTCTGAACAAGGATTTGCATGGCGCAAGGCATGATTACGCCCGTGAGTTCGTTCAACCAGTAGGCCGTGGATGTTCATTTCAAGAGCCAGCAGTAGGCCAAGGTATTATATATGCGATCAGGGAAGTGTAGCTGGAAGCCAAGATTGAAAAAAGAAAGGTGAGGCTGAATCGGGTGATACACTCCTACTAGGTACATACCTACTAAGTAGGTAGGTAAGCAGTTAGGTCCTACATAACCCTGTCATTTACCTCATACGCTCATCCCGCGGTATACCATTCCTACAGCCTTACCAGCAACTCTTGAGCATTGCCTGTATATATCCAATAGGTACACTTGGTAAGCTACCTTCCACGATGGATCATTTACCCCGCCCATTACGAGCCGTACATAGTCCACCTGAGTTCCCTTGTTATACAACTGAACCATATGATGGCGGACGATGGGAATCGTATCCAGAACGGCAAGGGTGGGGTTTGAAGTCCGTAGAAGAGTGGCATCAAACTTTCCGAAACCCACCTCTTGAGTTCTTGGCATTCCTCCAACGATGGCTTTGTTTTGCTCCTATTGAGGTGGTCTTCCGCCAACGAACGTCAATTGATGACTTCACACGCATTGTCCCGGGACGTCCCTATCGTATATTAGCGACCGACAAGCTCCTAGATAAGCTAGTAGCTTTAGAGCCAGGTCGTCAGCGAGTACCTCAACTCATGGTCGACTTTGGAAACATCCAGTCGGTCCATGTACGCCTTCTTTTGGAAGATCCGAGATGTGAACACACGAGTTTTCCAAATCCAAGTACCCAGATGGACCTATCACGGTTCATATGGTCCAATCATTACAAGGACCCGAGAGATGATCTTCTCAAACTATCGACGTCACTGGTCTTTGATTTCTTAGGCTATTTCCTAAATAACCTTGAAGGCCTTCATGTCCAACTATACGAAAACCCGGACCAAGATCAAGAAAGTACGTACTTGTTCAAAAATCAGCCCGCAACCGGAACATCACTTTGCCACCGGACCATTGAGACGAATCAGCTTTATCGGTCGTTGAGGGATCGTGGATGGTGCCCTTCTCGACTAACATTTCTCTTCGCGAGACTTGATATCCCGGCGCTTCTCATTCTCAGTCAAATCGAGGCGCCGCCGAGTTCCAAAAAGCACACCACGTCTACTAGTCAGCCTTACACCCATGTATCTACTTCACAAAATTTGCAGCCGAAAACCCCTGACCATTGTGATCCTCATCATTGCGCCGTCCTAACGGTTGACGAAAAGACTTACAAGACGAAACATGTAGAGGGCTGTTCCAGGTGTCTTGACGTGACAGCAGATTTAGGAGAGGTCCTCAATATCCTTCGAACCGGTGCGATACCTCTAATAAGAGCCATCAAGGATGATGATCAAAGTACCGCCGTGAAATTGATTCCTTCTACGTCACAGACCAAGTATACCGCAATATCTCACGTCTGGTCTGACGGCCTTGGCAACGTGGACCGCGCCGCACTGCCTCGGTGCCAATTACTTCGCTTGAGCAATCTGGTACGGAATGCACAGATGGAATCGGATTATCTAACGACTCGGAAACCGCGTCGAGAAGTGTTATTTTGGCTAGATACAATATGCTGTCCCCCCGATCCCGCACACCAAGATGAGGCTCGAAGACTTGCTATACAAAGAATGGCCAGCACTTACAGAGAAGCAAGCGAAACTCTCGTCCTTGACTCTTGGCTGTGCTCGGCAAGTATTCAAGGCATGATGAATCACGAGATTAGACTCAGGATTCTGTGTTGTAATTGGAACAGCCGTCTCTGGACTCTCCAAGAAGCAGCTATTACTAAAGGACGTATCCTGTTCCAATTTGACGATGCAGTATATGATTGGGGGAGAGAAGCAGTATGTTCTTCTTCGTTTCCTATCGATAGTCCAACACCAATCGAGAATGCAGAGGTTATAAAATGGGACTTTGCGCTGCTTAGGTCGATCTCTCGGATGGAGCGGGATCTGCTCGAGTTCGGCAGAGAAGTCACTGTAGCGGATAAGATCCACCATGCGACAAACGCTTTACAGTTCCGATCAACGAGTGTTGCTGCTGACGAACCATTGTGCTTGTCTAACCTTCTTAACTTAAATTCGGCTGCTCGGAAAGCTATCCTCCGTACCAAACCGGAAAGGAGGATGGAACGTCTATGGTCTGAGATCAACACAGTACCGTCCGCTATCTTGTGCGGTGACTGGCCTCGACTCTCACAGGACGGCTTTTGGTGGGCGCCTCAAAGCCTGCTCGGCGGCGCTGAAAACGACTTTCTGGTACCTTACGAGCCAGGCCTTCCCGACGACCGTCCCCAGGTTACCATAAACGGGCTGACATGCCAACGACAAGGTTATGTGTTTCGCGTAGGGCAGTTTCTAGTAGGGCATCAATTCACAATCGCCGACGAAAGCAAAACTGTCTATAGTTTATCCTTGAACATCGAAAACGTAAAAGGGAGTGTTCCATATACAAGCGCGATGTACTCACAACGACCAGATGCACCCAAGGACTCGCGTTGCTTAGACCTATACCAATTATATCAGTCTGAGGAACTGGCATTTATCAACTTTGAACGCGAAATGAGGATGAGAATGAGAATGAAGGGCAACCGGGTGCTAATTGATAGAATCAGAAAACCAGAGATCGAGGGGTTCGTGGCAAGAGTGAAGGAATCAGCGGACGTGATCTTCGTCCAGCGACTTTGCGCTGCGTCTCTTGCGCGACTCACGAAGACTGAAGAACAAATCAAAAACCTCCCTTTTGAAACGACCGCTTTTTCTCCGACGACATTGCTTTCATTTACTCGAGCGACTTCCAAGCCTACTTCTCAAAAGTGGTGCATCGATTAAGGCATATAAGAAGTCGTTGGGCTCTTTGACCTAGAGAGGCGATTGAGATGATTTCGTATTTTCTTAGTGGATTTGTCCGTAGGTAACCGAGTACCCAAGATTTCAGGATATCCCCAACACGCCGGGGTAGACAATGGCCTGCCGTTCGAGGTTAAAGTGACCGTAGTTTTAAGGTAGGTTAGCAAACACGAAAGGAATTATCGAGTAAATAATCGAAAGATATTGGTAGCCATTATTATCTCACGGATTATATTATAAAACAAGCACCAGTTCGAGCTGCATAATCTTGGTAGCAATCGCGTGTGACCTTAAAATCGACAGCTATTCAACGACCCAGCTTTAGGTAATGTTTCTGATCAACATGTTCAATTCAGCTCTGAAAAGTGTAATTGATTGCCATTTATTAGCTAAAACAACCCAATCCCCATACAATACACTTTACAGTATCAAGTCTGCCGCTCTCTCAGCCACGGCATAAAGCGTCGCCGTCAAGTGACCACTTATCTGAGTTGGCAGGATAGAAGCATCAACAATACGGACGTTTGAGGCGCCGTAGAGTTGCAAGCTGGGGTTCACGACACCACCAAGCTCGCGAGACATCATCGAAGCCGTGCCTAGCGCATGGTGATTTGATGTTAGCAGAGATCCGAGAGCTGTTGCCCACTGCGCGTCGCTGGCGTTGCGAGGTAGGTCTGCATCACCAGGGACCAAATAGCCGGCGACCAATTCACTGATCGGCTCCGTATACCAGAACTCTTGCGATATGCGGCCTATCCCGGTTTGAACGGTGAGATCAAAGTCGATATCGAAGTATTGTGGATCAATAGAAATAGCCGGACTGTCGGTGTCTTCTGCTGAGTTAATGTGAACACTGCCCCGGGAAAAAGGCAGCAGTGTCCAGAACGCTGATATTAATATATTGCCGGAACCAGACGTCAAGCTTTCCGCGATGGTTACATGTTTATTGAATATGAGATCGTGTTGGATTTGAAACATCTTTTCTAACTGACTCGGGGTAATGGCTCCTCCGTTGGCGTCCGAGACTTTCTGAGCATATTCGGGGATTTTGGAGTAGATTTCATCCGCCACGGTGGAAGTCTGGTTGCCAAATATGTCTTGGGCCGTAGCGAATGTTGCGTAAGGCATGGTTCCTGTCAAGTTGACGCTTGAAGAATACTGCATTGACGTGTTTGGCTGATCAATTAGATTCTCACCCACGCCATTGAGCTCTATCTTCGTCTCAATGCCATATTTCTCCAATATCTTCGGATTCCCAACTCCCGATCTTTCCAAGATTGGCGGGGTTCTCAAGGACCCAGCGGCCAGCAAGACCTCTCTCGTTGCATCAATGGTAATCGTCTTGTTGGCAGAGTCGCGATACTCGACCCCATCAGCTGTAAGTAGGCTATTCGTAGATGAATTCGCCCACGCAATCTTGGTTACCGTACCCTGAATGACCTTGAGATTGGGCCTTTGCTCAATGGGATAATAAAATGCGCGTGCGGCGTCTTCACGTATGTCCGCGTCTCTATCCAGAGTCTGCGGCCAGATGCTGAAACCAGCAGTGCTCCCGCCGTTAACATCAGAATTCAGAGGATACCCCAACGTCTGCCAGGCCTGTTGGGCCTTTTCGAAGAAGGTCCCATTGAGCAATTCGAACGGGAACCCGGTCGTTAAAGCGCCATCTTCGCCGTGGTATTCTGGATTGAAACTCGCGCCTGCGGCTGTTTGCGCGGCAGTCGGGTAGGTGAAGCGTTCGACACCTTTGAAATACGGATATAAAGATTCCCAATTCCAACCATCATTTCCCAAGGTTTCCCAAGCGTCGAATTCGGCCTTGTCACCTCGGATATAGGTCATCCCATTGATTGTGCTGGTCCTATTTGGAATGTAAGTTCACAGATTCTCAAATGCTCTTCCTAACTCACCCGCCTATTGCTTTTCCTGCATGGTAAGCAAGGGTCCGGTTCTTTGCGCCTGGTTGCAATGTCGTAGTATACTGCCAATCTATCGCTGTGCCAAAGGCACGGAGGAACCGTGTCACATCTGTCACATTGATGTTATCGCGAACGTCACCGCCCGGCTCAATAACGGCCACCCTGACAGCGGGGTCTTCGCTCAATCGGTTTGCGAGGACCAAGCCGCAGGTTCCGCCACCTGCTATGATATAATCAAACGACTCGCATCTCACCTTTGCGGCAGACGCGAACAAGATCAAAGAGAGAGTTGCCTTCATCGTCAGCTGTGTTTCGTGTGACGAAAGCTTGCCTGTCCACAGAATTACCTGTGATGCTCAACTGTGTTGAAAGATCAACATCAAATAACACGAGAAAAAAGCAATTGACTTCACGATCCATAGAAATCCTAGCACGGTCACGTTCGCTTACATCGTGCTGTCTTACGGACCGATTATTCCTACCTAGGTATATAGAGCTGTGTTTCTTTCAGCCATTGCTCATCAAATTGTTGCCTTGTGTTACCCCAATTTTCGAGCTGGCTTCTGAAATGGCTAGAACGGCTGACATTGCGGGGAAGATATACGGCTAGAAGTGCGAGGATCAGATTCCTACGGAAATTGATCCGTTTGCTGAAGGGGTTGGAGAGTGACGACGAGGGCATCGATTGATGCAGGTTTCGTATGAATTAGAAATGTGAAGACCACAGCGCGTTAACAAAGGTTACTAGGTATTATTCCCGTCCCGCTTATTTTGATTAGGTAAGTTGGCGGCATCCGCCACGGTGGATCTATTTTCCGAGACTCTCTTACCTAATCGTCTTACTGGACAATTTCGCATCACGGTTTGATGATTATCGGAGTTTGGCGGTTCGATGCATCGGAGTTCAAATGTTTTCCATCCGTTTGCCGCCCCGGAAATACCCAGATGAGCCACGGAATTCCATCCCTCAAAGAGACTAGTGGTTTCGGAGAGATATCGTATCCAAGAGTGACGCTTAAACTCGCGTGTTCTAGCGGCGCAAGAGCAGGATAGCTTCTTGTTCTCGCGAAATTAAGGACAGACGATAGAGGGGAGTCAAAAGACAATCGACCTAGGAAATCTGATTGGGCAGCGCCTCGGTTCGCTGCCGTCCAAAATGAGCGCACGGACTTGGATTATTGGCAAACAAGAGGAATGGCAATTGCTCAGGTGGTCGTTTGGTCTTTATGATTTTTCATCGGCTCATTCTGGGTTTGGAGGAGGAGCATAAGTATATATAGCAGAGAAGAGAATGAAACTTGGAAAACCAACATTCTTAGGTATTTTACCTGGTACACGTCCTTGATGCTTTTGCAAATGGATGTGGTGCATGTGGTACCTGAGATCCTCTGAATGGGTCTAAGTCGCAGCAGATCTTCCGGGAATAGGAAGGTGGATAGCCACACACACTGCCGGTTGCCGCCCGACGAAGCTGAGCCGTCTGCCAATCACGTCATCAGACTCGCTGTCGTGCAGAAGACGTACTCCGGACTGCCCCTTTCATTGACCGCGCCCAGACGGCAGCTTCGAAGGAGAACATGGGTTGAGAGGCCAGCCGGCCAGACCGTACTTCACCCATCCCATAAATAGTGTCCCATAGATGTTATTGCCCGCATAATATCGATCGCGCACCGTATCTCGTCTCCACGAGCGGACCCGCGTGCTGCCGAAAGTGGAAGGCGGGCGGCGAACCCCTGAAGGATCTCAAGTTGAGTTACGAGCTCCTTTGTAACGTTAGTAATGTCAGGTAGCCTCTCCGAGGGTTCCTGGCCAGTAGTTTGTCCCATGAATCTATTCAATGACCCGGATTGGATATTTCACATGCTGATCTGATCTTACTTGAGCTTATATTGACTTTTGTCCTGATCCCCTCTCCTGTAGGAGTGGTAGGCCGGATGCATTTAAAGGGCACCAATCTCTCCGTTCTTGGCACATCGAAATCACCCTCGTTGCCATCCTCAGTAAACCGGCTCAATCCCTCTTTAGTCCTAATTTGCCCATAATGTTCGGCTCTAAGGTAATCCAGACCTTGCCAAGACAGATCTATCTGAAAGGATTCTCTGACATCGATTATCTAGATCCTCTCCACCCTCTTCTTGGCGGCTGTTGCGTCCGCTGTCGCCATCAGCGAGAGACAGAGCCAGGACTGTGTCGCCACTTGTGGGTCCGTTTGCTATTGGCAATCTGATATCGATGCCGCCGTGAAGCAAGGATACGGCTACTACCAGAACGGCCAAACCGTGGGCAGCGACAAGTACCCGCACGTCTACAACGACTACGAAGGCTGTATGTAATGCCGATAGTTCTGCTTGCTGTTCATCTGAAGAAGGGATCATTGACTTTTGGGTAATGCAGTCGATTTCCCCGACAGTGGTACCTACTACGAGTTCCCCATCCTATCAAGCTTCGATGTCTACACTGGAGGATCGCCCGGGTAAGTAATGCCAAAGGGAAATGATAGGAGTTTCTATTAACATGGATTTATAGCGCCGACCGAGTTGTGTTCTTAGGAAGCGATGGAAACTACGAGGGTTCCATCACTCACACCGGCGCGTCTGGAAACAACTTTGTTCAATGCACTTAAGTTGTGGAGATGCTGATGTGTTGGTCCTAATGGGTATCACGTGACACCCAGCACGTCTCAATACCTATAAGACACACGATTATCAAGACAATTCTGTAATATATTTATGGATATTACGTACAGTATATATATTCAAACTTTCTTCATCGGTTGTTCAAGCTGTAGAATCTCCTTCATCGCAATGCTAGATGCAGTCGTAAGATGTGTTGATTAATCCTTTAACACACTATTCTATCTATCCTTCGGTGGGCTCGAAAGAGAGGAAATGATGAAATCAGAATGAAAGGGGAAATTGGATATTAGTGAAGAGATAAGATGATAAATAATGAACGGAAGTTGGTAATTTAAGATATGGTAGATACTGCTTAGGTATATATGTATTTATCATCGTCCATCATCTGGCATCGGAACGAGAAAGCGGGACGACCAGTCCGTACGAAAATGGTTGCCTGGTCATTTGCGGAAGGAGCCCCTCAAACTTAGACGATGAAAAGAGGCAATCAGACAGTGGGGTTAATGCGTGTACAGTACGGACAAGAAATAATAAAAAAGTTGAGTCACCGTCTCCTAGCGCGTCGCCATTCGGTCATCGCCTGGCAGAACTTATATAACCACCCAACCCCGCGTCCCATTTTCTTTCCTTCTTTTTCTTTCTTTCTTCCCATAAGTAGCCTAACTTTTAACGTGAGTTTAACGCATACAGGTTCATATTCACAGACCATCTAAAGAAGTTCAGTTTATATTAACTGATCATCTAAAGAAGTTCACTGGTTCACTGTCTTTTTGACTCGACTATTGAATTTTGATCTTCTTGATCTTTATCTCCTAAGCTGAAGCTGAAGCTTTGCGACATCCCAGATGACTTCCCACCACTTCGCGGCACAGCGCGCCGTAAAGGACTGTTATCTTCTGAAGTCATCGGTCGGGCCAGTGGTTCGATCGGATGTTTTCACAATTAACCCGATTGTCACTGGATCTAGTAACGGGAGCTCTTAGTTCGGGTTTTCACTTAGATTCAGCGACAATCCTATGAAAAATGAAGAGATGGGCTTGGGGGTTCACTACACTTGTAAGTTTCCTATCATCTTTCAGTAGTCGAAACGACAACATTTACTAATTCATCAATCTATCAGACGATGAAGACAGTAAGGGTCTTCGTATTACCAATCAACATCTGATCACTATCAATTTCCCACGGGAACAAACAACCATGTCAATCAAGACAGCCGATGAGCAGCTGATGAAGTTACTCCCTGGAACTCCGGCAAACCTCAGTTTGATTACCTTTGAAGTCGAGCAAGATGCTTCGATATTTGTTAAAGGATTTGGCGTCCCTTTCGGTGATTACCAACAATCAGAAACAAGCAAGGATACGACTATCACGGATGACGTGATCATAGCCGAGCTTTTGCAGAAGAAAGAATTCTTTTTCTTGGTTACATCACCAAGCGATATGTTGTCGAAGATCCTAGACATGGGCAAATGCATGGCTAATCCTCGAGCCTCTAACCCATACGGCAACAACCATGGCTGGAACATGGATAAATACAAACTGCAATACTCACAAATAAAGAGTATGCGGCCCTTACCAGCTTCTCATAGGTAAGATACCCTGGTTCCCTTGTATCTGATTTTTATTTTCTGCTTCTCGTATCGGATGCCTCCGTGCACTCCCTTATTGTTTTCAACATGAACACGCTACTAACATACACCAAATTAGTTTCCATGACGATGACGAGCACATTCGATCCCTCGAGCAGGCAGTTGTGCAGGACGTATTCTGGTTAGAGATGGCTGCCGACCAGATCGCGCAGCGCAGGTTGGTCGGCTACTTCGTTCCCCTGAACGGGATACCTCTTTCCCAATCTGGGTCCGACACCCGCTATATGATCGTTAAACACGATGGAATTCCCAGTGGCTTGTATAAAGCGGCATGGAGACGCCTCACCAAGGACGGCTCCTTAAAAATAGTAATCTATGAGTCGTGGGAAGACGAGGATCCTGTAGCCAAATGGTATGTCTACCTACACTCCCCGCTTTCCATGTGTCATAACTAACTTAGGGTATTAGGAATGGAACCATCATCGACCATCCGGATACTATGGTAGAGCTACAGGGTCACGCCGTCGATGCAAAGAACGAGCTGGTGTTTGCCCTTCAAATTCCTCGGCTTCCCCCTCAAGGGGCCAAAATGCCTAGTAGATCTTGCATGAAGGTCTACACGAGTCGCTCAAATGCACAGAGGGCCTTACTGAAGGGAGAGAGCCATTGGAACTGTCTAGCATTACGGTTCGCTTCCCAGCTCACCGATCCCGAACGAAGAGTGAGCGCCATCTGCGACTTTCGGCCAGAATCATTACCGTCAAACCGACGTACTCTTACAGATCTTTCAGCCGAAATTAAAGAGGTCAAGCTTGCAGAGATCAATGACCGCATGGACTTGCACCGCGCGCTCTTGCGTGGTAATGGTTTTTACGACTGGATGACCAGCCCTGCCCCAAGTGTAGGCTTAGTCTCCTCGATAGATACCATGAGTATCCGAAACAAGCCATCCTTACGTCCTCTTCCCACCGAAAATTTTTTAGAAACGAGTAATCCGACATTCATTAATGCTTTGCTTGATGAACTTCTACCAGAGGACCAGCAAAGATTCAAACGCTACCTGCAGTGCCGACCTCTAGGATTCGGATTGATCACGGCTGCGCCGGGCTTCGGAAAGACGAGCATCATTGCTGTCGTCGCTGCTTTGATGAAAGTTCGTTTTGGTGTCATCCTCTGCTCTGCCCCGTCTCACGTAGCAGTATCGAACCTTGCGGAACGTATTTACAAGGCCGTTGCTTCGGCCTGTGAGCGCCTGAACCGAGACAAACCCGAAGCAGACATTCCAAGTCGTCGTTTGCTAGTAGTCCGAGGTTACAAGGACGTCGAGGAGGTAACCGCAACTATTTGCATTCTTCGAAACCCCGAGGCTGACCCTACAGTCACGGCAAGGGAGGCCCGTGTGACGTGTCATTGGAAGTTAAACCTGTCTTTGGCATATTGGGTTCTTTGCTGCCTACGCTCTACGGGCGTTAAGGGATTGCACGAGGACGATAGCGCAGCTTTGCACGACCTACGAGCCAAGATCGACGACTCTCAGGAACTCAGTAAACTTCGAGATGTCGCGACTGGTCGAATGTCGTGGAAAGAGTACAGCAACTCTGGAGACGACATGAAGGGACATATAGTCCGCATCATGCAAGAAATTTTCCCCATAATCGATATTCTTGCAATTACACCTGCCGCAACAGTCAACATTAGGTCGTATGCAGTATGGAAGTCTAACAGGGCAATGGGTGTTGTGGTCGATGAAGCTGCCGCAATGCACCGCGCTGATCTATACACGGTGTGGGGAAACACATTGCTACCCTGCTTCCTTGCTGGAGATCCTTACCAGCTCCCGCCTGCAGTTCTGACTGAGAGGGAGACCGATGGAGAGGGAAACCTCTTCAACCGTTTCGCTGCCACGGGTAGGGTCTCTGCACTCGAGGGATTCTTGGCTTCGGGCATGCCTGTGTTCCGCATGCGAGTGCAACTACGGATGGCCCGCGGGCTTTTCGACGTGGTATCACAGACCATCTACAACGTGCCTCCTAGGTACCACTCATCATGCGGTGTAGAGAACGAGAAGTTCAAAGCTGGACGCGAACTCGAGGCTTTCATCACAAGTCGATACCCGGACGTTTCACCCTCGCTCCCCGACAGACTGAGCCCGGTGTTCATACAATGCGAAGGTACGAAGGTGGAGACGAACCCCACTACCGGTTCGAAGAAAAGTCACGATCAGGTCGTTGTGGCGCTGAACTTGATCTACGACTTGGTCAAAGAAACCAGCGTGAACGCAAGCCAAGTCACAGTTCTGTCCCCGTACTCGGCCAACGTGGAGTTGATCCACACCCTGCTCCTGTGGGAGAAGTTCGCGAGGTCTCTCGCCGAAATAGGCCAGCCCTCAACCATCGACGGCTATCAAGGCAAGGAAAATGACATAGTCGTCGTGGTGATGGGAAGCTCGGGCAGAACAGGCCCGGGCTTTACCGCCAACAGGCATCGCCTCAACGTTCTGTTAACGAGGCAGAGGGCTGGCCTCGTCGTGGTGGGAGACCTCCGAGCTGCCTACCTGGACGGACAGCCAAACCAGCCGGCTCGCATCGCGAGGTACGCGCCAAACCTGCATGCATTGCAGCAGGTGTACCTCGCGATGTGCGAGAGTCGGCGGGTGGCAACCGTCCAGGTAGGCGGGGTGGCGTGATTTAACGGGAGGGGACAGTGGCAGGTGATATGGGGAGGGGGAAGGGGGGACGGCTTCACTGCATTGGACTGGGAATCTCGAGTGTTTTGTTTGTTTTGTTTTTTAATACATTTGATTTTTCGGAACTATTCTTACTATGTGCTAAAACTAATCGTCCTAGATGGATCGTAGGATTACCCCCCGGTAATTAAGGAGGTAATAATTAATTATGTAACCTGTAAGCTTATATCAACTACGCTTCCGACTTGTAAGGAAAGTGTAGCTAGCACTTAAGGCTGTAAAGAGAACTTACCTATTATATAAATCATCGGAAGCTCAGAAAGCTTCCAGTCTTTCCTAATATAACATAGTTTCGCCCTACTAGGTGCTTACTCGACGGGTACCAGTTAGAACATTCCTCTTCCGCACTTGCATTCCCGTCAAGCAAGCCATTTCACGACACAAGACAAGACAGCCGAAAACACTCACGAAAGCAACAAAAACCAGGAGCCAAGTGTGGTATCTAGAATTTATTATTATTGGTGACCACGTATGTTCATCCACCCAACAAGAGTAGGTCCATCGACTAGCAGTTAAGAGAGGTATGGTATATATAGCACGGACCGTTTTCCCAATCACATTAATACGCCGACAGCCCGAGCTCGCACCCACATCATCATATACACGTACACACAAAAACGACGTAAAAAACAACGAACTACTGTTTTTGCGAGATCATCACCTCCTCGTTGGCGGCAATGGGCGCGGGTCGGTTCTCGCTCTTGTTCAGCTCGTTCTCGCCGACGACGTTGACGGTTCCCTCGAGCTTGAGGTGGTAGTCCTTGTTCTGGCTGAGGGCGAATTCTTCCGCGTCAATGTGGCGGAAGAGGAAGTAGAAGATGACGGTTAGGACACCGCCGGTGATGGCAGGGCCGCCGAAATCCCAGGTCAGGTAAGGGTCTGTGACGACGGATGAACAGGCCAGACCGATGGCGTAGGCGACGGCCGTGTTGAAGAGGTTAAGAGCGGAAACGAGACCCCTCATGTTGACTGGGGCACGCGAGTAGGCGATACCGTAAGCCGGGACGTTGACGAACAGCTCGGAGATACCGCCGACAGCGAAGGGAATCGCCATCCACCAGATGCTGATGGGAGCAACGCCTAGACCGTCCTCACAGTTGCTAGAACCATAAACGCCGCAGGGAGACTCCTTGTAGGCATAGGAGTTCAGAATCGCGTAACCGGCGCCACCGAGGGAGGACATCGCGAGACCAGTGGTGATACGAGCGACAGGGCCGTAGTGGATGTTGAGCCTTCGCAATAACGGGTACAGACCATAGTTGAGAACCGGGGCCATCGCGATAATGCTTAGGGAGTTAAAGTTGTTGATGACGTCGTTAGGGACACCGTTGGTGGTCAACATCGTTGACAAGAAACTGGCCGCGGAACCAATACCGTTGTCGTTGATATATTGGATCGGGAAGAAGCAGAAGATTCCGGTCGCCTGGAAGGTTCGTCGGACATCTTCAACAAACTGGTCGTTCCAGTCCGTCTTGATGGTGAGGCCGGCAGCCGCGATGTTCGAGGGTTTGGCGAGATCCCAGAAGCCATGACGGCCGACCCTCGTGATACCACCGCGCCGAAAGCAAATTCCGAGCACCTTGAAAACGTTGCCGAGATCGCTTCCTCCAGGAGGGTGGAGGATCAGACGCTTGTAGAGGAACCACAGAAGGAGGGGGAGAGGAAGGTAGAGCAGAAGAGGGATCAGGAAAGCTAACCACCAGCCGACGTACTTTTCCGAGTACGAGGTAGCAACTCCCATGAAACCACCGATGTTGATCAAGAGATAGAACCAAAGCATAACTCGTTCCGTCGTGGATTCGGGGTCTTGGATGACGCGCTCGCCGCTCTCAAGGGTGATTACCTTGGGGACGGTGGTCGTCATCTGATCGAGAAGAAGCGGGGAGACGTTGGGCTTGAACATAGCTTGAGTCTCAATTAGCATTGGTCGAGCAAAGAAAATTCGGAGCGTTTCAACTTACCAGCACCGATTGATAGGATGTAAACTGAGAGGAAGTAGGGAACCTTCGCCGTGCCGGCGGCCAATAGGTCCTTCGCACCCGCGGCAACCATCAATACGTGGGCGACACCGAAGACACCGACACCCCAGCAGATGAGGGCAAATCGACCGGTCTTTGCGTCGGCCATCCATCCGAACAACATGGGCAGGGCATACGCAAGCATACTGAATGATTGCGTAACGGCATTGGCTGTGACTTGACCTAAGCCGAGAGCACCGGCCGTCTGTTGCGTTCCCCTTGGAGGAGCACCGTACCCGTTTCCACCCTCCGGTAAAGGTCGATTGACATAATTGGCGATTAATGGCTGAACACCATAGCTAATAGCAGAAATATGGTTAGTATTTTTTTCTTTCAAGCACAAAAACACTAAATGGGTCCACTTACTAGGAAGCTCGCTCGCAGAATTCTACGATGCAGATAGCGTAGGCGACGATGGGAAGCTTGCCGGGAACTCGGCGTAAAGTCTTAAGCTCCTCATCGGTTGGCTTTCCTTCATAGTCTTCCTCCATTATCGAGGGGTTGACATACGCAGGAGGCGCGTCGCCCGAAGGCGACCTGCCTAGTTTCTCGTCTCCACTAGGCAAAATGGAGTCTGAGGCGCGCTCGAGATCTTCTGAATTTTGACCTGCTACTGGGTCAGCAAACGTTCGGTTTACAATCATTCCATAACGGCGACGACTTCATGTCGACATACCCATTGTTAATCCTTGTCAAGACCACTTCGCAGTTGCGAAGTGTTTTGCGATAACTAGGAGACGAAGAAGGCAAGGTAGGATCAAGAGAGATCAACGATGGGGGGTGGTGGGATTTATGCTAAAATTGCCCAGGATGGGGTTTGACGGGTGAAGGGTCCCGCGTATCAAAGCTACCAAATCAGTAACCTAGGTGAGCCTCGTATAGGTACTGCGTAGCAACCACGGTACATAGTTCAGACCTAAGACTTCAGGGCTTGAGGGCTCAGGGCTACAGGCTACAGGCTACATGCAGAAACGGTTCTCGGCGCGCGGCGAGGCGTGAGGAAGCTCGGAGGCAAACCTTAACGGAAGGATTTTAGAAGACTTGGGACCTAGACTAATACTAGGAGCTTGAATTGGGAATTGCGGTTGCGAATTGGGCGCGCTAGCGACAGGCCGCTTGTACCAGAACTGTACTGACGGGAATCCCGTATAAATCCTTTGGTCTCGAAGTATGGGAGGACAAGCCGAACTGGCCAGTAAGAAGAGGAATATGCGTTATCTCTTCAAGCCACCCGATGCGGGTCTTGGAAGACCCTGGTTTCTTTTCAAACGCATCTTGGACAAAAAGACCTGGGAAGGTCTCTGAGCCAGTCGAGGGGCAAGACGATAAGCCTCCGGTACTAGAACCATATCGCCTCTAGTGTATGCGACCGAGGTACACCCGCAGCAATTGAGATGCACGGCTGGGGTATCTTGTCCCAATCCGGTAGGTCATTGTTTGCAGCTTTCCCAGCTGACCCGCGGGATGGTATGGTCTGGCATGGCCTGGCACGGTATGCTACGTTGTATTGCGCATCTTGTCATTTCGCACATTCACCACCTCCGCCGCTAACCTCCAATCCAGTCGCGCCTATTTCCAAGACGACGGGCACAGCAAGGTCTAGGGCTTAGATAGTACTACTATCCAGGTATAAAACAGGGGACGGTTATGCATAGAAGCTGAATAGAATCCTTGGCAGAGGTGAGAAAGGTGAGAAAAGAGGGTTGAAAAAGGAATTACAATCCGAAGTTTGTTTTTTGGAAGGTTTCGAGGTTCAACTGGCTTTAGTCAAGCTTTGAGCAAGCTTCGCCCAGCCGGTTAGACTTGCATTAGGTAAGTGATAAGAGTTCTTGTTACTGCTTGTTTCGTTAGAATTCGCGGCATTCCATCCCTTAGCCTCTCAGCCCATGTACAAGCCTAAACCTTGAATCGGCAGCTACGGCAAATTCTATGCGGTACTTTGCAATAATTATGTGCAAACCTAAATGCTCTGTAAGAAACGCCCACATAACGCCTACGTACTGGGCAAGTAGGCAGGTAGGCACGCCCACATCGCCCACATAGCTTCAACTAAGATTTATAATACTAGTACTAATTCGGTCGCTTCTCCGGACTCGTTTACACAATTGCGGGACCGTTCTACCCAGATGCCATCCAGGATCATCTAGCCCCTGATGGTACATACCTTGGACCTACCAATTCTTATGGTAATATGGTATGTCCTCGAGCACGCGATCATGATCCACCACGCATAGTAGCCTGCGTTTTTTGGACTGACACACTACCTAATAACGGGGTAATCATGCTATGGTCTAACGTTAATTATTCTCTTCTACATCTACTATACGTAGGCTGGTAGTGTTCCAACTACTCGGATCCCGACGCGAGTATGGAATGCCATGTCAATTGATGTTGGCCAAAGCCTCAACATGGATTCCCTTGGCATAATAGATTGAATTAAGTCCCCAGATTCGTAGACTCCATAGATAAGATCCCTTGTCCCTTGATCTCGGACGATAAAACGTTATTACAAATATGTATGTAAGGGGCACAAACATTAACCTCACAACCTCACTCCCTCGCTAATAATTACATAGTATTTGCATGATTAATCTTCGTTGCCGTTGTTGGACTGGCTGCCTGGAAGGACCAACGCTTTCTTGGCTATCTCACCCATAAAAGGCCTCAGATAATAGGAATGGACGGTACACACATTGTTAGGCTTCAGATACGAGGTCGCGGTGTCCTAGGCAAACAGGGCAGCTGAGAGCCGTCACACAAGTTTTCTTACCCGCTACTTTTTATTGGCTCGTAGGGCTTATCCTAGTTAGGGAGGTCCCAGAAAGGACCCGAACTCCTATATAAATTCATATACTGTGCAACACCAAACACCTACCAAGATAAGCTCGGTAAGACAAGACTATTAAAGACAATGGGGATATCCACCTATCAGAGCTACCATCTTCGATATTAGTCGCATAACCGTGCTGACATGCTTATAAACTCCATTGCCAACTCACAAGATTCATTGGACAAGATCTAGAATTGGCTACAAGCCCTCCCGCCTAGCCGGCATCAAAGAACGTTACGGACGTGATCTGTTGATCTGCAAGATTATTTACTTCTTGCGTACACATTCCGCGCTGTAAGTAGCCGTGCTCAGAGACATGGCGAAACTAATCAGGCATATCGCATCATTGTTCCTATCCGAGCGCGACGATTGATTCGTACGTTCGTAGACACTTCATAAATCGTGCAACCCACCCTAAGGAACGCCACACAAACTTCGTTTCACGTACACTCTGCCGCGATGTCGATCTCATGCCAAGAATCATATCATGGAGAAACTCATGGCAGATCTCGAGCTACTGCTGTATCGCTATCTTCGATCTCCTGAAAATCTTCACAGAATTATTTCATATATCTAAATCTGCCTAACCAGCCTGCCTACTTGCTACACTTACATACATACCAACAGTTCATCACGTTCCAGATCTGGTGACTTTGACTGTGCCCCTGACGAGCGTGAGAGAATCAGCAGATCTCTCGTGTCAGCTCTTATCTTTGACTCTTCTCTGATTCGTCTCTGCTATATGACAGCTCGGTCTAACTTGCTATATACGTACCTAGATACCAGCATAGGTATACGCCGTATAGTACGTACAGTACCTAGGTAGGTATCGTTCCTCATTATGTCATACGATTGCCTCGTCCTCCCGACAGCGCGGTTCCTAGCTCAGCTCGTCCGCCTCAATTGGTCGGCCGAGAGAACCATCCCTCGTGGTATTTTGCACCGACGGTGGATATGATGCGACGAAAGTCAAATCTGACCTCGCAAACCCTTCCAGGTTAGCCCTAGTCGGCGGCTCTAGTTGACTAAGGGCGAAAATGTGGAGATCGTCGAATAGGCACATTAGCACGTACGCGCAACTAGAGTCGTTGTCGCGGCAGAGTTGTTCTAGCGACGTTCTAGCGCCCAAGACCGTCTTGGACCACTACGACGGGACCTACCGAAACCTGCTGAGATTGCCTTTAGTCCTCTTGAGGTTTTCTCTTCGAAACGGTCACTAGAATAGCGCCCGTGAGACGGCCTCGTGTGCGTGGCCTGACTCATCATAACGTGGTAGCCCGTCCTCGTCGCCCTAGACCGTTCCAGCATTTCGGATATTAGTAGATGTTTGCGGAAGCCTATCTAGCTAGAAAAAAAATGCGAGGAACAGAGGCTATTAGCATCAGATTCCGACCCAAAAACGGTCCGTCTACCGATTGCGTGCTTTTTAGCGCCCCGACGCCCGCGAAAAATTCATGTCTCGTGGTAATCCGTCTCATTACCTTAGAGTGAGACATTGACTTTAAATAGGTATTTGCTGAGATGTTTTCGCCTTTTAAATATTCGAGACACTCGCTGCGTAGCCGAAGACGCCGAACATTCCGAGGCCTCCGAGCTAGAGTTTACCGAAAGCGTTCCAATGTCAATTGCCAATTCTGAAACATATATTGTGAATTATGTTACAGTATCGCCTGCCTTCGCCAATTTATTATTCTAGACGTGCCGCTGAGAGGCAACTGAAGTACGAATTCGGGGAGGCTGTCAGATAAGCTGAAAGCGCTGTGAGATCGATATCAAGATTCGCAAGCCTGGAATAGAGGTGCTTCCAAAAATTCAATAGCGGTTCAATCGTCGGATTGCGAAGCTACGAACGTTAAGAGTACTCAAATTATTCTTGCCAGATAATCACATGGTACTCATTCCTGAGACATATCAGTGATAGGATTTAGACCCATAGTCGTAGATTGCGAGAATGTAGGAGGTAGTTTGCCGTAGACTCGCCATCAAGAAGTTGAAAGGCTATTAACATCCAACTTTCTAATTCCTCCTGAGGTCTATGTCCCTCAAACTCACAGTTGGAAACCAAAGTTATATGAAATCCAGCGAAGATGCTTCTGCGTTGCTTCTCGCCAACACAATCCTAGGTAGACATCTACCGAGCATGCGGTCGCAAAGGTCACCACCTGTTGATCATTAATTTTAACTCTGGTCTCTCATATAATACGAGAGCATCCTCATGGCCTTAACAATCTAAACATAGGCCACTAAAATGAATGTCTTGTCTAGGTACAGTCAACGTGTACTCTGTTGAAGCGTTGACAGAGGAGCGATGATCCAATCTATTGGTATATGTCTAGACAGATCTGATATTAGAGGAACCATGAAGATACTCTAGCCTTGAGATTTGAATAACATATAGTGCCACCGCGATCTATGTACCTAGTTTGAAGATAAGTATCAACATCTAAGGTACCTAGGTAGGTAGATTGCAGTCCAGCTTGTCGTTACCGAGTATATCAATCTATTCCCTTTTATGACCAGTGCGCTCGGTATTCTAGGTAGAAAGACACAAGAGTTTGTATGGCATTTATTCCGCACAAGACTTGCGATGATAACAGAGAATAGCAAGGTTAACTCTGGATATATCCCATAGAGTTCTACAGGCAGGTATTTCCTTCTCTAAGCAGATAAAGGGAAGCGAGGAGTTGATATTACCATGTTTGGATCATCGACTACCTTATCGAACGCCCCGTCTTAATAGTATACCCCCTTGATAATAGAGGTCATTCCTTGAGATGTTACATTCAGGTATTGCCTAGTAGGGTTTGATCTGCTGAGCTTTTCACTGTTTTAATTGAGATTCACCTACTTGACCAGTCTGATGTCCTCACAAGATCTGTGAGAGAGGTGTAAGTGTCATGTCAGCACACTAGCCCCTTTTCATATCGATCTTGAACTTGTCATGATATGAGCCTAATGGGTATCATAACGTTGAAGTCATCACACGAGAAACTCTAGCCCTTTGTCTAAGATCTCGATAAACTTATCACCTAGGCTCTTTGTCTATGCCCCAATATGCCTCGGTCTCAATAGGTAGGCCCTTCTTTCATAAGCTGAGCCTCTGATAAGCTGAATCTCGATTGATCTAGAGCGTGAATCGTCTAACGGGCAGTGCTTCTAAAAATGGATGTGTTTAACTGACAGACTTAGCTCGGTCGCGAATCAAGCTCTCGATAAAGGTTCCGCGATATTTGCCGGGAGTCAACGCTCCCGAGAGGAAAGCTCGTCAACATGGGATGTGACGTTGCCGAATTTGATTCCAAGTGGTTCGTAAGATGTATTGAGATCATTCATGTAGCAGTGATTATGTCTAGAGCATATTCCATTTATAGATATGATATGTGTTATATGTAAGATGAGATATAGACACAGGGACGGAGTACTATGGATATTAAAAGAATTAGTCATATCTTCATTATCTACTAAGTATGCAGCATGAGGGAGAAATAAGGTTTAGGGGGTAACATCAGATAACTTATAGGGATGGTTTCTTATAAGAGAGTATATTATGCCGCATCCTATAAATGTTATGGAATCATAACCGGGCATTCGTCTACACCAGAAGCCTGATTTCGTCAAGACGTGTATAATGTTTCCCCAATTCCTTGGTAACGGGGATAATATAAAGTTTCACGTGCTGATTTTGGAAGTCAGCCCGGTAAGGCTTTGCGGACCGTTCCTTTTCGTCTATGCAGGTCGCGAACTGGGTTTGTGGCGTCCACCCCAGAAGTGTATGTGCAAGATCCCGTAGATGATACGTAGAATGCGTAACGGGAGTCCGATCTCAACTAGGACACTATCCGATATCTGTGCGCCTCCCGTCGACATTAGAGTTCTTACAGAATATCTATTCTGCAGAATAAACGGGCATGCAGGTCGACGAGAATGTTCCTTTACTTAGATTGAGACGATATTGATTTTGACGCCTAATCGAAAAGGAGAAATCAACAAAACACGCTGTACACTACTTCGTCGAGGACAACTCACCTACCCCACCTTGACATGTGAGCGGTTATTTGGTAGAGACCAGGGTGTTGCCGAGCAACCAGCGCAAAACCCGAAGCGGTTAGCTCGTATTGTTTTAAGGTAACAATACACACATCCACCAAAAATCCACGCAAAACACAGAACTCAACTCAATTCAAACATCAATTGGGCAACAATGCAACTTCGTGTTGGCATCTGTTTCCTCAGGATACCACCAATTAGGAAGCCTAGTATATCAATTAATTGCCATTGACACCGTAGCCTTCGAGGAGGAGATTTTAAATGAGGAAATGACAGCTCGAAACTACGTTTAGTTATGTATTTTCGCTTCTATCCAGCGAAGCGTGACGAACCGCGCAGGTGGCAGCACCACGGCGGAGCGGGTGATGTCTCCGAAGCAGGACGGATTAGACAGACCAGGGGTTCGTGCTGGAAGCGAGTTACCCAATTTCACCCGCGATTCGCCAGAGTTCCATGGTGGGAGTGGGGACGGCGTGGTGATTCGTGATGAACGATTCAACCTTGCTATCAAATTGAGGAGATTGGCAGAGATTAGAGAAAATCTCTTTCTATTTTGACACATTGAAAACCGTTGTTGTGTGACGCGAACCAATTGCTGACATGTCGTAGCGATGTTTTGAAAGTGCAGTTCTTTTTTTACGTCAATCATTTCTGGAAAAACGGTTCTGGGCGGTTGTGATGAAGGAGTAGGAGGGAAAAAAAAGAGCGTGGACCCTTGGCGTAGCTTTTCGTGGCGCGGTTAGCTTACATACACTAGCTACGAATATCATTGACTTACACAGTAGCTCGCCTGTGCGTATTATTCTAGGCAGCTAATGCGTAATGCGAATCATCTAAGGTTAGAATCTAGAATGTTTCTAAAGGGATATCTTTATATTAAATTAGAAGCATAAGTTGGACTCGAGGATTGCACATGTGAATTGAGAAACAGACAGTCTAAGACATAATTGAATTATTCCATCGATTTAACATGCTGTCAAAGTTATGTGAGGACGGGAGGGTCGTCGAGTTGTGCATTTATGCGGGGCCAATTCTTAGGCTGTACAACCCACGGAAATAACGCTATACCTAATATGAAGCTAGACTAAAGAATTGGTAGAATTAATGCTGGGATCTGGTGGGGCCTACCCCTGAGAGACCCGTCTTTGATTGGACGAACCGACTTTTAGCGACTTTAGCGTTGCTGCAACCATTTTCACAATTTCTGACCTGTCAAACGGGGAAGATACAATTGGAGCTTCCGCATCAACAAAATTCACAAGTAAACATTAGGACATAAGGATAAGGTGCAAAGGTGGAGATCTAGAAAAACCAAAAAAAGATTGCACAACGCATCATCAATTCATATGACCGCCACTTTCGTCCTACTTCTTTTTTTTCCCCTCAGGTTCGCATGTCGTTGTTGGTCATTTGATTTCTTCACGCGATTGGATGAGAATTGATACACGAGAGAGACAAGTGAAAGAGACCAAAAGAATCGTTCAGTCGGCTGTTTGCTTTTGCATGGCAATCCGGAGTTGTTTGTTGTAGCTGATTTTCTCCTCATTGGAGCCGTCTTCTTTTTTTCTTTCTACTTCGGTAAGTGGACGTTATTTTAATTATCTCGGCCATTATTAAACATCCCCTGTCTTTTCCAAGATGACTTCTTGACACTGACACTCTGACCAATTCCATCTTAATCTTTCCCCTTCCTATCCTACCCGTTCATTGTTCATGTTCATCTTCCATTCAACTGAGTTGTCTTTCATCATTTTTCTTGATCGATTTAACTCCCACAGCAATAATAACACGATGATGACAGTCTAACCTAATAACAGTATCAGCAATTCCTTACGACGTTACGAACCTTCATGGCCTTCCTAAGATACCCTCACTTTTTACGACCCTACCTCTTTTAATCCCGAGTTTTCCGTTCTCCACTCAATTCAACCTTTCGTCTGAATCTCTGTTTGATTGCATTGTTTCCGCGCTTTTTCACGACCGCAAAGCGGCGCGGCTAGACCGCCGCCATGGATCAACCGCCACCACCTCCGCCTCATGGCCATAATCCCAGGCCGACAAATCCCAATCCTAACCTTCCACCCGGCAAATATGATATCTTCATCATACCGCCTCATTCATCCGGGTCCGGGTTCCTATATCTACCATCGCTGAAACCGAACCTGAACAGTTTCGCAGCGGGATTCGCCACTGCTTTGGTCTTAGTTGTCCTCGGCCAAAGTATGGCACCTGCTTTTCGAGCGTGGTACAAGAACTTTGAAGGAATGGGAAGTGCTGGAATGGTTTTATTGGTAATTGCAGTTGGTTTGGGCGCCTGGTCTATAGGAAGAACGCAACAAGGTGGTGGTTCAACGGGAGATGGTGGTCCTAATTCCGGAGGTAACAGCGGCGGAGGAAATTTCTACGGCCGATATGGTCCTGGATTTAGCGGCTACGGCAGCGGTCCAAATCCTAATGCCGGTCCACCTCCCAACGATGATGTGCCTCCGCCGCCTCCCCCTCACGGCTCACCACCTCCTCCTAGGTCTGGTCCGACGCCCGGTCCACAGAGCAGAGGAGCACCAAATCAGTCATGGCAACAAGATCCGCAAGATGACAAGCCGAGAGATTCGCCAACGCCGCCTCCCCGACGACCGCGCCAAGAGACACGTGCAGAATCTCCCAGACCAAGACCTAGAAAACCTTCTCCAGATCCTCCGCGAGACCCGCCCCCGGAGCCTCCCAAGCCAGCTCCCAAGCCAGCTCCCAGGTCATCCCCTAAGAAGCAGAAGCAGCCCCGTAAAGAACCCCCCAAGGAACCTCCCAAAGAAACTCCTAAAGAAATTCCCAAAGAAATCCCTAGGGACCCGCCCAAGGAGACCCCCAAGGAGGCATCCAAGGATCCGCCTAAGGAGATGCCTAAGGAGATGCCGAAAGAACCGCCGAAGGAGCCGCCCAAAGAGCAGTCGAAAAGTGCATGGGAAAAAGCGAGAGAGGAAACCAAGCGAAAGGAAGAAGAACGAAAGGCTAGGGAGGAAGAGCAGAAAGCTAGAGAGGCCAATCAACGTAGGAGGGAAGATGTTGCTAAGCGCCTACAGGAGATACGGGAGAAGGAAAAGCGTGAGCGCGTCAGGCGCGAACAAGAGATAAGAGAGCGACGTGAGCGCGAGGAGATGAAAGAAAGGCTTGAGCGTGAGGAACGGGAGAGACAAGAACGGGAACGTGAAGAGCAACGGAGAAAGGAGGAGCAGCAAGAAAAAGACCGACTGGAAAAGGAGCGGCGGGCGAAGGAGCAAAAGGAGATGAGACTTCGGGAATACCGAGAACGACTACTTCGCGAGAAGCTCGAAGCAGAACGGGCATTACGAGAGAAGCTCGAAAGAGAATTTAAGGAGAAGGAAGCCGAGATAGCTCGCCAAAAGGCCGAAGACCAGGCTCGTCTGCGTGAGGCCGAGGCAACGAGGATACGAGAAGCAGAGGCAGCTAGAATGAAGGAAGCAGTGGCTGCGAAGCTTCGAGAGATGAGAGAGAAAGAGGCTGCTAGGCAGCGGGAAGCCGAGGCTAATCGTCTTAAGAAACAACAGGAGGAAGCAGCAAAACTGAAAGCAGCTGAAGAGGCCCGAATGAAAGAGCAGGAAGCGAAGGAGGCAGAGACTAGGAGAGGCGCGTACGCTTTTTCATCAGTGGGAGAGAAGACCAACCCTTGGCCGAACGGAAAGCCGCCTATATCACCCATGCCGGCGTCCCCTAAACCACCCCCAAGTGCCACATCCACCAGGCATAGCGCTACGCAAGATACTGCCTCTAATAGGCCACCTCCGGCAGCAAATCCAACCCCAAGGCCAAGCCCCGCACCGAGCGCAAAGGCACAAAGTACAAAGGCCCCTAGCGGCGTCAATGAAGAGACCTATTCATTTCGACCATACGACCAGCCCAAGAGTCATGTTCGAAAGAACTCGAACGAAACAGCCTTCACGGGATCGTCATATGCCTCTCACTCAACGGCACGGACTACGCCTCCGCCGTCTGAACGAGGTCCATACTCGACGAATGATCCGAAGAAGATTGTTATCAAGGCAGTATACGGTTTTCTCAACCAATTTTCCAAACAACCAGCTTCCCAGCTTATCGCTGGTGAAGGTACGGTTACAGATGGTCTGATTCTTCGTATCTCATCCGAAGGTATCTTCATTGACGACGATCTTCGTAATGAGCCGCAACGAGACTGGGACGTCAAAGCTTGGACGCTCAAGACCGTCGAAGTGTGGTGTCCGTCGCATTGTGTTACAGAGTCCGCTACAGCTGCGGCGAAAGCGCCATCCAGGACCCATCGCTTCCGATCCACGATACGCGGCGACCCGAAGATGCTGACGGGCGACGATGCCGCGGCATGCGTCGCCGAGCTCTCACACTCTTGCAGGAACGAATGTCGCTATTCTCCCCACAACGCGCATAGCACCACCTCGTCCTTCGTGAGTAGCGCTAGGCGACGTGGTTTGCATCTTATGCGCGCTACGGTTCGAGACCAGGATGGCAAAAGACACTTGTTCATAATTGATGGCGAAGAGGGTTGGAAGCTGGCCGAGGGTCTAACGCAGCTGATCAAGGGTACTCAGCACAGGCAGCTGGGCATCCAGTGCATGTCGAAGACTGAAGCCCAAAACATCCTCTCAACCTTGCACTGGTGCTAAGGGCGGCGGTTCTCGCGGGAGCTACTGGTATTTATGGGATTTCATCCGGAATGCTAAAGTCGTGGCCACATTCCATCATCCCTAGCCTCCTCCACTCTATTCGATGGACTTGCCATCCCTTCTCAGTCCATACTTAATCGTTCGCTGTTTTTTTTTACGCTTAGATACCTACCGGGTACCTAAGTACCCACTGCATTGGCGATGCGCGGCGGCGTACGGTCGGGGATGCGAATTTGCAAAAAGCGGAGGGTTACGATTTTTCGCTTTTTTTGTTGTTTTTTACACTCTACTTTTTTTCTCGTGCCGAGATGAATCGGCGCGGCACGAGAGCGATGTTTGGATGATTGTTGAGATTGATGCCGAGAGGGCGGTCGATTCACGATAGATACCACGAGATAGGGAAAATATTATTGCACGAATTCACGTTGTTTTATATGTTGATTGTGATTTGATTTTGTGATCGTGTAGAGCTATAGGCGGTGATGTTTGTGTCTTGATGGGTAGGGAGTGACTACCCCTACTATTTACCTCACTGGGTTGCTCCAGGGCTGTTTCTAGGGGTTAAAACGACGTGACCCGGCTATTTTGGTAGGCTCAATACACATTTCTAGGAGCCTATCGTTTGTTTTCCTACCTTGTAGACATTACCTATTGATGTCTACCTTGATTGTACGGTAACCTAAGGCAACGAGGACTAGAACTCCCTTATTTAAATCGGTGTTTAATCGAGCAACTACACAATCATTGGCCTTGGAAACACGACAAGCTAACCCATCTACCGCCTATTCGGATAGCTCACATACCCTTTTGGTGGTGGTGGCGTTGATTAAGTAATGGGGGGATAGCTCATCTACAGGTTATGGAAGTTCAGCGTGGCTCGCGAAATTCACCAGCGATGATGTTATATGAGTAGCTAAGGAATGGTATTGAGCATAGATCGCTATTGTGAGCAAAGATCGTGGGATTTTTGGGCTAAAGGAGTGAGCCTGTTTTCCTTTTCCTATCCATTTTCTCCTGATTCTCCAGGACTTTTTTTTAACCCCTAGCCTCAAGTGAACTTCGTTCCAGATACTCCAATTCCTTCAACTGACCACAACGATAAGCTCTTGGTCCCTACTAGCAGCCGCGGTAGTGAACTTAGCAGAGATCTTCCGTCCTTGATTATTCACCGCATCCCAGCTGTCACGCTGGGCCTCGCGGGCACTGACACGATCGGCTTGCGTGTTGCCCGTGTCCCTGTAGTACTGCGAGAGGGTGAGCGGAGTCGTCTCCGTGTTCTTGATGTTGGTCACGATGTCCACCCAGTGCTTGTTGTTGTGGACTCCGACGGCGACCACGAAGATCTCCCTGTTGGATGACGGCGCGGCGTCAGGCACGAAGCGCAACATTCCTGAGGTGCCGCTGTCCAGCATGGTGAGCGTCGGTGCGGTGTCCGACGTCGACCACTCGCCGCCTGAAGCGAAATACCACACGCTCTTCTCGGCGATTTGGAAGAGTGGGCCGTTGGGGTTGGTTTGGAAGATGCTGATTTTGACGGAGTATGGCGACGACATCTTGAGAGATAGCTTGAAGTAGTTGTTGATGAAGTAAGTAGTGATAGGTGTAATATGATGAGAATTGGTAGAGAAGTTGTCCTGAACTGAGCATGAGAGAAACGACCACTGGCTCCTCTATATAATCGTCGAACGAGACCTCCGACTCGGAGCAGTCGCTGTCTCAAAGACCTGTCGACCGCTCTACATCATGCAAGAGTATCCGGTCGGTGTCAAGAGAGATTGCTTTTGGAAATTCAACCTAGGCAGGAGTTTCCGAGTGGTGTCTGAGAAATTGCTTTGCGAAGGTTATGCAAGAGTCTCCGATGTCGATCAGAGCAATTGCTTTTCGATGCTATAGACATGCATGTTGCCGGCAGTCAGTATCGTGAGATTGGTGGAACATTATCTTTTCGGTATAGTTACAGTGACTTACGAAAACGTTTGATGGTATCACAACATCTAGTGTCGCTATTGTTTACAAATATGAATAACCTGTCTCACACGAGAGCATGGCTGAAATCATATTACATCATGTTACGGTCTTACATCATCAAAGTGAGGAGTAATTGATTGCCACATGGGTCGACAATTGGTTCATTTTGCTGCTTGTAATATTCTATGACCTGTTACCAGCCGAACATTATTACCTAGGTACCCTCTAGGTTCGGATTGATGCAATGCCACACCTTGTGTATGAAGTCCAACATGACCCTCAATGTCTTGTTATCATGCTTCCCGCCTGAGATGATTTGACCATTTGAGATTTACCTGTAACGATATAACACGTCATATAAGCCCTAATGAGACTCTCGGAAGGCCTTATGGAGTATTGGAAGAGAATTCAAAAGGAATGCTGATAAAAATCTAGATACATGATTTCTCATAGAAGATCTTTCATTCACTCTGGATAGCTAAAACTAGGTAGGAAATATCTATGAAGGCAACCGAAACGCGTATCTAGTGCCATGATAACGTGATAATATATAGAATTTTATGCCTTGTACTTGGTGCTATGGCCGTCGTTGATATTTACCTTGATTACCTAGGTATGGAACTGCACCGCACATTAGCTGAAGGCAAATAACGTATCCATATGTTACGAACTGCCATACAACGTCAAAAGTTTGTAGGACATATCACAAGGCTAGACATGTGCTAGGCTGTGCACTTGTGTTAATAGGGCGCGGATGCGGATGCGGATGCGAAAAGCCTATTATGCAATCTTTTCCGCAACCGTATGGCGGCTTGATGGTAACGGATCATTCAGAAATAGGAGGTTTGATCTCATATACGAGATTCTGGAATGAAAATCTTGATACGTATTGCATGAGACAACAGAAAAAGAACAGGACATCTATATACTTGATTAGGAGAATAGAGGTATATGTGGAAATTTCGATTAGTCAGAATCATCGTAGGAGTTGTTACACATCTTGAAATTGAGTACCTACCTACTATACAGCCGTCAAAAAGGTCTGCAGGTTTCTCACTACTGTTAATATTTGGAATATAAGCGGATGACAAGCTGCCGATATCTTAAAAGTCTGGACTACCTGTTATCTCTTTATCTATTTTCACTCGTATGAACTATATGAAGAGTTCCAATAGCTACTCTATCCTCAACTGTAGAACGAGGCCCCTTAATTGTATCTACTAGGTATGTAATTTTCGCAACTTTGGTAGCTGTTCGTTAGACAATTCATTTGTCCTACGTGTCAGCATGAACGATAATTGGGGGAATTCACGATAAAAATCATCGAGATCTTACCAGAGAGCGTGAGCCTCTAGAATTAAGGCAAGCTCGTTGCTGCAGCCTGTTATTCCGAAGTTCTGTAAGAACCGATACACATTGCCCACAACAGCTCTCACACGTTATCCCACATATTGGCCAAATCGTGGTACTGCAACCTTCCAATAAGCCTGGCGGCTAGATCGCCTCCTATTCGCCACGCGAATTTGTCATTCTGTATATGAACTAGACGTAGGCTGAGCGTCTCGGCCCTTTCAGGGGGTATAAGGAGGAACGAGGAGGCAAGTAATGACACAGAGGCGACTCCTGTTCCTCGTAGTATATAGGGAGTCCATCATCCTACCGATTTATAATCGCTTATAGGTAGTGAAAAGATATTAAAACCCATATGTGCCTTCGCGTGCGCGACGCGCCCTTGGCCCTGCTGGACCCTCGTTCCCAAAGAATGTTCGGGCCGTATGATTACCGCTTTTGGTTGCCAGTGTGCGCTTTGGGAAGGGGATATAAATAAATTTAAAGCATGAGATCTCGGCATATGCTAGCATACAATCGTACCCATTCGTTCAGATGAACTCGTGTCTCTAGCCAGTCAGGAGCGCTCTTCGCTCGACACTCGACTTATGTCCAATGACGTTGCGATGCCTAGACGAAGGCTTGATTCGGCTGCTGGAACACTACCGAGCCCTCTACCCCCGCTTAATATGTCAGAATAGGAATGAGTCCGTAGTAGGTAATGTAAGTAATTTCGACCCTCGCATCAGATTTGTCGCCCAGGACTGCCACTGGATTCTAGGATTAGATTAACCGGCGAGGCTTCAATGAGCGGCAGTTGCATTGCCATGCAATCCAGCCAATAGCCGCGGACTCTGGACACTCCGTCCGCCTTGGCTTTATCCGGAGGACCATGATCTGCGCCGCCTCGGAGGGAGAATAAAGGTAGAACGGCCTGCCAGCCCCCTTCCCGGCCGGTTACCTTGTTCCCTCTTTTCTAAGCACCATCGCCTTCTCACAATCAAACCATTAGAGTATCAAGGAACGACAGGAAACAAGATGCTGTTGAAATCTTCCCTGCTCGCCGCGGCGGTCCAGCTGACCGCTGCGCAGGAGCTCATGCGCTTCGGATGCTCGCAGCTAACCATCGACCGAATTGACCCCCTAGTCGAGCCCGGCAACATGCCCTCGGCGCACATGCACCAGATCATCGGAGGTAACTCGCTCAACGCCAGCATGCACCCCGACGACCACGACCCCCCGACCGTCTCGACTTGCACGAGTTGCACGTACTCGGAGGACTTCTCCAACTACTGGACCGCCAACCTGTACTTCCGCGCACGAAACGGAACCTACAGGCGCGTTCCCCAGTTCGCCAACCTGGGTCTGGGTGTCGAGGCCGGCATGACCGTCTACTATATCCGCGGCTACCAGCCCAGCGCCAAGGTCACGGCTTTCCCTCCGGTAAGTACCAACCCCCTACGGGAAAAGAAGCTTCTAATTGTGAGTTCTTGCATTTAATCAGGGCTTCCGAATGCTCGTCGGAGACCCGACGAACCGCGCCGCCAGCACGATGCAAAAGGGCTTGTGCTACCGCTGCGAGGCGAACATGCAGCAGAACCCGTTCGGCGGGGCCCCCTGCACGGGGCAAGACACGCAAGCCTTCCCGGCGCAAGCCTGCGGCGGCGGCTGGCGAGTGACGGTGCACTTCCCTACATGCTGGGACGGCAAGAACCTCGACTCCCCGGACCACAAGACGCACGTCGCGTACCCGGCCTCCGGCACGTTCGAGTCCGGCGGAGCGTGCCCTAGCACCCACCCCGTCAAGATCCCGCAGATCATGTACGAGATCATGTTCGACACGCGCGCGTTCAACAACAAGGCTGAGTGGCCTGAGGATGGCTCCCAGCCCTTCGTCTGGAGTATGAACGATACCACCGGATACGGCTTGCACGGTGACTACCTCTTCGGCTGGAAGGGCGATGCGCTACAGCGCGCTATGGACGGAAAGTGCTCCGGTGACCGATGCGCGCCGCTGCAGCGACAGACTGACCAGGCTGCCATCGACTGCATCAAGTCCCAGAGCGTCCAGGAGGACATAGGTGACGACTGTGAGTGTCCCCCTTCCCCATTTGTTTCTTTACCTATCTTTACATCATTGATACTGACTGTTCGTTTGAAGGGCTCCCTACCCTGCCCGGATGGTAGATTACCAATTCCCGCGTCGGAGGCGACGGCTGGCGTTCTATGTTTAAACTGGTGTCAGCCGGGAAAAGAAGAGAACCCGCTAGACTGATCTTTTAAATCCTTCCCCGTATTCCTGTTAATCTCGTCACGAATAAATACCGTTATAAATGCAAATGCCTCGGGGTTGTGAAAGAATTGAGGAGACGTGGTGATTCTTGTGAAGAGGGATAAGTAATTGAATGAAGTAGAAGCGTAACCTTGGTATTTAGTGAAGCGCCCGGGTGGTTCGTAGCCCTTGAGCGCTTACCTACCTCTCATACTGAAGCTCGCTATAATTTCAGAAGAAAAGGACTGCTGAACAGACCGTTTTTCAGCGCCCGAGTCCCTGTACATGGCGCTATCGGGGGCTATCGGTAGGTAAGGTCACCACGGATCCATGGATGCTGTAGATGGATCAGTGGCTGCGGCATCCACCAAACTCACTAATGTCGCGTTAGTCACGGGCCACCTCCCTCCTATAACATAGTACCTATAGGAGCTATCTCAGTGGGTTGAAGTTGAACGCATCTCGTTTTAGTCGTCTCAGCATATTGTTAGATATCATCTTACAATTTTCATTACATTCATTGATCAAGCATTTCCGAAGTCTTTATAGAACTCATTGAAATAGATATAATGATTTCACGTTTAATTAACATTAAGTTGAATTAAGTACACAAATCTATGTACCGCATCGGAACACCTATTTTCGTTCCTCAGCGAAATTATGTACTAATTAAGTCCACCACGGCGCTCTCGGCCCATCTTTCTACGATAGCGAGGCGCTGAGCGGCAGCTTCCGGCTGCTGGGGCCGACGAAGACGGTCTTGGGGGCGCTGCTGATGACCCAGTTCTGGGACGCGGTATCCCAGTTGCTGACGTCGCGGCGGTTGAGCGTGGCGCGGAAGGTCGCGGTCTCGCCCGGCTTGATCGTGAGTCTGTCGAAGCCGCGCAGGAGCACCTTCGGGTCGTCTTCGCCGCCGAGCGAGACGTACAGCTGCGGGACTTCGTCGCCTACTAGCTTGCCGGTATTGGTCACCTTGGCGGTAACCGTGTAGAGGGTATCGAATAGCTGGGGGTTGCCGCCGGACTCGTCCTTGAGGCCTGGGCCGGCGGGGTTGAGAGTCTGCTTGGCGGAGTCGATTGCTCCCTTGGGGAGGAATTCCTCTGCGGTTTGTCCGAATTCCGGGTCCGCGGATGCGGCCTTAAGCGACGAGGTGGTGTTGACGTAAGGGTAGATGTATTGCCAGATGTAGGGGAAGGACGAGTTAGGGAAGGCGTAGTCTTCAAGCTCGGTCGAATAGTTGCCAAAGGTGGGGGCTTCGGCGGTCTCGCCGGTTGTTGGTTTGTATTCTGCATCATACGCCTTTTCGACCTGGATATCCGAGTACTCAAATGTCGTGTACGACAAACCGAACCCGAACTCGTAGATTGGTGTAACGTTGGCACGATCTAACGCACGGTAGTCGATGAACACACCCTCAGTGAAATCCAATTGCGGCGCACCATTGCCATTGTTAGGCTCGTACATGACATCTGCACCGTAGTCTTCTCGCTTCGCTGCCCAAGTGAAGGGAGTTCGGCCGGCCGGGTTGACTTTGCCGTATAGGACGTCCACGAGCGAGCGGCCGCTTTCTTGGCCCGGTAAGCCGGCCCAGACGATAGCTGTGATGTTTGGCGAATCATACCAGTCGGTGACGAGGGTGGGGCCAACAGAGTGGATAATGACGATAGTGTTGTTGTTCCACGAAGAAACGTTCTTGATGAGTTCATCACCATTGCCCCAGAGTGTTAGGTTGTTTCGGTCACCTTCGTTGCCGTCAACGTTGATGTATCCTTCTCCAGAGTCCGCATTGACAAAGACAAGAGCAGTTGCGTCGGCTTGCGAGACTAGGGTCTTGATGGTGTCCGACGCAGAGTTGTTCAGGATACCCTCGATGCGTGTGTGATCCTCAAGAGCTTGCGCTTGCAACGCCTCAAGGGGAGTGACGAGGTAGGGGAAATCGGAAGATCCCGAGCCCCACGCCATCGCCAGAGTACCCTGGTCGCAACCACGGTCCGAGCAGCCGTTAGGGCCTAAGGGGTTGGGACCAGCATCTTCTCCAACCACTGCGAGGAACTTGGGCTTGTTGAGCGGGAGAGCACCGTTGTTCTTGAGCAGAACTGTCGATTTGGCACCAATTTCGCGGATTAGATCTCCGTGGTCTCCTTGAGCATCTACGTGCCAGTTGATCTGTTGGAAACCCTCACCGGCGGCGTAATGAAGGTTGCCAAAGGTGTCTCGGGTCCACGAGGAGAAGCTGATAGGAATCTGGTTGTCCACGGTTCTGCCGACCTTGAAATAGGCTGCCATGATTCTCATAGCCATGTCGTCGATTCGGTACTGGGGAACAGTACCGTTCAGCACAGCAACAGTGAGGTTAGCACCCCAGAAACTGAGTCCCGAGTTGAACTCGGTGTCTCCGGGCATTGTCATGTCCAAGCCAGCTACGGCGCTAGATACACCGGAGTGCTGGGCTTGCCAATCACTCATTACGAATCCCTGGAATCCTAACTCGCCTTTGAGCAGACCATTCAGAGTCTTGGAGCTAGAAAGACATGTTAGTTATTTTTTCATATTGTAGCTAACTCCTCAGACACTTACTTTTGGCAGGATTGCGAGTTGTTGACTTGGTTATATGAGCACATGATTGAACCGACACCACCTAGGAAAAGTTAGTTACACCATATCCATAGTTTAAAAAAATAAATAGGAATGGATTTTAACTCACTTCTTACGGCATCCACGAAAGGCCATAGGTACAACTCATGCATTGTCTTGTCATCGATCTGTCGGATCTGTAAGTAAAAACATCATTTGCTAGGAGAGTGGATTAATTACGTTTGCAGAGACGGTTTCCGTAATATTGTAGCCATATCCTTGAGCTTCGCCGACTTGTCTGAAATGCTCTGGACTTGGGTTAGTTGCTGCATGAAAGAGCGGGCTACTTTCCTCTTACCTTGCTCATTGCCGATGTAGTGTTTCGCGCAAGCAATAACGCCCTCATCCTGAATACCCTTGATGGTCTCACCAATTGCGACACCAGTAAGGTATGGGTCAGGGGAGAAACCTTCCCAGTTACGTCCTCCAGCCGGTGCTCGACCGATCGGGCCGGCGACAGGACCTAGAAGAACATCGACACCCTTGATCTTGTTTTCATTTCCCATAGCCTGTCCTCGTCGGTACATGAGGCTTCGGTCGAACGAGGCCGCTACAGTCTGACCTGAAGAGAAAGCCGAGATGTAATCGGTGTCACGGATACCCAAAGGAGAGTCCTGCATGCATAGACTTCGGAATCCGAGTCGGGGAATCGATCCGACTTGACCAACACACTGCTCACCCTCCCAACTAGAAAACTGTCAATTTCCATTCTCGTGAACGTTATGCAAGGTAAAGCTACTCACCCAACACCAGTTGTTAGATTGACCTTTTCCGCAAGAGTAAGCTGGGAAACGAAATCTCTAGCTTTGGCGTACGCCTCCTCCCAGCCTTTAGCGGTAGGGCTCATCCAAGGGGAGGGATAAAACGGATCCGATTTGGGCAGATCTCGCTTATCGACCTACGCAATGTTAGACGACATATGTACCGGAGTTTTTGAAGCTATGAATGTCCGAGATTGACCGAGCTGGACGACAAGTACACGGCTCCAATCATTATAATTCGTGGAGGGCTGAAACAGAGAAGGAAATGCTGGAGGCAAAGTAACTCACGGCATTGGCAACTGCAGTGCCGGCGACCGCCAATAAGGCGGTCCACGATGCGGAACGCATTATGACTATTGCAATGTCGAGTCGATCCTAGAGTTTGTTCGATAGGTAGGATGTCAATTCAACTGAGCTCAACAGACCGAAGTAGATTACGGAAGCGGCCGTAGTTGCAATTGATGGTCGAGAGGGCTGGACCAGCTGAAGACTGGAGTGAAGAAAGAATAAGATTGAACAAAGGTCTGTATTAATAAGTGTTATGAACGTCAAGGGTCCATTGGTACCTCTCTCGGATTAGCTAGGTACCCTGCAAGCTTGGGGATCGGGTGATCAACAAACCGCATGCACCATGGTAGAGCTAGGTGAGATGTCGGTGACTTCTGGGGTTTCCTTGTCAGCCCCGTCAGCATAATTCTCCATCTCGTCCATGTTGCATGGTTACAGTCGAACCCACGAAAGGCAAGGTTCTCCGCTTAGAGAAGATGTCATATCCAAACTTGGACAGGCGGTAATGGATCCGATTTGAGGCTAGGCCAACCATGGTGACTACTTGTATGGCGAGTAGGTATGTGAAGAAAAACAGACGAGACGCGTTCGATGAAGTATGTACATACCACCTACATTGTACACATTGTACCGCATAGCTGCAAGGAGTGACTTCATGTTGGGAAACACGAGCCGTTGACTTTGTACCCGGGTGTTTATTGCACAACAATTGGTCATGCCAACCTAAGGAGGTACTTACTTACTAGGTAGGTACCTAAAAAAGTCCGGACAAAGCAATGTGAAATTTCGGAAAGTCTGGAGATTTGAATTGGGTTGGATCATTGAAGTGGCCGATTTTGGAATAAAGATTGAAGATCAGTGGAAATTAAAGACTAACAAATCTAATAAGTAAAATAAGTACATCCTACGAATTCATAGCCCTCTACACTAATTTACCAATCAACGCTAACTTGCATAGAAGGGAACAGGAGAAGGGAGGGGCAATACATCATGATAAAAATCTATCATAATCGAAACTTCTAGTTGAATAAAAAGAGCCCGGTAAGTCACGGCAAGTAATGCCCCCAAATACCAAAAAGTACCGGACTACTAGGGCAGTCTAAGGCTGTTGTGTACTTGACTTAAGCTTATCGGCAAATGCCGTGTTTATGGGGTAACCGTTATACCGTTACCCTCCAAAAATTGGCACCAACGTGTATGCCCAGGTGCGAAAAATCGTGATTCAAACCCTTTCATGGTCCCCTGACAAGAGTTAATTTTTTGCACGTTACGTAAGTATTTGTCCTACCAGGTACGTGCTGAGAAAAGCACTTATTTGATGGCGCGTTTTTTCAGTTGTGACCAAGCTGGAAAGATCGTCAGGGGAGCTAGCTATTAGGAAGGTAAGGCGAAAAACTCTGTGATCCTTCGACAGCTTCATTTTAATGATTTTATAAATTGGGATGGGTACGTTGTCTTCTTACTCACAAACAACAATAATATTCTCAACCATCGCTAATTCTTACTATTTTCTGCTTCAATATAATTAAAAGACTATAACTTAGAAATCATCATCAGTGCCCAAACGGTTCTGAGGTCAAGACAAATCCCCCTTGTCCCAGCACGAAGCGTGGTCTGAACGTGTACAATTAGGCAGAGTTCCATAATAATTAATTTAGGACATGCCAGCGCCAAGGAATCGGAAGAGTTCGTACAACTGTTGTGACTACCCTTTTTAGTAAATATACCAACAATTATCAACCGGGTAGCAGCAGTTGATCACCAAGGGTTGGGATCATTATCTGCATATTCCGCTCACTGTTTCTATACAGAATGGTACCCATGTCAACGCGATTGACACAACCTTGAATTTGGGGGAAACGTCATGCTAGATCGTATTATTTCTTTAGTGGCTCTTGCGCCAAACTTCTGTCTCCTCATAGTAGACCGATGACGAACATTCGTTCAACTTCCGGTTACTTATGATGACCGGTCCCTCGACCCATGAGTTTTTGGTAATATCCCGCTCCTTTCTATCGGGCCTTCTCTAACCTCAGCTGGTTTTCGTGGGTCTAGGCGCTGACCTTCGCCCCAGGAACTTGGGATCGGACCTCGGGAAAGGATGGTCCCAAGTCGAAAATTTACTTCGAAAGAAATTGTTTCGTTGGAGAAGCTCAATTCCGTGCGGGGAAGAATCTCCTATCTAGGGATAGGTCGGCTTAGCTATGCGGGGATACGTGGGGTCTCATTCTTGGAGTACAGGAAAGATCCTGGGCAATTTCCTAGTTTCTGCTAAACTTCGGTTAAATTCAGGGATCATGACCCTGCTTCGCGTCGTTTTCTTGTCCTTTTATGAACATTATGAACTCATCAACACACCGACGGATGGTTCAACAAGGGGAATGGAACGTTATAGTACGGGGAATATCGGGGCAATGGGACTCGAGATGAACTTCTTTAGTAGCTCCGTGCTCGGATGACCCGACCTCGGAGGTACCGGCATTATTCAACTCTTCGATGCAAGGAACTAACCATACCAGCTACTAGGTAAGTTGCTTCCATCCCGTCCGTCCGGATTTCCGTGCGAAGAGCAATACGCGATTTATGATGATAGGTTAAGTAGGTAAATAACTCTCCCTGCGTCATATATGACAGCGGAATGTTTCTAATTTAAGTTATGAGTTTGATGAAAAGCAAATTGTCTAATCTACCTACCTACCTACCTACCTACATAGATTGTTGAAAGAAGCTAGGTTAGAGTATATGAGTGTCATGCGCCGAACGTTAGTCCAACATACCTTAAAGTCACAATGGCTGATAAATATGATAGTTCAACACCTCTCTCACATTTCGATGGAGGTGACGCTGCTCGGACTCACGTCCACAAACATTCATGTTCTACCTTTGCAAGTCGGCTTGTACTATCCCAAAGAGCTCTCTGGCAATCCTTATGTCATTGCGTATCAGTTCAAGTCTCATCGGAGATAAATAGGTACCTATCTTTAAGCGAAGACTCACTTCGACGCAATACTCAATTATCTTACAACAACCACATTTTGATAGCTTCTTTCCAAGGCCCGCCTCAAAACTTTCCGCAATGGAAATATCTTGGCTCTCTATAGTTACGGGGTATACCTGCCTAGTAGTGATGAAGAGAAGCCAGGAATTGTACCTTTCCCAGAGTGCGGAAACCCACATCGTTCATTAGAGGCGCATACCCCGAATTGCAAGTGATGAGAGGGGCAAATTCGCGAAGATGCTGCATGTCCGATCTTAACAATACACCGTTGTTAGTTGTTACCATTAACATCTCATGAATGTGGCCTAGATATGCTCATGAAAAATGAAAATTCTATGAAGTCGGGTAGCTTATCGAGTCCATAAATACTGGGAGGCGGACCTACTCTTCGATCTTGGCCCCAGCGCGCATCAACAACACACATACCATGAGGACGTCAGTTTTAGCTGGAATGAATCTGCACAAGGGCAACTTTAAAAAGAGGACTCGGAGGTGAACCGATATTCAATTTAAACGGGGTTTAATGAGATTCGAATAGGAAAAGCTTGCCCAGAAACACCAAACCGAATTTCCATATCCCTCCGTGACAGAACCAAGTTGCGGACTATGAGGGGCGATCCGAGTCTCTTCTCCGTTCGAAAATTAACGTTCGAACAACAAACTCCTGACCATCATCTGGAAGAGCACCTGGGGGCATCCATTGTATGAGTGGCGGATCTTGTGTTTCCGGGCTTAGAACCCTATTCTGCTGTTCAAACCAATCGTCGTACGACGACTCATATCCATACGCATGAGACCCTCGCCATCTAAACGCTTCCTCCTTGCCGCTCCACGCTAGATGATACCCATCCGGAAGAGGGAACTTGAATAATTTCGCACACTTTGACACGTTATCGAGCTGGTCTTGCTTGCATCCGAATGTCTCCAGAACGAGTTCCAGTGTGTTTAGATCCGGCCAATACTCGCCAATTTGCATACCCCAGCGCCCCTGTTTCTCAAAGTCGTCGAGATCGAAGTCTGGTTCAGCGCCTAACTTTCGTTGTTCATACCCCTTGACCATCGCTAGGCTATTCTCTGGCTTCGCAGGAAGGTGGGTGACGTTGATCATTGGTTCCAGCCTGAGCCTCTCCGAAGGTTCCCTTGAACATCGTTCGGGCTGGGTAGCCCACGACCACCAATCGGTGCGTAGCATGCGGATGGTTAAACTAGTAATTTTTCTACCGACGCATAGATTCTATTACAAGCCAATTGTTAGCGAGATCTTGCGCTTCGCTACCTAGATTGAATAGCTTACTTTATTGTCAGGTTCCGGTGGTTCTACAAAATGCGCATATCCATGTGAGTGGCCACGACTCTCGAAACCGTTATGGCGTCCCTCCGTTCCGATTACGCGCGACACCCGCTCAATGGACCCTGGTACGGTGGTCAGATATCGGAACCAGTTCTATAGAGTATGAACATACCGCCTTCCAATTGGAACTGTTGCACGGTCATCTCCACCGAAGATATATTCGCGAATTGCCAGTATTTCAAATTACGACACAGAAGACTCTTTGCTGGCGTACGCACGAGTGGGTTAGATGGCGGGATATCTTGGGAGCATCCATCGAAGACTACTAGAGGGTTGACTTGGAATGGTTTCAGAAAGGCTTCGACGTAGACGGCTCGACATGTGAGTAACAGCTGAACTGCAACGCGCCAATTGCCGGCTTGGGCTGGCCTGGTATATCTTTCATGGATCTCGTAGATATTATCGAAATCTTCGTAACGCGTGAGAGAATAGCGCCATATTTGTTCACGTATCTCTCGTGGGAGTTTAGCGCTTTGATTATGATGAGAATGTCAGCAATCTCTTTGGGGGAGGCGTCTTGAACGTAGATGAACATCGTATTTTTAACGGAATCCTAACACTGGAGACTATATGGTAAAGGAACATTCAGACTTGCATACAAGATTGGTGAATCAAGTTGGGGGTTGATCGAGTCGGGACGCTCGAGAATTTCGAGTGCAAGAGGCGGCCTAAGCTCGTCCCTCATTTTACGGGGTGCGTCTGGTAGACTGGTTCCTGAATCTTCCGGCGTCGGCTGCTGCCTACGCCGAAGCCGTTGCGTCATACGTTGATAGACCTCTCGGACCATTATTCTAAAGTAGATGGTTCTGATTCAACTTCTCAAGTATGCTCATATGAGATTAATTGATTGTACGTTCACGATAGTCGGTGGATACTTCAAGAACCTAGTGCGAATGACGTCAATTGCAAAGATCTGGGTTCTAGTTCAGACAAAGACCGACAGTTCGCACGACTTGCAAAGATAATTGTCAAGAAAGGAGAGACGCAGAGCGATCAGGATGATGGGGGCTGAGAAGGATTTTATACCCTGGGTCGGTATCTAAGCAATGTCACCCATGGATCATGGATGGCAGGGCTGAGTTAATGGAACGTATGTCGAAGAGCTCTATTTAAAGAGACCTGAAAGCCCTGGAGGCAACCTAAAACAAACTTCCACATTTTGTGGGCAAGTTTCGTAGGATTTAGTTCTGGCCAATCGGAGTTGAGCTTGCATTGATGCATGCAATTTCGGATTATATCAAGAAATGGGTGTGCTTCTCGATCCAGTAGTTTACAAGGTCCGCAGTACCTGCCTGTAAATGTGTAGATAGTGCCTGTGGATCTACTGTAAACTGGTGATTGTATTGTAAAGAATAGAAATCTGAGATCTCGACTATTCTGTAAGTTTTGCAATACATTTACCTAAAAGCGGGCCCACGGCTTAGTCACAACCAATCGTGTGGATCTACTGAATCCCCATGGCAGATCCGGAAGGATTACCTAATGATTTTCTTACTTAATCGACTTTTTCACCCCTATTTGCGACTGACTAAGCAATCGTGTAAGTATGGTAGCGGTCCGGTTGTACACACTTTTCATGAGAATGCAATTAATCAAATTGGAAAAAAGAACCCTCATGTACGTTGGTCACTCATTCAATGCACTTAAAGGGCGGGGGTGTATCCCTTGCCTACTATGTAGGTAGGTACGTACTAGGTAGGTATGTATGCTTTGTAATTTTGACGCAGTCTCCTTACCTACCTAGTATTAAAGGATCTGCCTTTTTCTTGTAGGTCTCTGTTTTGACCTCGATCCTTTCACTAAAGTGTTCGAAACTCGCGCCTCGTTCGAGATGACAAACGACCCGCTTCGTGTTGCTATCATCGGGGGAGGACTTGCTGGAGCTGCATTAGCCAACGCCCTGACCCACCTATTTCATATAGATGTTCATATCTTTGAATCTGCACCCCAGTTCTCCGAGCGTGGAGCTGCAGTTGGACTTGCTAAAAATGCCCAGTTAGCTTTAGCTCAGATCGTTCCTTCAGCATCGGACCTGTTCGAGAAAGCGGGAGCTGTGCCGATGAACTCTTCACGAATTGTCTTGGTGAGTATTTGAACATGTTTCAACGCGCAAATGCAGCTCACTTATCATATTCTTAGGGCTCTGGACCAGAAGCAGGGAATACCGTCTTTGACCTTGCCTCAGATAATCCTGGTAGGGTTGTCCACCGGGCCTCTCTGCTCCATGAGCTGCTCGCTCCATTACCCAAAGAGACTCTTCATCCCAATAAAAAACTTACCACTATTACCCCTAATGAGTCTGGCATTGAAATAAATTTCCAGGATGATACTACAAGGTACCAATTTGACGCTGTAATCGGCGCAGACGGAATCTTCAGCACAGTTCGAGAACATGTTCTCCAAGGTTTCACGACTACGGAACAGTTTCCCCCGCTACCGGCCGGGTTCTGGGACTGTAGGAATCTTGTGCCGCTTGAAAAAGCGAAAGCGGCTCTCGGCGAAAGATACTTTGACGTTGATAGACAATATGGCTGGGTCGGCGATGGTGCCTTTGTCATGCACGATGTCTTAGAAAATCGGACCATGGTCCAATGCGTGGTATCAGGCATTGAGAAGGATTCCTCACCAAGTCGGGACAGGAAAAGACCCCTTACTCGTGATATGCTAACAAAATCACTGAATAATTGGTTAGGTGGCCCTATTGCTGACGGCATGATTGATGTATGTATTTCTATACCTTGTTTTTCATTTCAGACAAAGGATTCTAACCATTCGTAGCTCATTTGCGACCAACCCGATCCTTCCGGATATTCACAGTGGGAACCTAAGTCCACTCCAACCTACGCCCATGAGCGCGTTTGCTTGATGGGCGATGCTGCCCACGCAACCACTCCGTGGCAAGGTTCCGGGGCAGGTTTGGCAATTGAAGACGCTATGGTTCTTGGGACACTCTTTGCCAACATTTCATCACCAAGGGAGATCAACTCCATATTCAAAGCATATGATCTAGTTAGGCGCCCTCGATGTCAACGAGTAATCGATTCGAGCCGAGAGACAGGCCGGATCCTCTGTGGACAGGTCAGCTTACATGCGAATGAGTTGATGGCATTGATTGCGCCAAGATGGAATTTTATTTTCGGGTTAGACATGGAAGTTCACAAGCAGGAAGCATTAGATAAATTGAGAAAGATACAGGATGTTGATCGGGCCAGGTAAACTACACCTTTGTTAAAGAGAATATAACATTGTTACAAGATAACGGTAAAGATGCAGTGCAGATAAAGAGATGAATCTCCGCATAGATGAGTTTCTGGGCATTTTATAGACGATAGGTAGCGGAGCAGAGAGACATCTTTGTCATTATTTTATCATTAATGGACATGAACAACAATGCCCTAGTCTAGCTTGGTTGTAATGATCAGGCACTTCCATCTAACGGACCTCTGTAACCAAATATAATGATATAAAATACGAAATCATTGTAAATACCGATAACCCATCAAACATCAGTCACAAATCTATGAATCGTTGTGGTAAGATATACGGAGGTACCTACGTAGGTACCTAGGTACTTAGCCATGACTTTCCCTTTTTTGTTCGACTATACCTCTTACCGGGATATTAGCGAAGAAATGACCATTATCGTTGATGAGATGGAACAGAACGACTTTAAGATATCATTTTTCCACAATTGTTTTCAAAATTTGGAACTATCGCAGAACAATGTAATAGATCGACAGATTCAAGGAGCTCGCTTGGACTGCGAGACCATAGGATCTGTTATCGGCCATGCAATAAGCTATCAGCGCGATCATCGCGGCCTAACTAATGAATTTTTCCTCTTCAAAGAGCTTTCGGAGTATAACAATCGACAGTTCAACATACTCTGCGATTTCGAACTTGGCATGACGTTCAATACTCCGGCCACGGCTCTACGTTACGCAGCGATTGATGCGGGTGACGTTTCACCAACACCATCATCACTAGAATTTCACGCGAACTCTCCTTTGACTTCTAAGCTCCCAGAGTTGGCTCTTCTTGAGCCTATTATGGACCCCATTCCGGGGAATGATCCGAATGCGACTGCAGATGTCCCTAAATATTACACTCCGATGAATGCTTCAGCAAGTGCTCCCCATTCTAACCCAGAGTATGACTTGGAGAATACCACGACCCGGGACTTCGCAGATGGTTTGGCTCCAAGCAATGTTACAGATGACACTTCAGAGAAAACTTCAGGGAATAGTCCAGGAGATGCTATGGATATACCCCTGGATATAAATATGGATCAGATAGAATGGTTCTTTCATGATGATGCCTTTGAACGCATGATTTTCGAAGGCGTCCCGGAAGCTGATTCAGCACCTGCCCCCGAACATCCTACTTCCTTACATGGAGGTTCTATGCCTAGTAACAGTGCTCCACTGCATTCTCAGGAAAATATAGCTATGTATGAGCCAGCGCCTACCTCAGAATCTAATATCGAGGGGGGATCAAGATCAAGATCAGAACCAGAATCTATTTGGATACTAGTGGAGGAATTTCTGTCCTCTTATGATATGAATGCGATCTGGAAAGTTAGTCGTCATTTTGGGCCTACTGGAACGCGTGCTTATTGGAATTTGGTAAACGCACAACGCGCAGCTCTACACAAACCGACCCGAAAGACTGCTCCGAGGAAAGGGTAAGCATAGTCACTGTTTTAGTTTTAAATTGTTTTTGTATTCATGCAAACACGTTAGGATGAAGAGCTACTAGAAAAAGCTAATCGTTTGAGCATAATCATCTTGAGAAGCTCGGGATACGTAAGGTTTACTTAAGTTACGAAAGAGACAAATCCCTTCAGTGAAGGCATAAGAAAAAAAAGTACATGATCGGTTTTCTAGATACCTGATATCTGAGCTACATAATACCTAGTAAAAAGGAAAGGGATGCTGGTTAATCAACGATTATTGCTATGGTTCTGAACTGGGGAACCGGCACGCCGTTCTTTAATCTGGGAACTTCGACACGAGCTCGTTCATAGTCAAAATCTGGGACACTTTTTCTAAAATCGTAACGTGAATAGACCCGGTCGCCGGTAACCGAAACTGTGAAGCATTTACGCAGGTAATACGCGGCTGTCATCCACGTACTAGGTAAATGGTGGTAACCTTCATGTAGCAAATTTGCGAATCGGCATTCTACGGGGCTGTTGTCATTCCCCCCGCAAACTTGAAATTGTCTCTGTAACAACCACTCTTTCTCGCTGATTAGAACCATAGACGAGATGAGATCCAGATCGCCAAGCTCCGCTTTTATCTTTTCATTGGATTCGAAGTCTTCAGAAAAGTACTCTCGAGCAGACCACTCAGGAGGCAGGTCTACAAAATGTGGCGACCAGTCAATGCTACGGTCAAATAGTGTTTCTTTGGGTCGCGGTGGTCGCGGTGGCCAGTTGATCTCCCATCTATATCTCATTACCCGGGTTAGGACTGTTTTAATTCTCGGGAATACTTCGTTGTCCGCGAAGGGGAAAAACTCGTGAGCTTCCATTCGCTCTTCATCTACTGGATCGACGATGGCTGTTTCCACTAGCTTGGCAAATGGTAATAGTGAGCGCACTATCTCAGAGTAGGTTGCGTCTTGTCTCTTGAAAGCCTCCCCGTCACTATCCGGATACATTATTCGTTGAGGATTGTAGACAGCATTGCCATCTCTCAAAGTAAAATATCGCCGAAAGGCGACGTACATGGCGTCGAGGGCGGGGTTAAACCATGTGGATGTTGGCGGCGGCGAAATGATCGCGAGGGGACCCTGAGGCAAAGGGCGTATCTTGGCTGCATAGTATGGAATTTTCCGGTACTTAAGCTTAGCGAATTCCCAGGCTTCGTGGCACGCTTGCGCAATTGCGGGTGGGCCTAGCGGATATATGGCTAATCCCATGTGGTCTACCATTAATAGCTCATGGAAAATAAGGATACGACGCGGAAAGGCAAGTTCATAGATTCGGTATCGAAGCTCGACTGGTAGGTTTCTGAATCTGGGGAATGTAGGATAGTCGAGTGACTCTGAATTAAAGGATTCCATTCTTTACTGCTGATACTTGAAACGATGACTGATGCTAGCCCTAGATGGGAGGGAGGAAACAACATCGAGAAATTGTGAATTGTGAATCGTGGATCATGATAATAGTGTACATGTTTGTGTATCAACATCACGTGTTAATCCTTTTATGAATCTCGCTCGGAATTCCACGTGCGAGATGGTACGCCACAATATCAGCTCTGCCTCTAAATACTCCAAGTTTCTCGAGAGAAACTACAACATCAAACTATTATTTAACTTAAAAATATAAGAGATAACTATGCTCATTAATATCCGATACAATCTAGTAATAAAATACTCGCTAGGAAATGAGATGTGACGAACTGATATATACCTAGGTAATTATAATGACATGTCACAACCATACAGAATAACCAACCACATTACAAGACCCACCTTAACACTAGACCAACCTCGGATAAAATCCGGACTTTAGGATCTAGTGGATCTGTTGGATCTGCTTAATCCATAACAACAGATCCATCCAAAACAACCAGATCCTAGGATCTGTCACCAAAACATCCAGATCCCAAGATATGTCACTAGATCAGCTAGATCACGACAACCTCAATCAAAAAGAACAGGACGGAAGGATATCTATATAAACATGGCGGACTCCTATGTATCTAGTCGCTCACCCAGCTCTTTAGCTATCAATCTAAGTCTATTACTTCAACCGCATCGAACTAATAGGGAGAGGACTCCAAGCCTCTCTTACGAACAGACTTAACTTTGATCTGATCTCTACGAGTACTGCTAACAAACAAGGAAACCCACGAAGCACCCCGTATACCTGAGTACCTAGGTATAGGTTCGTAACATGACAAGACAAAATCCATTCGATTCTTCATCCTAGCCTATCCAACCCCCTTCATGGGATCTATTTCACGACTTAAGGTTTAACTCGGGATACTCTGGAACCTTCCACCCCCGCTTCTCCTCGGATCGCGGCATATAGGTGATCGGCTCGACTTTGGATACAACCCATAAGAATTTACGCAGAATCCAGATTCCTATCCTCGAAGACGGGAAGAAAGTGCTTAGGGATTCTGTGGGCAACTCTTGGCATTCGTTGATTGGAGGTCTTGCTACCTCCTCGTACGCCTGAAGCGCTTGAGGTACGTTATTGCCGTGCCGTGCTAATTCTCCAGCGAGCACGTACGCACCTATGAGACAGGACGTGGTCCCCATACCCGTAAATGGACTCGGGCAATAGCCTGCATCTCCAAGGAGCACCACCCGCCCCTTAGACAACTGCTCCATCCTGATTTGCCCAACTTCGTGTGAATAAAAATCACCACAGGTATCCAACCCGTCCAGCAATCGGTCGGTTTCCCAGCCGGCGCCTCTGTACGACTCAGCAAAAGCCTCCTTCTGCTTCTCTATCGACTCCTTATACGACTTCCTCAACTTATCTCCGTCTCCCATCGTGAAGAGAAGAACTTGGGTCACCGGACGATTACTCGTCCTTGTTACAACCAGCCTTCTCCCCGGGGCGCTGTAGGCTCTTGCAAGACCCCCTTCTCCTTCACTCTTAGGGATACTGTAATAGGCAGCATGGACGCCTAAAGGCCTGAAGGCGGCATCACTGACCTCCTGCCCAAAAGCGAGACGCCTAGTCCGCGACCCCTGTCCATCTGCAGCGACGACGAGGTCAAACCGTTTCTTCTGTCCATCTGAAAAAGTGACATCCACACCATTGTCATCCTGCGCAAGATCCGTAATTGTCTTGTTGAACTCATAGGTAAGTTGTCCTCCCGCCCCTTGTTTATCTTTCAATTCCTCATTCAACTTGAGGCTGGCATCATATAAAACCTTGACAATGTCGCCACGCATGATCTCGTATTCAGCTGTGAGCGTGAGCCGCTTTTGGCCAGATGGGTTGATGCCGAATACTGCCAACTGCTTTCCGTTCGAATCTAGGACTTCAAGACCCGTCTCATTGACACAGTGAGAGCTCATTGTCTCTAGGAGTCCCATCTTCCGCAGGATATCGACACCTTGGTTCTTCAAGTCTAATTGCTGGCCTGCCACACGAAGCAAGGGAGAACGCTCCACGATCGTGATTTTATGATTGGGATCTGCCTTTTGCATGAAGAAAGCAAGAGCCGGGCCAGCAACGCCCGCTCCCACGATGAGGACATTGAGAGGCATGCCGAGTGATGAGCGCAAGGGCGTGAGACTAATATGACAATCGTTGTACTCAGCTGACTTGGTACTGAATGGTCTACTTCGACAATGCGGAACAGTCTTCTTTATGAGAACTGATTTGGATAGAAATGTAAGTCTGGTTCGTCGAGAGGTCTGTACTAGAAGTGAAGAGGGGTGTCGCACTACACATTCCATTCTGTGACTTCACGAATTATGCAAGCATCTTGGAAATATACACATCTAAAAACTACAGGAGCAACGAAATTATATAGGAAATACAATACTGCGCAATACAATAGAGTCACCCAAAGGCCGTCTGTCGCCGAGACCATTTGATAACACCGGCCCCGGTCAACCCCGCCTACGCCCGCTAATCCCCGCCTATGACCGCCCCCTGTCCAGGCACCGAGATTTTCGGACATGAGTGGGTTGACTTCGGTTTCATATAATATTGTATATAATCGCGCTCTTAAATCACATGAGCCTGAATACTACCTAAATGATGAATTATGCGATTCTCGTAAAGAAATATCGACAATGTGCCTGGGTACCTACCTCTAGTATTCAGCCCCGCTGAGGCAATACGCCTAGGGTCCAATGTATGTGCACATAGACCATGGACTTTTCATGGAAACATCCATATTCAGGTACTAATGGAATTTCCATTTAATATTCCATAAGCTTTTCTGACTATGAGATTAGGTGTTACAAATTTGAAGCGATGACTTAAGCTTCCCCGAAATAAAGGGGTAAGTCTTCTAACACAATGGAAGAATCCCCACGTTAGATATTGCCCTATAAACAATGAAAGTGTTGCTTATGAACAATATAGATTGCAAGATCTGAAAGACCTGTCGCCTTTACAAAAATGACATTTCATACCATGTCATTAGAGGTGAGACAAAGACTTCATATGGTGAAGAGCCATTCAAAAACGTTTATTTTCGTTTATAAGCAGCTATCTAAAACTTCGTGGTCCAGACGAATACTTGTCGCATCACGCCCCTAAATACCTACACTACACTGCATTAACCTAGTATCTATTGAATCCATCAAAACTGGGCTTAGGCAGCATTGAACCGCAATATTGAAAATGTTCTCATTCAGACAGGCCTATGAGCCTATAAGCACCATACTAAACCCCACCAGTTCTTCTGCTGTTGCGAGACACACACTCCAAAATCTCACATCCATTTTCCTTATCACCAATGCCGTCGTGAGTTTCACTCTAATCATGGCTACCCTCTGCACTATCGCAGGACATTCTAAGGCAATTTTGGCTTGTAGTATAACTTATGTTGTCCTTTTTCTCATCACAATACTCGTCGGATGTTTCCTGTACGTTCGCATAAGGTATTTCAAAAGCCATCCCATCCCCCCTACCCCAGTCGGTCCCGCCGGACTAGCTGGGGATGGCAATGATTACTTGAGTAACCACGAACAACCCGTTGAGCCGACAAACGAGAATTATGCCCGACAATCTTCTGAGTTCCGAGATGTTGAGCTGGGCGATATCGGGTCACAGCATTATGAAGCCTCAGAGTCCTATGATGAAAGCCATTATTATCCACAATCGAGTCGTAATTCATATCGACAGGTGGACGAAGAGAATATGACGGAGATCTCTCTCTCGCCGATGGCCCACGAGCATCTGGAAGTTCCATACCAAGGGAGTATCAATGAATCTGTCTCTAATCTGTCTAGCAAATATGCTAGGTCTTCGCTTGAGCGAAGATCAAGAGAAAGTTTCGAGGAAAGCGGTAGCCAGCAAAGTGTGCGAGCACCAACGCCAGTTACCATACAAAGCCACGAAGAAATATACCAGAATCCTCGATATTCAGTACAAGATACCAACCGTCAAAGATACGCCCACAGCATTACCGGCGCTGAGCATCCAATCCATAAGCTACCCTTCAGTCCCAGCGTAACTCAGCTTAGTGGCGGGGAGGTTGGGGGGCGACGGAGTTATGAGACCTATGATGAAGCTAGGGCGGCTCTGAGGAGTAACTGGAGGCAAGAAAACAATCAGTGATGATTTCGTTACTAGCGTCGTTGGACGTTCGAGTAGGTAGGGAGGTATATTGTCTCATATTGTCCTTTCATGAAATATAGGGGTAAGTGTAAAGGTAAGATTCCCAATTGTACCAAACTTGAGGGCTTCCGCATCGATTCTAGGATGGCTAAATATACGAGATCTTATTAAATCAAGCCAAATTATGATCGTAATTTCAAATGTGAATGGTGACATGAGGTCTATTTTTTATAACTTATACTAATTTATTAAGAAGTAGAAGTTGAGAGATCGAAGAGCTAGGTTCAGCGGGGTTGTCGCTAATAGGAATGAAATAGAGCTGACGATGGCGGGGTAACTGCGGGGTAGACTACCCGATTAGTAGTGGGGAATTTATCTGATGTACAGGGGGATAACCCCCTGTAGATTAATCCCCAGGTGGCCACCTACCTAGGAGGTGTCAATAGAGGTACCTGGAGCAATTTACACTTGCACATCCACTGGCATCATCTGAACGAAACAACGTGAATATACAGTATAAGGTGCCATTTTGGTGGATCTACATAAGCCAATGAAATTAATCTCACTGGTCGCCTTCGCAGTTTTTCGGTTTTACAAATTAGTTATTTGCTTGGGTATTTTCCCGGGGGGATGCTGCCCTTTTTACTTATTGCTGAGCCGTAAGTATTGAGGCGGTGTATTGGCACTGTGTAATAATTCTCTAGTACTTTAGCGCATTTTACAAACCATTAGATTCCTAATGGATGATAGAGAAAGACGACAATAAGGAAGCTGAAAAGCAATTTCCAAGATTTTCGAATTTACTTACATATCATATTTCAAACATTTAATGGCAAGGAAATACTAGTACTGGCTTGTAATGGTGAAACTCAAAAGATGTACCGATTGGAAAGCTCTCCATCGGTATTATTTATATCTGGGCTAGTGTTGTAAGCCTCTAGCGGGGATGTGGATGGTTAATGTTGTTACTTATAGTGGTCTATTCACTAAATCCTAGTGGATAGCCACTATATATTGGTGGATGAGGCCCTCCTTCAGCTAGCTTCGCCACTAAAATTGACCTAGGCTCAATCATCAATAATGATGCTTCTCTATTTCGTATGATGCTAACATGAAAGACCCTGAGCCACGATGATCATCTTCTACCAATGGGATTGAGATGTAATACTATGCTAAAGTTAGATATCGACATATATAGTACGTGTCAAAATAATTGAACTAAAACCTACCTCAAATGTTGCATTGCTTCCCAAAGAACCGACCTCCACAGTTCCCTCCCAATGCAAAGTATCGTCGTCGTCGACTTTAACAAAACGATCTATCAAGGAATGATACGCTTTAAGGGCCGGCTCTAAGTAGTCTTCTTCGGCGATTAAACCTAGTCTAATTCCCTTCAACCAACCAAAAGTAAACATAGCCGACGCGCTGCTCTCGATATAGTTACCCGACACCCCAGGGTACGGCTCGCTCATAATCAGCCACCAACCGCCGGACTCATCATCTTGTGCTTTCTTGAGAGTTACTGCAAGAGTGGTGAAATATTCGATGAGCCGGGCACGTCCGGGGTGGGACTCTGGGAATAGGGGGATGACCTCAAGCAAACTCATGAAATACCACCCAACAGCGCGACTCCACACTAGCGGCGCCGCACCCGTAACAGGATCGGCCCACACGGCTTTCTTGCTCTCATCGTAACCGTGCACAAGGAGTCCGGAGGTGTGGTTCCGCGTATGGGCTTCGATGTTATCGTACTGAAGCGCTATATCATCCCACGCAGTCTTATTCTCTGCATCGAACAAGCTAGTCCATTTCGCATAGAAACTGTCTGCCATAAATATTCCGTCGAGCCACATCTGGTTTGGGTAGTTCGGATCCCGATGCCAGAAACCGCCTGTGGGAGTCCGCGGGTGTCGATCCAGTTGCTTTCGGATGACATCCGCAGCTTTTTTGTACTTGATATCCCCTGTACGTTCGAACCACCACAAGATGTTGTTGCCAATGCGATAGTCGTCTAGGGAGTAGTAATCATATTTCCAGCCCTGAATTGTGCCATTTTCAAAGACCACTGCGTCGTTTATCTGTGAGTGGTACCAATTGGCATAGGTCTCATTCTTAGCGAGTGCGAACACGGCCTCATACCCTTCGTATAGAGTCGCTTCTCCATAGTAACGGGTAGCCTCTACCCCACGCTGAATGAATGAATCTGCTGTCCATTTCAGATACGATGTTGATGCCACTACCGTGGTAGCGAAGGATAGAAAGAGGGCTCTCATTTTGACACATGAAGTTGGTTCAAGACACAAACCTGGTCTCTCAATCCTATGTTCATGCGACGTCCATATTATATCTCGTGGGCAGAGTAAAAGCGACTCGCCTTTCTAGAACCATTAGGTAGTATTCGCCAAGTGACTTAGCCGGTTACCCCTGTGCTGTAGAACCTCGTTCTACGGATGGAAGAATTTGTCCAATCGACCCCCTCCACGGACAATCTAGATCTCAATATCTCCCCGCAACCTAGGCAAGCAACGATGGTGAAAAGTGTAGTTGAATTGTCTGATCGCGTGACATTCTCAGCAGCAATCTGACCCCTATTGAAGGATTCCAGTAACCCCGCTCTAATTCGGCAATATCCCGGAAGGGTATCCGGTTCGATAGGATTTACGGAAGCAGATGTAAGTATATAATCCATCGTCATGTCTTATTCATAATCGTCGTAGTTATCTTCGGTTGTCTTAACTATTGACATAAGAAACAATCCATTAAATTGGAATTCGCCTTCTCGATATTTCGATAATGTCGGAATAATAGCTGCTTGAAGAGTAGTCAGTGAATTGCGTTTCGGACTCACGTCTTTGTCCTTCTCGTCGTTCTTGCATTTGTCTTTACTTTCTCTCTCTCCCGTCAGCAAATCGCACATAGCCCAATGATGGGTCTTGAGATTCAAGAAGAAGGGTCGAAACGTCCAAAAGATCTATTGTGTGGATATCAAACATAAATCATCACATGAGGTCCTCGTGACACCAATCCCCCAACCAAGACCCGAACCTGTAAATGAATGTCTAAAACACGCCAACTGGGTGTTCGCTCGTATGGGTATCCTTCATGTCCCCAAAAAACGCCTGGTTTGATGCCTTAAATCATGATATCCTTCGTAACTCCTCGTTAAAATAAAATGCACACCTCTCTCAAAACTGCTCGTGAATAAATGTTGACCATATATAGACGACATGGATGTCTGGAATTCCGATATGAGCGACGAGATATCGCAATTGATGCGCATAGAGTGCAGATTCATCCGTGGAAACTGATTGAGTCCTAAATATCTTGTGTGGCAATATGGGATAAAAGTCGAGTAAGATTTTAGTACCGATTCTCGTCCTGAAGCAGCAATTGCGTCTTGTTCGTTGAATGCCCTGACCTTTGTCCATATATTCTGAGTCGATTGAGTCGCCATAAGCAGCGCTTAGATAATGTGAACCGTGTGAATGAACCTGACGTGTTGTTTGAAATGGATGTAATCTCGGACATCAGCTCCTAGATGACGAAAGAGTTTCACCTCCAGTGTTATGGCATCTGGTGATCCGCGCAGAGGCATTGCATCGGATTTCGCCCCCAAAGTGTTGGTTCGGACTTCCGCATCTGCCTAACCGACGAATGCAAGGATCTGACGCCACTGCCTCATGTCCTATTCCCTTGCTCCAACTCTGCCACTGTCGTCGCCCTACACAGTCATACCCAAGTTCGCCCTATTATCCCTCCGCTCTCTCACCATGAGCGCGAAGCCGGCGAAAAAGAAGAGCAAGGCCAAAATTAATACGACGGGAATCAATACCGCAGTATACACTTTCTGGAGCTCAGGCGGAACACCATTCCATGCCTTTCCCCATGCTGGAATGACGATAGCTTCGTCTTGCACTAAAAAGCAGATGACGAAAATGGTGATTATGGCGAGAGCAAATATCGTCTGTAAAATACCGGTGGCGGAGCGCTTAATGGACGCAATCGGGTGACTGCGCTTTGCCATCTTTCTTGTCCGATGCTGAGAGATTTTCGTCACATATCTCGAGACTCGAGTTGACGAAGTTGAAGATTTTTTGAAGCAGCTAGCGAGAGGGGAATCTGGGGAGAAAGAAAGATAAAGAAAGAACAAGAGCAAGATGGATGGTAGGGCTGAGCGGGGCTGTGGGTGGGAAGAGGGTCGAATATGTGAGCCTGATCTCGTGTTACCCGGTCGATCGATACTCGGTTGGTCGGTTCGGGGAGCTGTCTGAGTCCGAAGGCTGGCCGAGAAAATCAGCGGTGGGTAGCTTCGGAATGGTCGGAATTGTGCGTTAGTTGCCAAGTAAGACATCCCTTCGCAATCTGATTGGCCGACTCATTCTCTCGAGTTGCAACGGTTCCATATATAGTACCTGATACAAAGCTGTCGAAGGATTCTGACGGATCCGGGCTGAAAGATTCGTGCGAGGTGGCAGACCAACAAAAAAAAGATTAAATCCACTACTTGGTACACAACGTCATTTTTCACTGCAGCTTCTGGTGCTGAATATTCTCCGTAAGCGACTTGTGCATCTTTAACTCCGTTTTGTAATATGCGCCGCTTCCACTAGGGTTTTCAAGCCAAGACCGACTATACTATGTGGAGTTTGAATTAGTATGTGTTGACTCACGTGGAACGAAGCCCAGCTTCAGAATTTTCTTTCCAAGTCGCATATCCTAAAATTTCCAACCCCTCTAGCGATACCATCCGGGTACGAATACGGTCAGTAAAAGTGCCTGGGTTGCTAATGTACCATGGTCTTCTTTGGTCCCTTATTTATAATATGGTCGGCTAGTTACCATTAGGTACCTAACTTCTCGCAACACTCGCGAATTACCACATTTCCCGATCCCATCTGGAAAGTTGAATTGAAGACCAGAGATGACTTAATTAAAATCATGCTTAACAAACAAGCCGCTCGTAAGCTCTGAGACACTCAAATAAACGTAAGAAGACTAACAAACTATTCAGACTAGTATCCGACCCCTCAAACCAATTCAATGTAGCGATTTAGTCCAAATTACTCTGCTCTCTGTGACAGTGAGCTGTTCTTACAAACGCTCTCGCTCTATTGTGAGTCATTCATGGATCTTTTCAAACAAAATGGACCTCTGCACGCACCCGCCTCAATTCTCTACAGCTGAAGCAATCATCATAGAATCCACATTTTCCATCATTTTCATTTCGCGATGCCTTCCCAACCATGCGCTTTACAGTAGCATCTCATGCACTTGCCCGCCTTCATCTTGACCAACAAAAATGATATTTTTTCTAACTGTCTCATTGGCCCACGTTGATGTTACGTTCAGGCACATACAATAACCAACAACCCTCCCTAACTCTTCCCTCATTTAGTGACAAAGTTTTGTAGAATGCCGATAGCCTCATCCCCATTTCTCAGTCAAACTAGCAGCTTTTTCTCATAAGAAACGTTTTGGACTCAATCAAACATACATCATTGCCGTCAACATGGTTCTAAAACTCCAGAAAATATACCAACCTCCAGACAAGTCTTTCAACATCATCGTCCGCAATCATCGGGATAATTTCATGGCTTTTAGCTGTCCCAACACTGCTGAATACATCAGTTTCGGCCGTTGGCTCGACCAGCGGGAGAAATGTACAGAGCTCAACATCACCGCTGAATCTGGCCTCACGGCTTCCATCCGACTTGAGGATAGCCACTGGCAGCTTATAGTGTCGGGTAATATTGAAGGAGGTCAAAGGGTTGTCAAAGTTGACGGGAGCAGAGACTTTGACATTAGATTCACTAAGAATGGGCAAATGTTATTGCAATGTTGTGACGGCTATGAATGGAGTGATGGTGTTGGGGGCAGTTTGAGCTTTGATGTGGTACCATTTTACTCAACGCGCTACACAGTTAAATCAGTGATATGATTGAGCATCTTAAGATGAGTAATTTATGTTGAACCAAAAATAACTGTGGAAACTTGATTGTCTAATACCGGATGACAACAATTCCTTCTAGTTGCTGTTGAAAGAGATTCATGGTACCTAAATGTTTGTTAGGGTGTGTAGAAGGTAGAAGATAGAAACCATTAAGTGTTTGATGCGAAACAGAAACATACATCATTGGAAGAAGACATGTACCTCTATGACTAGGAAGCAGGTACCTACACAATCCTTATAATATAAAATCCCCCCACTCTAGGTAATGAATATATTGTTCTGATCAAATGTATTCATCGTGTGTAGTGTGTGGCCTAAGTATTATTAGTCAATCCAGCTAGAAGACAAAATGAAGGAACTTATCACGGTGCACTTTGTCCACCTTAACTGTCGAGAGTGCGATGGCTTCTTTGCTGTTGATTATGTAGATTTGACATCTCAAGAGAGGTTCCGCTATTCGATTAAGACCCTCGTCGAGAATCATAATTACATCAAACATAGACTCAAAGACGCCGACTACAAGGGAAACTTTGCTGCCAGGCTGGAGTGGAGGGCAGCACCTACACAACTTACATCATCATCTAGTGGGCCTGGTTCTACTGATCTCCTAGCAAAAGAGGGTATTTCTTTCGACAACCAGATCCAAATACTCAGGAATCAGATACCTTTTGGGGCTGATGTGCGAATATTTTTCTGGTCAAGCCAGAACCTTGCACATATTTCTTCTATTCCGCTGTTCGAAACCGCTGTCGGTGGAACATGGGAGCCGATTTTCGATACCTGAGGTCAGATTGACTTAAGGACATGAGGATAACATGGAATCCAGCTGTAGTACCTGGTACTCTCGAGGACATTCTCATTTTCATTGTAACTAGTAGCAAACGCCAGGTTATTTCTAATATAAGAAATAAGAAATAGATAGCAGAAACTTTCGGACCTACCTTTAATAGGTACTTCATACTAGGCTACCATTTTCCCTTGATATCCGTACAAGCATGATTCCATTGGTAGGTACCTAGGTACCTAATCACTTATGAAGCTGACATGCTATAACCGTCCATGCCTGAAAAAAGTCCATAAAAAGTCCATTAGGTACCTACATTTCTTGTCGTTGTAAGAATCGAACTACTGATCACGAATCAATCATCTTAACCTATAGTCCTCCTTGATCAGATCTGCAGCCCTCTCTGCAAAGGCGTATACGGTAGCTCCTAGATTTGCAGTACTGACTAGCGGTATGGCGCTCGCGTCAATCACCCGCAGGTTCCGCGTTCCGTATACTCTTAGGCGTGTATCGACGACGCCACCTTTCTCAATAGGCAGCATCGGACAGGTGCCACAGGGATGCCACTGTCTATATGGGTAAATTCAATCAGCTAATACCATATTTGCGTCTGTGTAATTACATGATTGGCACACTTGAAAAGGAGGGCAGGGTTGGAAGGGTCAGGGGATAAATGTGAATTGAACTTGTTCCTAGAGCATCTTATTTATGGGTTTACTTACGAGATGGCGCTGGTACGAAGGTAATCCTTAGCTTGTTCTAAACTAGTAGGATCCGAAGCAGGATCACGTCGACGGAGTGGGCGTTTCAATATCGTATCGAAAGCTGGCGAGTTGGCGATTGTTTCAGCATATTGCAGATGGCGTGAGAAGACCTCGATGTCAATAGGGTTAGAGAGATAATTCGGGTTGATTATTGGTGCATCAGAGACATTGCTCGAGCTGATGTGGACATTCCCGCGCGAGAGAGGATGCGAAAGCATAACTGCGAATGTGATAAAGCTACCTGGAATTGGGTCTGCCGGAGAATTGGAGTTCGGATCGACTGGAGGGACTTGCTGTGCGAGTGCCGTGAAATGGCAAGCAGAAGGCTGATTTGGGTCTAGGAATGCCTTTTCGGCGACATCGTAAAATGCTTTAGCTTGCTGGTTATCTGTAGCTGGTCGGTTTTGATGGAATAGTTTTTTCAGTTGGTTGTGGTTCTCGCCAGACATGTAGTCGACGAGAGGCAAATATGCGCAAGTGAAGACTCCAACAGAACTCAACATTCCCGACTTTTTAGTCACATACTCATTCACTGCCTTGATTGTCAGAAACTCCGGACTAGTGGAGTCAAATAGATTTGGCTTTTCACGGATCTCGGAGACGAGCGATGGATAATTGAAATTACGTACTGGCTTGCTGTATGGCATCTGGCTCTTGTCTTATGAGAGAGTCCAATGTAGAGATATTGTCAACTGTCTCATAGCTGGCATAACTAACGAGATGGTCTTGAAGGTTCTCGCCAACTTGGGGCAGATCCCGAATAACGTTGATTCCGTATCTCTGAAGAAGATTTGAATCACCGATTCCAGAGAGCTCCAGCAGCTTGGGAGACTGGAAAACACCTGCTGCCAGTATAACTTCTTTCCCAGCAGAAACAGTTTTGATCTCGTCGTCATTTTTATATCTATAGTTAACTCCAATTGCCTTTGGGGGCTGGGCGTCATCAAACAAGATCTTCTCAACTATAACATCAGTAAGCACCGTCAGATTCTCCCGATGTTTGGCAGGATGGTAGTATGCTGGAACGGCATAACTTCGCTCTTTCTTTTCCGGATGGATGCTTGAAAGTAGATTGAAGCCTCCAACGGATGGGTCCAGAAAAGGATCCGTGGTCATATGATGCCCGCTAGCTTTGAATGCTTCAAGCCATTTTTCCCGGATAGGATGCGATAAATCGCTGGCAAATGAAGGCTGGATTGAGCTGCGTGCCTTGTCAAAGTATCCTCTGAGGACATCCCAGTTCCACCCTTCGTTGCCTAATGAGCCCCATGCGTCAACTATACCTCTAGAAGGAGGTACGAATACCTGAGCATTGATCGCACTTGATCCTCCCAGAGCCCTTCCTTGCTGCATACCAATAGATCTGTCCTTCAAGTTCGTCTTCGGTCAGCCAGTTAGCTAGCTCTCAAAAGAAATGTGATGTGTTCTGACCTGGGGTGTAGTTTCAAATGCCCAATCTGCCCCCGAATTCAGGAGGGAAAGAAACAACGCCGGTGTGTTGACTCGTGGATCATTAGAATGATCGCAACCAGCTTCCAGAACAAGAATATTCTGCGCTGAATCTTCAGAGAGGCGATTAGCCACAACAAGCCCAGATGTGCCACCGCCAATAATGACAAAGTCGAAGGAAGACATTGCTTTATGTGTAGCTGTATATATCTTTTCTATGAAATCTGACGGTAACTGAAGGAGTCTTAATATTGTGCTTGTAAGACCGATTGAGAGATTCTGATGGAGAGAAGTGTGCGTGACTACGTATTAAATACTCTACTGGCTGGGTCGTCTTTGTTGGTGCAAAGCCGCGCCTCCATTCATTGTGTCATAATATCGTCCTTGACCGTTGGATGCTTAATGCACCGCGATCCTCGGAAGTAGGTCTACTTTCCCTTACTTAATTGCAGAACCTAGTACCTAGTACTTGAATGGGCAGTGTCTAGAACATTAGTTGATAACATTTTTCATTTTCATTTTCATTGCGGTTTGCTTTTCTATATCGCTCTGGCTGTAGTGAGGATGTGTTCAAAATATTCCCCAAGACAGCACAAGCTGAGAGGTTTCTATGTTGAATAAGTCTCGTTTGTATGGAAAACGTTCATGAACTCGGCATATCGCCCCAGGAGTGCTAATAACAGGGCCAATACAGTGAAGAATATAGATTTATACCAGGAATCCCAAAATAACTCAAAGAATTTGGTACACTAAAGGAAAGTATTAGCACTTGATTACGAATAACTCCATCAATCATTCAATTGAGAATGGTGGGTCGAGGTGGATGCAAGGACTCATTGGAGAGCTAACGACGCCTAAAGAAGCGATTTTGATTCGACTCACCAAATTGATACTCAAATACACAAGTCCAAAACCGTGGGTTGCTGAATCCCGAAACTGAAGACCGTGCCACAAGCTGAAAGTCGCAACGAAGAAGAATGTGAGGAACCAAGAAAGGACCCAGCGAGATCCCACCCGTTCGTATCCACTGTCCGCAAGTGATTCAAGGAGAGAATCAAAGAGTGAGAGGAGCCAAAGGGCGTTGAAAAGATAGAGCATACCCCAGATGCGAACCATCTTCCACAATTCTACCGTAGATTGAAAATGTCGCATAAGGTAGGCGCTGCAGATCGTGGCTATGCCGAGTAATACGAAGCGGAATGGATATCTAGGTCCGAGGAAATGAGCTTCATCGGAGATAGAGCCGAGCCAGACGCCTAAGAGAGCCATTCCGCACGACCAGATGAGAGTGGAATTCACTTCCACGGCAACCAAGCCGTATGTAGATGCGAGCCCTATCAGAATCGATTGCAATCGGTCACGGTTCCTGCTTTTATCGCACTCGAGATAAGAGCCTAGGTCTAAGGCTGCAAGAGCGAAGATGAAGGCTCCTACGCAATGGATAGCTTCATTGAGATACCGTTGTTCGGGTCGCACTAGTGATCGTTGGTAGCCCCAAGTATGCACCATGGCAGCTGTGCTGACTGTTATGGTAAGCCGGACAGCGATAGGTAGGTCCAAGAATTTTCTAATAATCTTTGGGAGAACATCGTCAAATATGATACTGCATATGGCGATTATTAAAGATAGAATGGCAAGCCTGAATGCATATTTAGCAACTTTCTGCCAAGGGAAGCCATGGTCTTCTTCGATTATCTGAATGGTGGTGAGGAGGTCCGGAATGAGGTCGGGATTGATGAGCTTGACTTTTGACCATTGTTGGAGAGCAGACTCGACTGCCCGAGCCTGAGAGGCCGTTAACCTAACCAGTTGATGATTGACTTCTGCAGCCATAATTCGGATTTAAGATCTCTAAGGTGAATGCAATTATTATAGAACGAATTAGCAACGATATTCTACTTGCTTTATATACTAAGGTAGCGGGCAAATACCAGGTAGGCAGACACTCACTTGACTTGAGGCGGCAATGGCCCTAGGGCTCAGAATGCCAAGGCGTATTCCAGTGAGTTAAGCCTGACAAAAGCGCCCCTTATATCATCACATTGTTGCCTTCATCGCCCTATCAATTCGCACCCCTACAGCAGCCTGCATGTATGCCCTGTAACGAGCCGATCGAATTGGAGGCCAACATCCGTTATTTCTATCCATAGGCGATGTCCTTGCGGAACTCTTAAGACATCAATTCAAAGGTGTAGTTCCACGACTCCGAGAAGTAAATGGAATATAGTATAATATAATATCGTAAGTGCTAGGAAATGAATAGGTATGTAAAGTTTAGGGATGTGAGTTGAATTAGCCCCGGAGGATTTCGCACTTCGTTTCACTGAAGAATAGTGGAACAGAAGCGCTAAATGAGTCCCGTCCCCGTCACGAGGACCCACGGGTGTCCGCGGTCGCAATGGGTTTAGCCGCAAAACCGCCTGTCGATTAGGTACCTACCTATCCGTCGCCTACTAACAGTATATCTCTCACCATTACAGCATAGACTTCGCAAAGTCACATAAACTCACCATGGACAGCCCCTACTCCAAGGAACTACAAGTCGCAATCGGAGCCATCCAATCAGCCGCCAAGATCAGCCAAGGCGTGATCTCAAGCGAGGACAAGGGCACGATCGAGAAAGACGATCTAAGCCCCGTCACCGTCGCCGATTTCGCCATCCAAGCCCTGCTCACAGCAACCGTGCACGCCGCCTTCCCCGACGACAGGTTCGTCGGCGAGGAGTCCGCCGAGGAGCTCAGGAATAATCCTGTGCTCTTGGACCGCGTGTGGGAGTTGCTGCAGAAACGGAAGGATGACGCGCTTTGCAGGGTGCCGGAGTCGAGGGAGAGGATGTGCGAGATGATCGATTGGTGCGGGTTTGGCGAGCCCGGGGGTCCGCGGGCTGGGAGAGTTTGGGTCTTCGATCCGATTGATGGGACGAAGACTTTTGTGAGGGGAGAGGCGTACGCGATTAATGTTGCGTTGCTGGAGGGCAGCAAGCAAGTGCTGAGTGTGGTGGGCTGTCCAACGATCGCATTTGATGCTAGTGGTCCTGTCACGAACACGTCTTTGGATCTGAACGGACGCGGATGTATTGTTTTCGCTGCGAAGGGGTATGGCACGTATGTTCGTCCGCTGGTCGCACCGTCGCCCGGCGATGTGCAAGTCCGCAGGATTGAGCCGCTAGTTGAGACTGAATCGTCTCAAACACTACGACCGGTATCCTGCTACAATATGTTAGATTCCGGGGTGGACGATGTCCACCAGATCATTATGCAGAGGTTGAATATCGAAAGTCGGGGTTGCGACCTCTTAGCTTGGGTTCTACGATGGGTCACTCTCGGACTAGGACTCGCAAATATGACCGTATGGGTCTATAAGAAGCGGGAACGTACCGGGAAGATATGGGATCATGCGGGCGCCATGCTCTTGTTTGAAGAAATCGGCGGTTATATCACGGACATAGACGGAAAACTTATTGACTTGGGCGTGGGAAGGAAGATGACTGCTAATCACGGCTTCGTAGCTGCGCCAAAAGCAATCCACCCCTTAGTGCTCAAGACCACACAGGAGGTCATTCGCGAGCAAGGAAAGGCACATCTACTTGGCTAAATCGATGTATTTAGCTAGGTAGGTACATTCCGCCCTTATTCCGAGCAGGAGAAATACCCAACTGAAAGAGCCGCGTTTTGAACTCTAGTTTGCTTAAAGCCTCCCCGCGCTATGGTACTAAAGCATGAGCCTCTAAGGAGCCTTAAGATTTCTCTCAAGTCGCTAAAATATCTAAATTAATCTTACAGATAAACACCTACTGGGCACATAAGATCACATGGGGTAAATGCTTCTTAGCTGGTCGACAGCTAAAGGGTTATATTATATTGTAGGTATAATAATGAATAAATCAGTATAAATATACAGTTGAGTTCTCTGGAGGAGGGCTTTGTTAGAGACCCTACATAATGACGCTTCAAATCTTCCCCCTTATCAAACCACCTCCTAGCTAGGAAAAACTGCGCCAACTTCGCTACCTAGCACCCTCTTTTTAATCGGGAGGTCTCACTCCCTCGCCTTGAAATAATGAGCTGTTAGCCTTTTTTATCTTCAGTCTACGAAGATGGGAAGAATCTATAGTTACCTCCGGAGCGATCGAATCCTAGTCGGCGAATGACGCCGGAACTTATGTGTGCGTTTCCAGGCCGAGGAGCAGGAGGAGGCCGCGGACGTGATTGCCCAAACGTCGGTGGTGGTCCTCCTGGTGGCGGTCCCCCTGGTGGTTGTCCTCCTGGTGGTCCCAGCGCTGGTTCCAGCCCTGGTATCGTTGCCGGTGGTGCGAACGGCCCCTGTGGTATCTGTGGTGCTGGCGGTGCCGGTCCCGTGCTTTCAATATTTGGAAATTGGAGATTAGGCGGGCCTTCCGGATCGGGTTGTTCCTCCGCATCGTATATGCAGCGACGTAAGAATCTCCCAATGGCAGCGTCTTCCTCTTGTGGCCGTATGTTAAATGGGAAACTCGCCGCTTTTTTCTGCGCAACGCGATTCTCGAGTTCGGCAACCATATCTCGAAGACCCGGGCGATGGAGCGGGTTGTCGGCCAGGCATCTAGCAAGTAAATCTCTCAAGTCGTCGTCTATCATCGGATAGCGGGCTCGCCCTGCGGCGCCGAGGATCGGGGTTGCGTGAGTTGCAAATCCTCTGTAATTGGATCGTGGGCTAATTGCCCAGCCTACGTCCAAAGTTGCTAGAGCCATGATGATCTAATACCATGTTAACGTAATCCGCACAGGTGGGAGTGCTATTGTCATTACCCCTGAGACGTCCCATAAATTATACCTAACACCTTGCCCATCCATAGCCGTTGCCGCCATTCCCAAGTCGATCAATTTTATTATAGGCCCAAGCGAATGCTCCCCCCATTTCGCAAATGGGTTGCCAATCATGATATTTGAGAGATTTATACTTCCATGTACCAAACTCTGTTGATTTTCGCCAGGTGGTATTTCTTCTGTTCTGCTCATTGCCCCTTCCGGAAGAGCCTTATGATAAGCCATTCCTATACACGCTCTCACCACTGCTTGAATTAGTACCTACGTATGCTTGAGTTCCGAATCGGGGAATTGAAACTTACAACAAAGGAAAAACGACCAGAGAACGCGATTCGGTATTGGGACGTTGTATTTTCTCGCCCTGTCGACCAATTTTTGGAGGGTTCCGTATGGCATATACTCTAGAACTATGAGGGGCCAAGGTGCCAATTCACGCAGCTGTAATTCGTCATCTATAGTAGTCCGTCTGAAAACCTTCCGTAAACGCCTTCTCACGTTACCGTACTTTGAAAATACACGTTTCGTAAACGGGAGTCCCGATCGAGTTTGAGATGTTGTTGGGATTTCCTTGTCGTCGCGACATGCAAGCATGGTGCATATATGTTCCGCGCCTCGTACCAGCTACACATTGGGTCAGTTTACGCGGTCTTAGAAAAGGAGCGGATGCAATCTCATACTTCAAGCCAGGCCATCTCGATTCTTAACTCCTCGTCTCCACGGTCGCTAGTACCTCTCTTGATAACAACCCTACGAAGAGCAGGGTTGGCTATTGGACGCTTATCCTTTACTAAATATGCGACAGCACCAGTGCCTTTGCCCACGACCTTCTCGAATTCCCATATTGGGACGTAACCGAAATGATCTTTTAGGTGGTTTGTGACTCTCTTGATCTCACGAACTGAATCCTCAAGATGTGCCCCGTGGTGGAGTGAAGGGCGTGAGGATACGGGTACTTCTGGGGCTTGCCATCCGGGTAACGATATAGGTATTCCTGGGAATCGATTTGAAAGTGGGGGGGCCATTTTCGGAAAGGTATGAGGGTTTGTATGTGTTAATACTGAGTTGTGGGAAATCCTTCATCAGGAAGAGGTGGATTGATTCAGACCTAATCAGCATGGTGTTCGAATAAGTAATGGATTACAAGCAACAAAAGATTGAATGCAAGGTCGAATGGGGTGCCTATTATGTAGTTGGACAAAGCGATAGGACCAAAGTTGAGGGGATACAAAGAAGGGATAACATGGCCACTCAGTTGAGTCCTTTATGGTTTATACGATATAAAGGAGCTCCTAGGTCTGCTTCCGTCGATTTAGACGCACGTTTTCTTGTGATTGTGTAGGAGGGTATTGTCAATTTAACTGGACTCGAGTCTAATAATCCTACCTCACCTAAGACAATCAGATTATGAGCTAGAATGATCCCAGTTATAATGAACAAGCTACGAGTCGTATTATACTCGCAACCTTGATATTCCCATGCGATTGAATGAAATGTGTCGACTCGAACGTCAAATTCCGTCTCAGAAGTTTCTGAGCATTGGCAGTTCTGAGCTGAAGTGGTTGCTATATAAGCTCGACATGGTTGGCGAACATATTCAAAGAGCATCCTAATTAGTGGTCTTGTAATTCGAAGAATGTGGCATGCTTGATTTTGAGAATTTAAATAGGATTATAGATCTTGGGTTCTAAGGGAGAATATTAGAATAGCCGATTGTTCGCAACCCGGTGTACGATGGTAAATCGGATTGTAAAAACATTGCTACGGCTTCTTGCAGGTAATATGACCTAATGGGATAATGATGCAAACTGATAGGTAAATGTATCGACCCCATGCCTGGAAACCATGGACATACTAGGTAGATTGGAAGTTGTCTGTGTCAAATATAAACATGAGCAGAGGCTGGCCAACTATTAAGGAAGGCCAAAGTATAAATCTATCCCCTGATCAAAGACTACCTAGTACTAGGTAGAAGTTATGATGGATGTATTTGTTTAGTGGATATGTGAGTGTAACAATTGGCTGTTTGTGGACGTGATTGCCTCTGCGAAGTAACCCCTCAAGTAACAGGTGCTACGTAGAGCTTGGGAAGCTTCTAGCCAATTGGAAGCTTGGAGGCGCACCAATCTCTAATTTTTTGACCGGGCAACCACGCCTGGTAGCTAAGCAAGTTGCGACACCTAAGCTTCCGGGCTCATACAATTTCTCCCTTTCTCGCCTTAGTTTAGTACTTACCTCGTACCTACCTTGCATCATCCCACCTTCAATAATAACAACTGTTGTTGGCGATGGCGATTTGCGCCATTCGCAATTGCGACGTCGTTCTACATCTTACTATCTTTCAACCGCGCAATTAGTGAACTCGGCGCATTCTCTCATTCGGAATCGAACTCTAATTTTATTTTTTTTCCCGATCCATTCACTTGAAACTATTAAAAGTTGATCTTAGCATCATCACCATCCAAATTACAACCGACGACTACATTTTTTTCCGACTCTATTTAACTACCATTTCGACTTCTTAGAGAATTGAACCCGAATCCTTTTTTTACAATCGCTACCATGGCCGAAGAGTTCAACGAGGATCCGGTTGAAGGGCAGCAGTCAAACCCCGGCGCCGACATCGAGATGGGTGAGGGCGACGAGGCTGGAGCTTCAGCTGGTGCTGGCAACGGTGGCGCAGAGTTGGCATTTCCCGAGGGTGGTGAAATCGAGCCGCGTACTAGTTATATTAGCTATTTGACTAGCCCGGTCGTGACGCTTCTTGTTGGGACAGGCGAGACCGAAATCTCCTCACCGCGCATCAGGCGCTTCTCACCCAGAGCCCGTGGTTCTTAGAGGCCTGCGCAGCCTTCACCGACGACGGAAGCGTAAGTTCCAACTGACTCCACTATAAATTCCGGCGACTGTAAGACAGAGGATTGCTAACTTTTTACCGATAGCCGCGACAGGTGGAGCTAGCAGGTGAAGAACTGGACGCCGTTGGTTGTTTCCTAGAATTCCTCTACACCGGCGATTATTTCCCCAAGAAGTTGCCCGGTCAGCGAATCTTGGAGGCAGACCCTTCGATCCCAGCTGTCGACGAGACAGGCGAACAGCTTTTGAAGCATGCGCGCGTTTATAGTCTAGCAGAGAAGTTTGGTGTGGAGAAGTTGAGAAGCCTCGCGAGCAGCAAGATTCATTGTGTCAACTCTACTGCTAAGGGAGAGATCGCCTACGCTCGTTACATCTACCAGTTCACCAGCAAAGAGGACACGACGGTCCGCGCCCCGGTGGCCAACTTCTGGGCCACCCGAAGCCACACCCTACGTGCGGAAGCGGAGGAAGAATTCTGCTCTCTGTGCTTGGAGTTCCCTCAATTCGGTTACGATGTTCTTAGTAAATTCCCTCATCTCATTGTGATTCCTACCGGGAGGGCCACCAATCTAACAATTCCTAGCTCGTGTGTTGGACGAGAAACTCAAACGAGAACGCAACGACAAGCTACACCCAGCCTCGGCAAGCGGTCGCAAACGAGCTCGTCACAGCAATGTATGATCACACCGCCACTTTCAACCGTAATTTACCACTTCTTCGGCCTGGAAAATAATGGAAATCGAGATGGAATCAAATGCGAATACCCTTCTTCAATCTGGGAGAAAGTTAATGCAATCGGCTCACCGATCTTTGTATTATCACGCTGGCTCGGGAATCTCTTTAGGTTTTCGACCTAGCACGTACCTAGGAGTTCAGGTAGGATATTGTGCTTTTGCCGGCGAAAAGAAGGGGTGTCTGTACTATAGGAGCTGTAAAAACTACGATAGGACGAACAATTCAGTCTGTGTCACACTTCAAAGCATTCCTACTGGATGCCTACCTAAAATGTGCTAGCTTGTAGAATGTGTCAGTTCAGCGTTCAATCAAGTGTCCCTTTGTGCATGTCTGCCGCTTAAGGTTTCCTAGTCACAGCCAGCCTTAAGAGATCGATCTAAAGGTTCCGCATCGTCAGTACTAAAAGTATGGTGTGTTGGGGATTATGCAATTACTAATCTACGCGTTCTTATTAATGCTGTATGCAAGTGCATATGATTATGTCCATGAATCAATCAATTTTTCCCGTTGCCGATTCCAAATGGTATAGTGCGCCGGAACCCGAGTATGTAAGAGTCCTGTATTAACCCTTCACCTTCCTCCTCCCTCAAGCTTTCGTCAAGCTGACGTGCGTGCTCTCCGTCCCCTTGTATCACCCCTGGACTACGTTCCATCCCCCGCTTGACCACTGAGGTGTGTAGGATGTAGACAACCGTCTACAACTGGAAAGCACCAAATGCCGTGGCGGAAAGTAACAAGGCGCCGATCGTCAGGCCCATGGTGCTCAAAGTGCCGATTTCAGGTCGTACGTTGGCGGCGGCACCAGGCGAGCTTGTAGAAGTAGCCGAGCTGTCCGTCTCACTCCCAGTGCCGGTAGCCTTTGTGCTGCCACCCGTGACAACCACACTTGCGTCAGCGGAGGTAGGCAGTGCAGAGTCGGTTACGGTTGCCGTCGCGTTCACGTTGCCCCGGTAAAACACATCTTGGTACGGGGCGCCCTTGTCGTACGCGCAGTTAATGATGTCGTTCACGCTCTGGCCCTCGGCCAAGCAGTACAGGCCGCAGCCCGAGTAGTAGGAGATGACATCCGCGGACTTGCAGCACGCGGACATGATGTCCGTGTGGTTGCCGCCCGCGCGGATGCCGACGGACGGGTCTTGAACCGGGATGTTGTACAAGTTCGCGCCGCAGTCGGTGGAGCTCGCGCTCGCGGCGGAGGAAGTAGCTGTTGCAGTGGACATCTTCTGTAATATCGACGTAGGTTCCTTGGTGGAGCTTGTGCTTATTGTCGATGCAGTGGCAGTTAAGTAGTTAAATTTGTCTGTGCTGTCGCTATGTTGCGGTTGCTCTTTTCTTTGCGGAACTCTTGTTGCGAGGTGAGGTTGCAATTGGGAAGCAAAAGGGGCGAGAAATTTGCTTATATGTTATTAGCATGAAAAAAAATCTGTTGCGAAGGCTTGTTTTTGATTGCCTGTTCGACCGTGTGTTGACACGAGTGGGCTGAGTCTATTGTCTCCATCTCGTATTCATGGCTTGGAAGCAGTTTCCAATAGGCGATCAAGTGGGCGACGGGGCAACGACGTAGTGCACAGGTCAACTAATTATCTGAGCACTATGGAGCGCCATAATGAGATTGTCCCCAAAATAGAAAATTAGATTTGAGCTAACCCCAGCTAACGAGTGCTAGCCCGCCAGCTGGTAAGGTACGTACTCACGGCCCGCAAAGCCCGCAGTGCACTAATGCAAACAGCGTCAGCTTTGGTGTTAAAGGAGAAAGAGCACTGGAGAACACGCTGAAGCAAGATCCATTAGGTAGGAAACAGCGGCCACCAGCGGGCGTGAATGTCGTCATGGTCGTTGCTACGGTATCATCAATTCCCGGCCGGTTGTTTTAAGTTAAGTAAGTGCAGGCAAGTGTCAACTTTTTCAAGGAAATGATATTCAGCGTCTTCTAGACCACCTAAACGATCCATACGACAGTCGCTGCGCCTTACCTCGGCGTCCGGATCCGGATGAGCAAATAGGCAATTTTAATGTTGCATTGGTACTTTTGTATCCTTCTGTATCCTTCGATACTCTAGACGCACTTGTTGATAACCTCGTAAGGGTAAAATCATTGGTACCTGCCTACAATATGTATGTAGGTCTTGGATCTAACACACTCGATCCAGATACCTATCCACAACAGTCTTACCATACAAGATATGTGCACTAGATATGTGCATCTGTCAGATATGCTGTATCGATCTGACTCTAGCTTCTCGCATTTCTCGCATTATATAACCTCCTGAATGGTAGGGCAATGAATGCTGTACGACGCGATGTTGGAGATGAATTTGAAAAGTCGGGCAGATCAACTCTGATAAAGGTGTGTCGCGTTTAGGAATCACGCGAGTTGGGCAAGCTAAAGGATTAGAGGGATCGCTGGCCTGTTAATGAGGGCCAATTCTTACGCCGTGTGCCGACGTGGTGGCAGGTGGGATGGTATGGATGAGAGTCTGTGAGATGGTGGCCAGTGTGGGGTGGGGGATGGAAACCTACCACGCTTCTGTGGGTCAGGGGCTGTAAAATACCCCAGCCCTATGAGAAGAAGCGCCCAGGTGGTTTTTCAGTTTCCACATGCTATTACATAGCCCTATCTATATCGATCTTAGGGCTTCTTCATCTTACGGGGTGCTGATTCATACTTTCGTGGCCCCCAATGTGAGATGTGAGAGATATCTATCCAACGACGGATTCTTCAATTTCTCGTACTCGTCAATGTGGTCTCATTTGTGCTACCCTCGATGATTGTCTCACCAGAGGCAACGAAGAAGGCTTGCCACCACCGGACCGTTCTGCTATTTGTCATGGGAGCCATTTGCCAGCGAGGTACTCAGCTTGCAGGGCAACAATTCAATGTCACCATACTATCAGATAGCTTCGTCTGAATGATTAGACGTATTTCAGCTCAACGTCGATACATGTTCCACAACACAACCTGAGGTTTTAGCGACATAGAGTTACATGCTGATCCTCTGCACCATAGATATTCGCCGAATCTAATCAAAGACAGATCGGTACCTAGCAGCAGATCCAGAGCATCAGAAGCCGGATAACGTTTGGTACGATGATACACCGTCGAGGCTTATATAACATCCCGTCCCCTGAGAAAACTCTAAACTGACGATCGGGATCCAATTAATTTAAAGTTGTTTCCGATGCTCGCTAGGTTGACGGGAGATGGGCGGCGCGTATAGGCGGGATGATTGAGGGGTCGATATCGCGAACGCTCGACACAAGAAACAGGGGGTAGCGTCGAATGCAACCTTCTTGCAGCAGAGCTAACGCACCCGTGATTCAATCACAATCCGTCCTTCTTAATTAACAAAAAGTCACCTATTGGCCTGTCCCGCTCGACTATTTTTGTCTCGGCCACTCGGCCGGAATTGGAGTCCATGTCCGCTTATGTCAATACCTCATAAAGTATGCCTAACCATCGCATAGCCGACTTTTAGAAGGATGACTAGCTCTCAATGTTTATATGAGTTTTGGTCATAGAAATGTTTCAAGTCGCCGTCATATCTTCATGAAACTATCTATATGTATACTGTTGTCTCATGTCTGCGATCAGATATTAAAGATCGGACCCTTTTCCCTGGCCTAGCTCATTAACTATCCTACCCTTATTCTCGCATTGTTTCGTGGGGTCTTAGATAAACTCTACTGAAACCGATCATGGTTGGAGTAGCCGGCAGGAGCAAGGGTTGCAATACGTGCCGGAGGAGGAGAGTGAAGTGCGGTAGGGCTAAACATTCTTTCTAAACAAGCTAGATTCGACGAGCTTTCATTATTGACTTGCGAATAGATGAAGCTAAGCCTCAGTGCTATCGTTGCATCAAAGCCGGGTTTGAATGTATGGGTTACGAAAGGGCCACTCAATGGCGACATACTTCCGTCACTTCCCGTCCGGCATCCCGATCACAAGGGTCCGAGTGTACGGAACTCACGCATAACAGTCTTGTGAATCTCGGCCCTGCGCCAGAGCTCAGTCTCGTCGCCTTCGAGGGAGATATGTGTACCGCTCAGATGTTTAGGAATTTCGTTTGGAAATCTTACGGATCTCTCTGGTTAGATCAAGCGGCTGAAGGCAGACTTGGTCATCTTTCGCTCGACGCTGTGAAGGCTCTCGCTCGATTAAATTTTGGCCTTAGCCACAGAGTAAACGACTTCCAGGTCCAAGGAGCTACTCAGTACGGCAAATGTTTGCGAGTCTTGGCGGAAGAGCTTGGAAGGGATCGGCCGGGAGTTTATGACAACCGAGGGTTAGTGGTGCCGATTCTCGTATTAATGATGGTTTCGGTAAGTCTCATCCTGCCGGATTCCACTAAGTCCTTCCCATCTAATCTAACGATAACAGGCTATTCAGGCAGATAGAACAGCTGCGATCTATCATCTTAGAGCGATCGGCAAAGTGTTAATGATGTGCGGACCAAGAGCCTTTCAACGGCAGCCTCTAAGAAATGCTTTTGAAGCAGCCAGAGCTACACTAGTATGTAATCTTGACGATTTTGGGAGAACTATCTACTAACAATTTACAGGTAGTCGCCTCATTGCATTCAAGGCGACGGACGTTCCTCGAAACCCCCAGTTGGCAAGATGAACCATATGAGCTCGACCCGTCCTCGAAACCTGAACAGTCGCATATTCTCGATGTCTTTGTCATGATACCAGGATTTCTCGAAGAGATAAATTGCCTCGATGAAATAATTTTCCCTTTGAGCGACGAACTCATCGACCCATCTTTTATTTCAGACGAGCACAGGGATCACCTTGTGAGTCTCTGTCAACGCGTCAGTGCCCAACTTGAGAGACTGTACCGCTGGCGTTGGGAATGGCAGCGTAAATACGGCCAACATGTTACGATAGACCAAAGCTACCCTTCGCCGAAATTTAAGGACCTTGCTGGCAATCCTATGGGAGTTGGCCGGCTGCATTTTGATCGCCCAGTCTATGCTAACGATATCATGTTATATAATGCAGCACTGATGTTCATCATGACGCTTATATGGAAACTCCAACCATCGCAAGCAGCTTCCGTCATCGATATTTGTGCCCGACGTGCTTCTGCCTCTTCAACTCCTCCGTCCCCCGAGTCACCAGTGTCGCCTCTTCCAAATTCCTATTTCGAGCCTCTCAGCGGGCCAGGCACAGCTCTATCAATACGAGATCCGGCGATAGAAATTTGCCGCGTCTTCGACTGGCAATGCCGACACCATGAGCAACATGCTTACTTTAGCGATCAAACCTGCATGTACCTTTTTCCAATGGGAATGGCTCGAACCGTTCTAGATCCCGATCCTGAATATCAGGTATGGATGGACAATATGCTGGACTTCAATCCTATGACTGTCGGTTATGGTAGAGGTGGCGGAAGCATAGTCGGCTTTAGCTCCTTTATCACGAAGGCCGCGCTCGACCCCGATGCCTACAGTCCAAGGGATTCCGTATAATCGGCCCTGGCTTACCAAAACGAGATTTCCATCAATATGGAACTTTCTACCTTATTCACATACGATGACGTATAACATATCACTACCGCTAGAAATATGGCAGGAATCTTTATAATGGTCTATTATTATACGGGTATATGACAACATATGCAGAAGTATGGACAGAAGCGACAGGGACGAAGGTCATGCGATATTATGCCCTTCACTACCAAACACACCAGACGACCCCTTCTACCCTTCCCAAACCACGAGGAAACGAAATCCAGCAACGCCGCATCGCTTGAGGAATTTACCAATTAGCATAAAATGCATTTCAACTAGGGTTTTCAGCTTGTAGGTAGCTGATGGGGAGCTTGACAGGGCTGTCCTGGGGCTGGAGTGCCCTGAGGGCTATACGGCTGTGCGGGGTCCACCGATCCAACTCCCTGGGGATACACACCAGCCGCTCCAGCGTAAGCTGTGTTCTGCGGCGCATACGGGTCGTAAACTTGTCCTTGTTGATATTGAGGTTGACCGACGGGTTGTTGGGGATATCCAGTCTGTTGAACCCATTGCTGATTACCACTTTGTTGGTGCAAAAGCGGTTGCGACTGTTGCATGGGCATACCCCCTTGAAGTTCTGTGGCACCTGGAATCCCAGGAGCGCCACTTGGTTTCACAGAAGTAGCGGCAGCGGTAGCAGCAGCAGCCTTCTCGGGGTCATGGGTCGAGTATGCTGCAAAGGAGAGGCGGAAGAAGTGACACACATAAGCGAAGGTGACGACGAAGAGAAGCATGACGAGGGCGCTGACACCGGCTATGCCGCTTAGGACTCCGAGAGCGGCCTGTGTAGCAACGCCGGCTCGCTTGTAGACAGTACAGTGTCCGCTGTTGATTGTGCTGCCGTCGCTATAACAACTAGCTGTGACAGACACGGTGAATTGGCTGCGTCTATTTGCGACAGCGGCCATAGCTGCCAGCCAGAAGATAATCATCATAGCGTCAAGCGAGAGGATGGCCCACGTATTGTAGGCTCGTCGACAGGAAATAGCTTTTTCAGCTAGAAGTGCGTACACGGCAATGACCCAGGTGAAGATTCCCTATTCGAGAAGTGATAGTGTTAGCGGGGTGACGATAGAAAATCCTTCGAGTACCTAAGGCGAAGGGGGTGTTTGTGATTTCAAGTTTAGAACTTACGCAGACAATAACGAAACCTAGTTCGTCGTAATACAACCCATGAATCCACCACCCTGTCATACCCACCGCGATGATAGAAAACACGATCTGAAAGACTCGTAATGCGATGAACCAAGATGGGGTCGGAATGAGGGTCTCGCCCTTCTTGTTTGCTCTTGCCGCCTCTTCCATTTCGAAAGTGTCGCCTAAGGTTCTTCCTAAGGGATGATTATATGCTGTTGTGGTACCGTTCCGTCCTCGTTGTTGCCCCTTCTTAGGACCCGTGCCTCGAAGTCTTCGGTGTAAGTTCGTACGATAAACCACTCTGCTAAAACATATAAGACCCTTGAATTCCCCAGGAAAAGATCAGCGCTGTCGTGTCGGGGCACACACCTGTATTTGTACGAACAGTTCTTCTCTCCGCCTCCACGTTGCGCTGTTCAGCCCTGTAATGTACCTACATATCAGTGGCCTCCTTAGTCAACGTCCAGATCCGTATTCGCACCCAATTGCCAGATAACATTATTTGGGCTGGAACGAAGAAGTAAGAAAGATTATTACAACGAAGACTTTGATGGTCTTTGGTAGGCCCCTATCCTAGCACCTGCAGGTGCTTCTCAGCCGCACGAAGTCAATTTACAGGGCCTAATTGGCTCGGGAGGACCCTTAAAGGGTAATGAACTATCGATCGACCCATCCCCGATTCAGCGCCGACTTAGTTCAGCCAGCCACTGGCAGAGCTCGCACAAGCGAATTGCTGCACTAGAGCTGTCCCAAGACAACGCTTTATCGTGGAGGCGCCTTGGCAGGGCGGAATCTACACACTGAGATACTGGAGGCGTTTTTGCCAATTACCGCAGCGCAGTTTGCGACAGAGATAACTGCATCGGGCTTGCCTGGATTGGGGAGATTACCTCAATTATGACATTACTAATGCGTGAGCTGATACTCTCGTACTACACCACTAGCATAGCTGTCATCTAACGACAGTATCTTGCATGCAGGGCCCTTGGTCTTGTGCTCCGCCTTCGTCTTGGAATAGAAAAATATCAAAGTAAGCCGCGGTCCCCTTACATATCGCGTCGACTTTCGAACTGACCCTAGCGCGTGCGGAACTATTCCGATGAATCTAGAACAACATTTACCTGACATTTTTCAGGATGGTCTTTTTTAGTCCTAGTGACGTTCAGGACACTAGTATCGACGCAGGGCTTAGCGTTCTGTAAACTGTACTATGTAATAGATATGAGACCTCATCTGCTAAGGAAACATGTCGATCCTGATGACCAACAATTGAAGACACTGGTGAATTCCTCCAGGGTCATTGAAAGGTCATTCCATACCATTATTTATAGGTAACAAATGTATCGCTACACCAAGCAGAACCCTAATTCTGGCTTGCTCTAGACTGCCAAAGCAGCCCACTGGTGATAATTGCCACACAGATATTTAGACACACTCTAGGTTGGGGGATTGATAATCCCGGGGAATGTATTTGGCTCTAAACCTACGAGCTGCTCCATCCTCACGTGGAGATTGTTTCAAACATTCAAGTGATTGTCATAACTTAACCTACTGAGATATGTCTGTAAGTAGTGATATTTCACAAACCAATGGGTCATGACGATAGATGCGAGACTGCGAGACTACCGTGCTAGCTATTTATTTCGACTCTGTTTTCACCTATGTCAATGTATTCAGAGTTTGTTCGCAAATAAGACTGCTCTTTCTATAAAAAGATGTCTTGGAGTTTTTCTTTTAATCCTTCCTGCGTAAATTTGAGTTAGCTTATTATCAGCCTATTTAGGTACATAGAGAATAGTCAATACTACTTTAATTCAATAATGGCTGAACGTGGAATTCAATTTCGGATCGGTACCTAGTTCAGTGTACTAAAAATTATTAACTCCTTGTAAAGTTATGCTTTGCTTACTCAGTGACTTTTCTAGGCGTCTATATCAGCATCACAAAAACAGAAACAGGCTACGCAATTGAATAAGAAGAGATAATCGAGTCAATGTCAATTGTCCAATCGCGTCCTGATAGCATACGGGTGGAATCCGACTTTGGTCTTCTTAACGTAATAAACTACGATATTGCCTTAGCTACCTTTATATAAGATACTAACTTCACATGAAGCTCAGAGGATGAATTCACACACTTACGCCCGCCGTCCAAATTGATATCATCGTCGCAGGCATTTGTCTCGGCACATATAAATTCAACCTCAAAGACGACTTCATTGTTAAATTTGATCTTCTGGTGGCATCAGGAAGACTTTATTTCTACAAGAAGAATAGCCATGATCTTTGGATTCGGGGCTATTGTGACGACACTCACGTAAATAGTAACTTGGTAACATACATGAGATGATCGACATGAAAGCTAGAGCATAAAACTATGAAAGGCAGTTTTTATTTTGAAAAAGGAAGCTATTCCACTTTTTTCTCTTTAGCGATGTTTTCTCATCCGTCGCCTGCTGATTGTAATTATAAAATCTGTCTCTAGCAGAAAATTGTAGGGTTAGATTGCGCTTATGGGGGTTAGGGTTATTTTTTGTTCCCCAACCCTAACCCTAATAATCTTAGCCCTATCTCCCTACAACCCTAACCCCAACGATCCCATTCTAATCTCGCGATGAGATGATCAGCATTCTAGGATATTTATATACATTGAATTGAAGCGCGACTGGATACGATGACAACCCCGTATATATACATTTTTTGTGTACATTTAGGGGGTGCCTGGCGAATTCTCATCTCGTCCAAAGTCAAACGTGATACCGCTAGGCGCCGCCTTCTTCAGGTTATCAGCGAATGTCGCATCCTTGAAAGCGATAGTAGCCGTGCCAAAGTCATAGCTTGTCAGCTTGTCGCGAAGCTCAGTGCTTGGGAAGCCGTTATAGGATACAAGTCCGGGAGATATATACCACTTCCCAGAATGATTCTCAGGCGGCTCGTCCGTTCCGTCGGTCTTGGGAAATCGGAAGGCGTGCGTGCTGCCGCCGTCCTTGTGGTAAACGATCTTCGCGTGGGTCCCGCTGTCAATCTGGACCGCGGGGTCGTTCTTATCCTTGACGGTATAACCACCGTGCCTAGAAGCGGCGACATATTCGAGCTGGTCGTCCTTAACCCATATCACTACGTGTTCGAATTCATGCCTGTGTCCACCACCGATAGGGGCGTTTTCGTACTTGGTGTCTTTCTCCATGTAGTAATCATATAGGTAGGCGCACCATCCATTGTTGCATCGCTGTCTTGAGTACACGTTATTGTTGACGAGATCGCTGGCGTCCCGGCATCCTTCACCCCCTGCAGCATTGTTCGTACTCAGACCAGGTGCGATATTCCCTTGGGCGTCGATTGCCGGGGTGTTATAGCACGAGTCCTTATCGAAGTCCATAGCCGGCTGCCATTTAAGATCGTTGGCAGTAGCTTTCGCCGGCAACATCTGAGGAGGGTCCCGAGCGAAAATGGATGGGAGGGTAGGGATTGCATTTGACACGCTGGCTAAGAGCAAGTACGCTCCTGCGCACCGACGGAACGCCATTATTGACTTTTCAGCTGCGGCTCGACTGAAGCCTCACTTACTGACGGTGATGTTATTGGGGACCTGTCCAGAGGATCAAGAGAAGCCTGTGGGAGATTCACACGAACTTATACATGGAAGACCACAGTGTCCCCATTAACCCAAGTGGACCCCTTGCGCATAATCCATCTTGACGACATTCCGAATGAAGTCCCATTAGTCTACGGCTACGCGGTTGACAGCTTGCAGTCTTTAGGTAGCCAAGAAAATTAGCCTCAAAGGATCTCAAACGCGGGATTCCTAGATCTACCTCTCATACGCCGTACACGTTTACTATTCTGGGATGTCGATTCGCTTAGTCGATCATATCTATAAAGCATAGTAGTGGGTATTGCATTGAACACTTAACCTGCCTAATAAGGATTTCAAATGGGATTCTACGCGCTGGTCTAGGTTGCCTAGTATGTCATGTTGTAGCCGAAGGATTCTGTGGATTTGAGTGTTCTCGATGCCAAGCCTTGGCGACCAACACTCTCCCCTGACTACTTTCTTTAACAAAGACACCTAATTCTATCACCACCTCTATGACTTCCAGTCATTTGTGCACATGCTCTATAATGTTGTTGGAATATAGATCCCATGTTGAACATCCAGACCTCGTGAGCAGCGAGCGGCTTTCGGTGGTCGGTATAGCACTCACGTCTTAATTTCGGATGACCACACTTCCGTCGTGACCAGGGGTTCTGCCAGACCGAGAACTTTCCAAAGACGGAGATTGACACGTTATGGGATATGAACAAGGTTGATCGGAGCATCTGCTATCGGCCAGAGCGATCCAAAGCTCGGAGAGAGTAGTCGGTAAAAGTGGGCCTTGAAGTCGGGGTACACTAGAAAGGAAGGCACGTTGGCGGTTTTCGAGATAGTCCCGTTGGAAGTCGCACTGTGACAATATCAAGGCAATAGAGGCAGGAACCTGGGAGTTCCGGAGGAAGTGGTATGCTGGATTAGCGATGTCATGAGCCGAAAAGATTGCAGGTGGTATATACATGCTATTTTTTAGTAAATACAGACTGTCTAGCACGCTGGCATGGTTTGTAGCATATTCGTGTCGCAACGCACCTATTCAGGGAATTCTCTATAACAGTATTTCTCCATGACAATAACATGTTCAACATTTTTTCGCAGGGATATGACTGGTTTCCCCTTTTGAAACTTTGCCCATTCGGTGTTGACTGTAGGGGCACTCAATTTCCGTTCCTTCGTTGGCGCGACCCAAAAACCCATTACCACGAAGCTCTTACGACCAAGCATGATTTTCCCCCTAAACGCTTGTTTCCCTTGATCGTCTCTCACGAAGTGAGCCTCAGTTCCTATCTCGTCCTCTGCTATCGTCTCTAAGTTGGCATCGGAGAATCCCCGCCAACGCATCTCCCACAGCCGAGTACCCTGCGGCTCAGGGCCAGCCCACATCCCAGATTTCAAAACGCAACCTTTCTCAAAGGTTTCCAGAGAATCGTCTAGTGAGTTGGTAATTGGTCGGAAGCGAGCAAGAGCAAGGACACCATTAGCATCGAATTGAGCCCAAAGTTGCCTTCCGGCCTTTTGGTGCTTCGCATTATTGTCCATCTGAACCGTCATGGTCATTGACACCGGCTCACCCGTGGAGATGCCTAGGGCCTTTGCGAGCCCGATAGTGCTTAAGTCGTATACACCGGTAATATCCCAGGCCCAGTCCGGGCGCTCTTCGAGATATCGCGATGTTGCAGTCGCATTGATAATGAACCCGGGTATTGGACCAGGCTTATTCTTCGTGGAGATAACCCTGCCTGAACGAGGATTTTCCCACTTGTTCTTAGGTTTGGGGAGACTAGCACCCATGTCTTGAAGCCTCTGCAACTCTAACTCATCCTCCTCCGTATCTGAAAGAGCACGTGCGTCCCATGAAGGGTCATAAAGCCGATTCCAATCCTCAAGCATCTGGGACGCCTCGGTAGATACTGTAGGGTCCTCGGCCGCAGCCTTATCTTCATCACTCTCCGGACTGGTAAATAATTGCGTTCCCTCCAATATCACGTGCTGGCCGTTGTGCACCATAGCTAATTTAATGGTTATTTTAGGAGTATCACCGCTGTCTGGAGATAATTTCTCTTCATCGAAGAGGACTTGCCCCTGTGCTCGCGTCTCTCCGCCAAGCTTCGTGCCATCCTGCTCTCCCCGCCACCTCATTAGCCATTCCTTAGACTTCGGCCCCGGCTTTACATCTCCTGCGAGCTCGCATGCCGCTTCAAAATCCTCAAGTAAAAGCTTTCCGGTAGGCTGTGCAGTGATTGCGCTCTTCGGGCATAGTCGCATCCTACCCGTCAAGTTGAGATTCGGGAAGTTGAAGGAGGCGTACAACTGGCATGTATGGGGGCTGGTGTGGGTGTAACGAACATCTAAAACATATTCGGTAGCATCCAACGGTTTGAATTTGTTCGCGCAAGTAAGGCTGTAGCGACCGGTCACATCCCATACGGCCGCGCTAGTCTTGGTTGAGCCCCTATGCTTGACACGCTTCGCAGGAGTATTTTGGACCTGGGTGTTGCTAGGGGAACTTAGAGGTCTCTTCCCGCCAGATGGCGACGGCATCATAATTATGCTTAAAGTTTACTGATTATCGAGAAAATGATATTATACGCAACAAATCAAATTAAGCTACGTTGAGAAATAGTTGATGGACTGACGACTGAAGACTTGTTTCTAGTTGTAGGGAAGAAAAATGAGGCTGGTGGGTGATTTCCCGCTTATCCCCTTGAGACAAGCTAGGGGCAATTGGCGCTAGGAAGATCCCCCATTTTTCCGCCCCGGGGATAAACCGCGCGCAGGACTAAAAAAACCAGGGGCTGCCAAGGGCGTAAATTTCAGGTACAAAATTTCACGGATCAATTAATCAAAGAAGAGTATATTGTTTGGATGAACCAGTGTCCTGCTATCCAATTGCTTAGGCAATCAATGTACGCACATATTATCACATACCTAGCTTGTAGTATGGATGTATTTATTGACGTAGCTTTTAGAGTAGAGAAATTTTCCACTCCATTAGTGTTCCCTGCCATGATTTGGCATAACACCGTTAAAACGTACGTACCTACAAAGTAGGTAGCTAACGCTCCTCCCCCCGACATCTTGCTAATAACCTCAAAAACACGTATTCAATGCCAGCATTCAGTTCTCAGCAGCAGCGTATCGATCGCATGCATGTCATAAGCTACTAGACTAGATACATGATGAATCGTAGCATAGTATTTAGTACAATTTTTGCGGGACCGACCTACGTCATTCTTTAGTTGAGCCTCTCATATATATACCTAGTAGCATGATCTTCTAGATCACCACCTTCCGATATGGCATCACGATAAACACACTCTTTTTATCCTTTCTAATATCTTAAGTTCGAACATGATCAGCGACATATATTACACGAAGAAGCATAGCTGAAGGCCTGGCGAATCTTGTTACAGTTATCTCTCCATGCAGAGTTACCTCACACTGATTCAATATTGCCTAATAACTAGTAGTTTCGGCAGATAGCAAGTTATCTTTAAGGAGGTTATAGGCCACTTCTAGGACAATTACAAGAACCACGGAGAGTGGCGCTAGGATAGCAAATACTGAGAAGCTGTACGAAACAACCATGAGTTGAGGGTTTGTCTTGATCTGGTCCGTTGCAAGCGCAACCTGCATCGCTATCAGGATCAAAGCAACAAAAACGGTGGCTGTCGCCAGCCATGCGACATTGGCCTAGGCCAAGCTACCGTAGTTTTACCAACCGCGAATGTATGAGGTGAAGAGCGGCCACTGGGTGAAACGGCTGAGAAAATTGAGTCGAGAGAGGCGTAATTCTCCTCTATGGAACCGCGGGTGGACCTGAGCTTTTTCGTATGTCCCAAGAAAATCTCTAATAAAGCTCTTTCAGTTTTCCCATCTAACCTTCAAGTCATCCTTCGAGTGAGGAAGAAGGTTATATTCTTTCGCGATCAAAAAGTCGCTTTTGTAAGAAAGAAGGCAGACGTATGAGTAGAGGAAGCCTAATGCGCATCTGCGTAATGCCTTAGTAGTGCAAACCTTTTGGTCTGACTGACCTGTGTTGGATCGCAGGCATTCGCAATTATCACCGCATTCAAAGTTTTCTCCACAAACCTTGGGATCGAGGAGCAAACGGGATATTGGCTTTATCAAACATCCTTCCGTCGTACCCCTACAAGATGCGTTCGCAGAGGATAATACCCCTCCTCAAAATCAATTGATGGCGTACTGGATATGCTACTCGTTCCTTCCCGACCATCCAGAAATGCTTGAAGATTCATAGGTAGGAATTCGTGTTTCTATTGTCTAGGGTCTGAACTTCGCTATTGGTCTTACGGAAAATGGCTGGAAAGTTGTTTATATGTGTTTCAAACGATGAGTTTCGCATGCTATTCAGCTCGAACAGGTCGATAGGAAACTATTTCCGCGCATTTTAGAATGCATGATTGAAAATGCTAAACGAGATTCAGTCTTGCAGGGACATCACAGCTATCAATATTACCAGTTGGTTGGTTGGTATATTTAACGCCGGGGGAGCCGTAGGCTCTTGCCTCCCTTTGGGCATGTAGCGTGTGAATATTACTGGTGCCGTCGAGAGTGATTGTAGACGGCACCAGTACCAGTGGCTATCGCTGTGGACAAGCAAGGCTCTAGAGTGCAGACAATTCCAAAGTTTGTCGTCACATTAGGCAGATAGGGTATTGTATATGGATAGAAACATACCTACCTAGGTACCTACCTATTACATCACTTTGGAAGTACTTTACCCAGGGTAGGTACTATCAACACACGAGTTCACGAATAATTAGCTGTATAATCAAGTACAAAAACGCCACCTGTATTATTGTAGGGTAGGTAGTAAGGCGCCTTGATAGGTCGAGAAGACTGGCAACCCCTCATTTTCGTGCCGATATAAGTACGTCAATCTCGCCGCCGCCATTCGTGCCCGACAACCCAATACCTATTAACTTCAGACTACCACCCAGTATTCAACCATGAAAACCCTTACATTCTTGGATAGTCTAACAGACGGCACACTCTATCAAGACCGCCACGCTACCCCTAAATTATGGAGAGGAGATCGGCGCCTTCGAGGGCGGGAGACGAGCATTCTGTTCATTTGCATCTCGTTTCTGGAGAAAATGATAGAGAAATAGGCCCAGACATTTATATCATTGCAATTCATGGTATAGACACAAAATCGCCAGAAATATGGACCTAGATAGATCGGAAGGACCACAAGAAGAGAGTGAATTGGTTACAAAACCAAAACATGCTTCCTAGCGTGGTAAAACAAACTCCGATTTTTACCTGTGATTGGCCGGCCGAATTATACGAAAGGCGGAAAATCACCTCAAAAACGACCACCGAATCTGCTCGACTTCTCCTCGTCGGTATCCAACGTCTAGTAAAAGACAATGGTCGTATCTTCTTCATCGCGTCATGTCTTGGAGGTATCATCTTGATGAAAGCTCTCGAGATTGCTAGTAGTGACTACCAATACATCCAAAAGGCTACACGTGGTATAATTTTTCTTGCTACACCGTTCCGAGGCACGTCTTTCAGAAATATCGCAAGTTGGACAACTCCATTCTTGAGGATCTGGGCTTCGATGCAAAGCAAGCAAGTGTCAATGTTGCTTAGTCTCACGAGAGCGACTCCTGATCTCACAGAACTAGTGAGTAGATTCACCGAGCTCTGCAGAGAGCAGAACTACGATATATCCACTTTCTATGAAAAGGGTGCCACCAGTTTATTCCGCAGAACCCTTCGTATACCGAGATTACTTTATACCCCCTCTGCGCTAGTAAGATCTGTGATAAAGCCTTTTGCTTCCTTTGTTAACGCCAACCAGCTAGTCGATGAATATTCTGCAAAGCTAGACACTGATCCACACCCATTGCCACTCGATCGAAACCACACGATGATGAATAAGTTCTCTAGCCCTTCAGATGAGGATTACAAAAGGGTTGCAGAGAAAGTTGAATGGCTCCTCAATAAGATCATACAAAGCATGCCGCTCGTGCGAGCAGATGCCTGGATACGTGATAGACACTACACTGGAGGGACCAAGGAGAGACTTAAGATCCGACGACTATCGGGTGAATATCTATCAATGAACGAGTGCTATATCAACCTTGCTATCATAGAGAAGCAGTCTACTCCGTTTTCACTATTCGGTCATTTGGAGGTTGAGATATCGGCAGAACAGTCCCTGGTTAGACTTGCAGAACTCTTTGTCTTGCGCAGACTTCCCAACGGCGACGTGAAAGAACCAAGAAGAATACTGATTCGCGGTCGCGCCGGTGTTGGGAAGACTACTCTATGCAAAAAGATTGTCCACGATTTCATATACGACGATATGTGGAAGATATTGTTCAAGCGCATACTTTGGGTGCCACTACGGAAATTAAGATACGAGCGGCCTAAAAACTTCGAGCAATTGCTCTTCGAGGAGTACTTCATTCTGGGAGGCGAAGATGGCCGCGAGTTATCGAAAGAGTTGCACAACGCGGTACAAACCGAAGACAAACAAACATTGTTTCTCCTCGATGGTTTTGATGAAGTTCAAGATTTGGCCAGCGAAGATTATCCATTCTTTTCAGAACTTCTAAATCAGCCTAACGTAATCATCACGAGCAGGCCGCATGCTTCTCTTCCAAGAGACGTCGATTCGCCCGACCTAGAGCTAGAAGCAATCGAGTTTTACCCAGATCAAGTTCGACGCTATGTCGAAAATGTCGTGAAAGATACAAATATTATTCAAGGAATCCAATCGTTTCTCGGCAGGTATCGGGTTATTCAGGGCCTAGTTCGAATCCCGATCCAGCTAGACGCGCTCTGTCTCGCATGGAACGACATACGCGATCAATCTATCCCCAAGACGATGACGACTATTTACACGGCTATTGTATTTTCTTTGTGGAAAGACTATATTGTTCGACGAAAGGAAAAGGATACGAATTATATCAGAACAGCTGATTCTGGAGGAGTAGAAGATGAGGTAGAGTCTGAAAGCAAAGTTCTTGAATGTTTGGCTTTTAATGGAATATGCAATAATAAATACGAATTCCTACCGGAACATCAAGCAGCTACACGCAAGTTGGTCAAGAGCAAAAAACTGCGTTCCAAAGAAGCCAATTCATCGTTTCATGATTTCCTTGGGCGCCTTCCGTTTTTGCGGTCATCAGACCCCCCAACAAACACGTTTAGTCAAAGCTACCACTTCTTACACCTAACTTTCCAAAGTTTATCCTAGGGAGTTTTTAAGGGACAACAAGTATGACTCACGCTACGACATCGTATGGCGTTTCACTGCAGGCTTACTCAATTTTGAGAAAGTGACAGAGTTTTTCAAAGAGCTTGAGAATACCCAGCCCGATCTTTTAGGACCTACGCATCAGCGACTAATCATGCATTGTTTGAGCGAAACGAATATTCCACATGATCCAGAGATGCTATCAAGACTGGAAGATGGGCTATCTCGGTGGTTGATCTTTGAATGTGACTTGACAGGATCACCGGTCTTGGCTGAGGAATCGGAATTTCCGGGTCGAGCTTTCTATGGTGCTATCTAATCTACTTGCAGGAGTGACTACGACAAGATATTTGTGTTGGATGCATTCGATAAATACAACAAGTTTGATGCGTTTTCATCTGAAACAACAATAATGAAGATGATGGAAATCATGCAAGATATCAAAAGGACAGAGAGTATTAGGATGAAAGCTTCATTGGCACTGAGAAATCAATCGAAGTTACCGGAGCAGGCTGCCATAAACTTGATTGAATTAATACAAAACGTCGATACGGCAACAGATCTTAGGGGTTACTGTTACGAACCTATACCTAGATACTTAGGTATACGGAATGCTTCGTGGGTTTCCTTGTTTGTTAGCAGTACTCGTAGAGATCGGATCAAAGTTAAGTCTGTTCGTAAGAGAGGCTTGGAGTCCTCTCCCTATTAGTTCGATGCGGTTGAAGTAATAGACTTAGATTGATAGCTGAAGAGCTGGGTGAGCGACTAGATACATAGGAGCCTGTCATTTATATAGATATCCTTCCCTTCTCTTCTTGAGGTCTTCTCCCCATATCCCGAGAGGGAATTCTCTTGTTATCTCGAGAGAGGATTCTCTCTTGTTATCTCGAGAGAGGATTCTCTCGTTATCTCGAGAGAGCATGAGAGCTGGGTTTTACCGTGGTTTATCCGTGATTGGGTAGATGGTTCTCCATCTGTGTTGCCTTTTTAGTGTTGGTTTGTGACAGTTACTTGTCTGATGCCCTAGGTCGACAATCAACACTTTCACAAGAAAATATTATAAAGCTGGAAAGACTTATCAATGAGTATGAGGGGGAAAACCAGGAAATCAGGATTGCCGCTGTCAAGGCACTAGAAAGCGAATCAAACTTGTCAGAAGACACGGTTCTAAGCCTCATTACGATGTTCCATCAAGATACGTTATTTGGTAGGTATGGGCATGCCACAGATATGTTCAAGAAAATCCTTAAAAAACAGTCTAATTTATTAGAGAGGACTATCGTGTCTCTCGCCTCACCGATTGAATATGAGTCTGAATTACCTATTATGGAATCTGATTTCAGAGCGGAAGCGCTTGAACTTTTCGGGAACGATCGGATTTGTCGGAACAAACAATCGTTGCTCTAATACAACTACTTGGAGACGAACATGAGGGTATCAGAAGCAGGGCGGCTTCCGCCCTACAAACCCAGTCGAATTTGTCTCTAGAAAATCTTCACGCTCTCGAGGTATTGCTTGAAAAAGCAGATGGGGGAATTCATTCTTCCGCCGCTAGAGTGTTAGGGGCTTTCTCGCCTTTATCAGAACAAGTGGTTGTAGCTCTTATACGACGATTGGAAGTTAGATCCTTTGGTTATGTTTATCAACGGAATGCTGCTTTTGCCTTACAAGCCCAGAAGAATCTATCGGAAGAAAGTGTCATGGCTCTAATACAACTCATCCAAAATGATAGTATGAGATCACACGTCAGAAACATCTTATCTATCCAACTGCAATTATCAGAACAGGCTATTGCAAAACTTGAACAGATAGTAAGAGATGCTGAAGGTCATATCCGAAATATTGTTGCTCAGGCTCCAAGATTAGAGGGGCCAATTCCTTTGAGTGGCTTCTCGATGCACGAGCTTGATTTTCAGAGATGGTGGAGAGCTCGGTGAACACCTGCACGACATTGATTATTATTGGAGGCTTGACCTGTGCGGCATTGGTAGCTTGAAAGGAAAATCACCAAGTAGACATTCATCAACTAGACACCTTTCAGAAGAAACTACCATGGTTTTCTTGACCGCGCTATTTCTTGGGACCGATGTACCACTCGATTCATCAAGGAAGCTACGTCTCTGGGGAATCTTGGAATCGCAATCAAATTTGCCAGATCTTGCGGTCAAAACTCTCATAACACATCTCAAATTTTTAGGAGACTATCGCTTTCAAGAAGGTATTATTCTTCTCTTAGGAAGGATGCGCGCATTGTCAGACGATGAAGTTGGAGCCCTTGTGCGACTTCTTAAAGAGCTGGATACGCAAATCCGATACCTGACCCTTGACACCATAGCACAACAATCGAAACTGTCGAAGGAAAGTGCCGAAGCCTTCATAGAGCTGTTCGAAAGTGCAGACCAGAATGTTCAATGTGATATGTTTGATAAGGCAGGAGAGGGAACGAGTTTACTAGAAAAACTCCTCGAGGCCTTAGAGTCCTCTACTGCGCCTCGTACCCTGACCCTTACTTCCCAAGCCATGAAATTCCTTTATGGGTGGTCTTTACGTGTTAGTATCAAGGAACAGACTTATCTGCGTATGAACCGAGATGATCCGAAAGGAAGTTTGTGTCTTCATCTACAAAATGTGTCGCGTACAATCATTTCGGACTGCAGTGCGTCACAGGAACAGACGTTGGAAGAAGTTCGAAAGTGGCAGAGATTCTGGGGGACCCCTGATTGCGAGTAGTAGGGATCCATGGATGGGATGGTTCGTTTGAGCGACGTCTTCTGCAATTCTTGTACTCCGTGTCATTTATGGGGGTATGGGTGAGTGGGGGTTCTTGTGGCATGAGGTAAATATTGGAGGCTTCGACTGTTGGATAAAGGATATAGCTGAGACAGAATAAAAATCATGCATCATGCTAATGCCCCACTACCTAGGCTTACCTCATATGTAGTGTTACCCATGATCAGTGAGGTCTCCTAATCACTTGCAAGCTTCCGGAAACACGGCTCTGCACCTTGTGTTCTCTACAATTATCTAACTAAGTGATGATCAATTCTGCATCATTTGCAACGTTTCCTGTCACCGTTCGTTACTGATATCATAACTTACAATATGTCGCGAAAGAAAGCCCTTCTCATTGGCATCAACTACTACGGCACTGATCATGAATTAAATGGTTGTATTAACGATGCCGAAAATATTCGCAATTTTCTTGTCGAGGAGCGGGGGTTTTTGCCGAGCGGACACGATATGGTGATGCTTTCAGACATTCCAGAAAATGCGGGGACACCATTCTATCCCACGGGAGCCAACATAATGGCTGCTATCAACTGGCTTGTGTCACAAAATCGACCTGGAGACGTGCTCTGGCTGAGTTACTCTGGTCATGGAGGTTAGCGATCGGCTCTGTGGCCCCGCAACGTGATGGTGGTGTGTGTTAATGGATGTTTTTAGGTCAAGTAAGAAATGACGATAGAGAGTCGGGGTAAGCAAATAACAAGTAGCTTGGTGGGCAATTGAAGTGTCTAATGCATGGAAGTTTCGACGATACGATATGCCCCGTTGACTTTACTGAAAATGGGCAGATCCCAAGTCAGAACGTGAGCTCACAAACAGAGATTACCCTACCTTCTGCGCACCGGAACCTAACTTGGGCTTCTGAATAGCTACATAGGGCAATTGTCTCTCCAATGAATCCAGAATGTCGTCTTACTATCTTATTTGACTGCTGTCATTCGGGCTCGGCCTGCGAGCTACCTTATGTCTATCGCCCGGATGAAGAGGGCAATGTCAATATGGTAGACACGATCAAGCAAGGTATCGGGCTTATTCGCGCAGCAGAGGGGCTCTTCGAAGGTGGATTTTCCATGTCCAAAGTTGATGACGCTAAAATGTTACTGGGTGGCGCAACCGATTTTTTTAATGGCCTGCATCATCGGCGAAACCAAGATGTTGACGAGGATGGACTTGCGCCGGAAGATTTCGAGGAGCACTGGGAGACCGAAGGAAAGGATGTTTGGATGTTTTCCGGATGCGCGGACAATCAGACATCAGCGGATACGTCTATTGCTGGTGCGCCGACCGGGGCCATGTCTTGGGCGTTGGTTAGGTCTCTGAGGGAGTATCCTGAGCAATCTTACATTAATGTGCGTTTTGAGACAGAATTCTTATTGGCTTCTTGCTGACAGTGCTGCAGATTCTCCAGAACACCAGAGAGGAACTTGCGCAGAAGTATTCGCAGATTCCGCAGCTAAGCTGTGGTGGTAGGTATGACTTAGACCAGCCGCTGGTGGTAAGTAAATGCCCATATATCATGTTTTAGTGCTAAAATATCTAATGAATGTGGTAGTTATAATAAGCTATAGATAGGTGGTGAAGAGGTAGATCCTCTTAGTGATGGATGGATGGAACTCAAAGCTGCGGTCTCTCCTTTTACCCCTGAATTTTATAAGATGGAGGGGTATTGTTATTACATAAACCCCCACATCAAAGCATGATTAGTCAGATATTAGTCACGTGAGATATTCACCCCACTATAAGTATCTAGGCAATTACAGGGTTCTATTTTACTGAATGAACCCACTACCACTCACCATAATCGTAACAGGCAATCGTCTAGATACAGACAAACGTCGACGCAAAACATCCATCTTAATAACTTCGCACCTGAAACCCTGCGTTGATTCATACCTCACTTCATCCAAGTTTATAGGTCAAACAATCAGATCCGTATCAGCTCTATTGAGCCATCGAGGAAGATGAATCGAAAGGATTCCTCAAACCTCCTCGGTAAGTGATTTCAATTCAGTTCTCGAGACTCATCCATATCCTTGGCATGGTTCCTTTCATGCCTATGAATGCCTTTTCGTCACCAACTTGTTTTTTATGAACATATGCCAGACGTGAAGAACACACACGCCTTCTGGACAGGATTCCAAGATCAGCGCAAGGATAGAAGATTGACCATGCTTGTGCTGTTGTCGCCTTCACGTTTTCTCTGCGACTCGACGCCTTTAAGATATTGTCGCATTCCAATGCTAGGAACGTCAGTACGGGTTTTGAACCTTGGGAAACCGTCACTTTGGGGTTCACTTATTACAGACGTCTCTAATTAGCGCGTCATCAGTTTGGAAATCACAATGGTGTCTCGGAAAATGTGGCAATGAGTTGGTAGGCCATAGAAGGCGTATTGACCACTGACATCGTAATCCTGAAAGCGAAAATGGTCATTACTAGAGTGAACAGGCCTTTCAAAATGACTCAGCTTACTAACCTCACGTTGCCGAACTTGAAGCTAACAGAAACTTAAACACAGATCTTCACAATGTCACGATCGCAAGGATCTTGAGGCGCTTCAACAACATTATTGCAGCTGCCACTGCATCCATTTCTGACAACAGCAACACTATGGAGCAGGCCTCGTCTAACAGCCTCATGATGCAGACTGAGACCGCCGCTATGGTATGCCTTTCCCCTCCCTCTCCTCCATATTTATCTTTCCCTTCTCTACGTCACCCAGTCGAGCATGAGAATCTACCCATCTACTCCCCCCTTTTCCGCACCCATAACTAACCTGTCTACCCGAAGATAACCGAGATCCAAGGTCTTCTCGCCATCAACCGCGAGATCAAAGCCCTCTGGATGCGCGGGCCGCTCCGCCAGCCCGGCGAAGGCGACGCCCGCGAGGCCGCCATCGACGCGCAAGCGCAGTCCGTCGCGCAACTGTACGACCAAGCGCTCGCTATGCGCGACGCCGCCGTATCCCGCGAGGCGCAGCAGAAAGCTCTAGGCGACGCGACTGTCCCCGGCGACGGCGTCATCCCCTAGAATGGGACCGCCAATGTCCCCGCGGCACAGGACCCGACGCCTGGACAGGGCCAGGTCCCCGCTCCATCCCCCGCTCCCGGCCTCGTTTCCCAGGACAGCCCTACTATCGAGCCCTCATCCCCAGGTACCCTTGTCGGCGACGACGACATCTGGGGCGATTTCGAGAACCAGCTTGAGTTCGCTCCTGATGGAGAGCACGGGGATATGGGGTCTGAGATGCCGTTTGATTTTGGCCAGCTGGGAGATGACATGATCATGTTCCTACCTGACGAGGGCGGCCCTATTCCCCCTGATGAAGGCGGCCCCGTGTTCACTGACGAGGACGGCGCGATGTCCTGGGAGGACCTCCTGAACGACATCAACCCCGATCCAAGCTCTGACACACCTTCCAACGACGCCGATACTTCCGAAGAGGATGCAATCGCTATGAGCGAGGATGCTGCTCCTGGAGACCGCGACGATATGGGTGATATGTTTAGAGCTATCTTTGGATGGCCTCCTTCTTGAACCTTACGGGTTTTGGTGGAGTTGATAGGGCGCTTACGATGTTGCGGTTATTCGGGTTAGGGATACGATTGTTGGCAAGGTGTCACAGGTTAACTGAATAGGTCTTATGAGATTCGATACTCATGTTTATTGTACTAGGCAGCAAGTTAATCCACTGACACTGATTTTGCCTTGAAATAAACCACATAAAATGTGCTTCTACCATGAACGTGTGTATTACATGCAAGCGCCAAGGCCTCAAGCTACATGGGTAAATGGAGCAAACCTGGGATATCTAACTCTCTGCATCCTCTTCGCCGTCATCTCCTAGCTCATCCTCTAGTTCCTTGGGTATAATACCTGTTCTCGTAACCGCTGCGTCTATACCTCCGGCAGTGACCCAGAGGAAGTAACCTAACTTGTAGTTATCGATCTGGTGGAAGAACGTGTGGAATCTATAACATATTATTAAGCACACCCATATCCCCACATTGAAAATTTGGCATGGAACAACTTACGAATTTTCTCTCTCTTCTAACTCAAAGATATGGCGGTAAATCTGTGAGTCCTTGAATTCTTGAATCTCTTTTTCATAGTTGCCGAAATCGAGTTCGGCAAGATTGTACTGGTCCCTAGCGCGCTTGTTATAGGTCTCGAACACGGGTCTTTCTAATAGGAGACCAAGACCAGGCGCCTTAGGAATGCTGATTTGGTTAGATTTGTAGCTCTCGGCGATACGAGAGAGGGGTGTGGCGCATCGGGTAACAAGAACCGCCATGCCGACCATCTTGCGGATCTGGTGCATCATGAAAGACTGTCCGTGCACCTTGAGAGAAAGCCACTCCGTGTCGTTGATCTGGATCGGTTGAGGGTTGACGATGAAGGATCGGATGGTTCGCTTTGCTGAAGGATCTGAATGGGATTTGCGAATGGTGTAGTTGTGGAAGTTGTGGGTGCCTTTATATTGATCTAATGCCTGCTGGAGCTGGGATATTCGCTCCGGGGTCGTTCTGTAGCGCCGCTTTGCAGCTAGAAAGGCGGCCTTGAGCTGCTTTAAGGCACGGTCCACGGGATGCATCTCTTTAGGTTTCTTTACTTCGGATTTCTCGTCGCCTTCGGTTTGAATGACAGCGGTGCCTGTTTCAACGTTGGGTTCCTCCACGGGATCAAGGTGTGTTGAATCAGATGCGTCTATTGGCTCGCCTTCGGTTTTTGCCTCCAAGGCTACCTCTTCAGTCTCCGTTGGGGCATTAGTGGGTATTTCATCTGATGATTCGGGCTTCTCCGTATCTTCTGTAGCCTTCGCGTCGTCGGAGTCGTTAACTATCGCGTTCATACGTCGCATAACAGTCTCTCGGACATTGGGATCCAGGCTATCTAAAATAGGTTGGATATCATTCTTCCGCACTTCCTCCCAATAGTCTTTGACTTCACCTAATCGCTTCGCGTATTCTTCCTCAACGCCCTGCTCTTTGACCGACTCGAGAACGTTCTTCCCTAGAAAGCTTTCGGGGTGGGGAGGTAACAAGCAATAACTCGGCATCAAGTATTCGTACCATCTTGAGTCGCAGGATTGGTAACAACTAAAGGCATTGTTTGTCCGCTGAATACCCCATACTCGAATCTGGGGTGGTAGATTCTCGTTTATCTTCTGAACTATGTCAGGGTCTCCGATGATCAGCTTTAGGGATATCATGTTCCCCGCAGCATGGACACCCTTGTCAGTTCTCGCGCATCGTACGAAACTAGACTTTCTCAGGTCGTCGGCATTGGCTTTTGAGATAGTATTCGCCGCTACAAGCGCAGCGAAAATATCACCCTCGATCGTCTTCTCCTTGTGGTTAATCTGTAAACCGTGATATCCCGTACCGTCGTAGCCAATCATAACAGCCACCTTGCGCTTCGGTCTGCGTTCCTCGGCAGCAATCTCTTCCTCGGGGAATTGAATGCTCATATAACTGGGTTCACTAGGCTTTGTGGGATTTCCATCTTCGTCGAGTCTTCTCCGTTTTCGTTCTTGCCACTCCTTCTCATTGCGCTCGCGTTTATTCAGAGGTCCGCGACTGGTAACTGGTTAGTAGACATTGGCTTAAGTTCCTTGTGCCAATTAGCGGAGCGTGAGGCTTACCTATCTCTGTCCCGTCCCGAACCGCCACGCTTGAAGTCCTGACCTCTTCGGCGACCGTTGGCATTGCATTTGTCATTTCCGCGCCTGTTTCGATTGTCGCGACGGTTTGGACCCGCAGCATCTGGATTTGTCGTTGGGATTGAGTTTGTGGGAAGATCAGAGGTAGGTTGAGATGTAGTTTGGTTGGGTAGAGTAGATTGTCTGGAATCACCCGTTGGCGCATCGCGGACAGTGTCTTCGGAAGCCATCTTGAAATATGACGATTAATTCGCATCGTTGTTGGAAACCACAGTGTATTGCAAGTCAAGAAAAAAGTTCCCTGGGAAATAAGTACCAGATTTTGGAGGGGACTATCTTTATCGATAAGAAGTTTCTAAGTACCTAGGTACGACCAGAGCTCGTTTCCACTGAACTACAGGGGTGACAAAAAAAACCGTACACTTTCATATTAGAGTCTAATAGTTCATACGTCTTTAAGTTTGAATAGAACAACAACTAAGGGATGGAATTATATCAAACTTTCCAATACGCTTGATTATTTATTAATAAATATAAAAGTTAAGTTCTATTCTGAGATCTCCAAGGTGTTAAAAGGCTATTTCAAGCTAGAGTAGAACGAGGTTTTGAAAGATTTTGCGAATTTTTGAAAAGTTAAGGGAAAATCGTCAAAGTAGACCTAGAAGGTCGATTTGTGGAGAAAGCAATTGAATGTTTATGAAAAATAATGTCAAAACTTACTAATTATCAAAATAGTTAAGTCGTGATGTTTTGGAAATGTTGAGTTTAAGGGGGTTTTGCGGAACTTTTCTAAAGTATTATTCATCAAGAAAGCTAGCCCTCGCAATCATTGGTGCCCTACTATATACATCCATATTCATAAAATATCGCTCGCATACCTCTGAAGCAATAGGAAAGGTAAAGTCGGGATTTAGGAACCACCCACAAGATGATGCAAGATGAGTGTTCCTGCATCATCTTTCCTTCCACCAGTGGAATACTCAAGTTGTCAGATGCCCCGATCAGCCAGACTTTAAGAGCATCCATTGGAAAATTATCAGAGATCCAAGCTGCATCATCCGTGACTCTGCGGTAGGTGAGAAACTCGACCTGGATTGTCGCCCAGAGAAGCCCAAGCTCTGGATTCCCGCAGGTGAGCTTCATCCAAATACCATGGATACCTTTATAATCCTCCTCTAAGGTGCAGCTATCGTGCTCTGAATTGGTGTCTGCTGCTGCTTCTGTCTCTTCGTCACACTCCTCTTCAGGCATTTGATGTACCCACTCCCTAAAATTCCTTTCAAATTCCTGTTTCTTTCTAATTTTACCTCTCTTAGCTAAGTAAAGTGTATGAAGAATGCATGACCAGCCTATTTGGCAGTCCATAGACCATTGGTTTATCTCTCTTTCAGGAACTTCTTGCATAAGATCGCAAGCACTTAGTTCCTTATGGTGGCATGTCCCTGATCCCCCTTCACTAATGATATCCTCGACTGAGATTGTCACGCTTAAGGAAGCATCAGCTCCTAGGCGAAGCAGACAGACAAGAACTGCCAGGACACCGAACATCGTTTCCCCTTGCATCCCACTGTGTGCAAGATAGTATGCCACGACGACGAGAGTGTGTAGTGGGCCGAGCTTTAGCTCCAATCCACAGCTAGTACAACGTCGGAGAAACAGCCCACTCAGAGTATTAATATCTGGGGATACGGATGAGCTAAAGATACCAATAACACTATGACAGATAGCCTGGACAGATGTGTGACAGAAAGGATGTTTCCACGTTCCAGGAATACGAGAGCGACCATGTTGGAAGAGCTTTCGGACAGCCGGCGTGTCGGCATCCCATCTACCGCAGATATCCTTTTCCTCTCCAGGATATCTGTTCGGAAAGCTAAATCCAACGCTCACTTTCTCCGCTTTGACTTTGGTGTGTGATCGAAGAATAGATAACATTAGGGCATCCAGTATCGTATGTCCTAGATCATTTACATTATGTTTAAAGGCATAATTTCTCCCGAGGCTCCAAGAAAGTCCATCGATAATCGCGCAGCAGCTGTTACCACCATCTAGAAAAGCAGCTGCAAGATGGAATGGGTATATTTCATCGATTTCGCGAGGTGGTCCCTGCTTTTTGAATTCATACTTCGTCTCAAGCTGATCCAAAAGCTCCACATTCCCTGCCATGATTGCGAATTTCAAGGCTTCAGCAACTAGTGTTTCCGGGTGTTCATTCAAGGACTGTCTAGCTACTTGAATAGATATTGGCAAGTCTTCAGACGGGGTGGCAGTAAAGTCGTTCACGGTGATCGACTGCAGCATCGACTCTGGAAACGAATGATCGGGCAGCTCCGTTTCTCGCCATTGTGGCCATGATGATGGATCATTGAAAATGACTTCATCTTGCGCATTTGTTTCAGGTTCATCTATGGGCATATAGTCCATATGGGGTACGTGAATGGACCATCGACAAAGTTTCGTCGGGACTTCAATTTTATCTGGCTGATTGTGATATATAGATGGTGATATCCCAGACATAGGGCTTCCGGCAGGACTAGGCGCCACCGGTGTCGCGGGTGTCGCGGGGTTGAAAACGCTCAAACCATTGAGCGTCAGTGCAGCTATCATGTCCGCCGTCCAAGTCTAAGGTACTCTGCCCCAGTACTTTGCTATGACAAAGGTGTGTACATGAAAATCATGTAGATAGTTTATCAACCGACTACAATTAATTAGCCTTAGCCATAAACGAACGATGTAGTAGACTTCCATACATTCGATCTTCTCTTCCACAATTGATGAGAAGTTCCTTGTAGCGTCCTTGTAAGAAGAAACTCGATCGGGCCTGGGTGGCTTTCTGATGGATCAATTGCATATTCGGTGACAGACCAGCTGCTTGTCCTCCTGGTGTCACAGCTTCAGGACTCTTGATAGTCAAGTAGTTCGGAGTTGTGCTTGCTGTTCCGAATGGAGATGGTTCGTCAGGATATTGAGGTAGGGATGCAGCGAACGCAGCGTAGGGAAGATTCCACGACGAGAGCCTAATAGAGTCGAATGGTTAATCTAACATACCAACACGTTATTTGTGGGAATTTACGCACGCTCCTGGCACCATATCCTCTACCTTATAACGCTGTATCGATTCTTTCGCATATCGTTTTAATTGTTTCGTGTCTAGTAGTTTCTCTCGTTCACCATGGCTAAGCTTCACATACGATGTGCTCGTATTAGGATGGCTCCGCTTCCCGAGATGGTTCATGATTTCATCCTTCTCGGAAGCCAGGATTCTTCTACGAATTTCCCATTTACGGAACCATGTTCGATACTGGTTCTCACTATATTGAAAATTGTAAGTGTTAGCCAAATAGAATCATGTCAGCTAGTCAGGAAGTTATTGAAACCAACACGGCGTAGAAGTTATAATGGGATTTCATGAATTCGGCAAGTTGGCGTATTGTCATCGATTTCCCGTTTGTACCGTACTTTCCTAGGTACAATCGAACGATAACTTCCCGAAGCTTCTCCCGTCGTTCGTCGTAGGAATCATCGAGGAATTTATCTGCCTCAGAGCGAGGTGCTAAGTCGGCAGGATTCATATCAGCAGGTGCAGATGGTACACTAGGTGAGAAATGGGTGGTGGTTGTTGAGGATTAGGTTTTGGAGCATCTCAAGACCTAACCAGATAAATGTCAAGCGTTGAATATCACGTTGTAACCCTAGCACGAGGCTCCCTTTTCGCGAACCAGCCTCCTAACGAAAGGAGGCAACAAATATTGAAATGCTTCTACTACCTAGTCAGCGACCAATTACCCCTCTTATACCTCTTTTAACAAAACGCAAGCGACCAATTACTTACCGACATCACCCATCCACTTACATGCATCAACTTCTCAGGCTTTGGCCAGGGTGCTCGGATCACACAAGGAGGAATGTACCTACTTGCCTACCGGTAGTCACGTCATCCTACCATTCTAACAAAACGCAACAGGCCAATGAGCATCTCTCTTCTTAAACATGTACATATACCGTAGCATTTTTGATCGAGGTCCGATTCGTTGATCGTGTGGGTGGGTTACAGGACGGCGGGCCATGTACAGTGATCGTCTGAGGCTGGTCTAAGCTGCGTATACATGGGAGGTAGAAAGTGGATCGTACATCTCATCGAACAAAAGGGAGTCGTCCAATGAGAGCAGAATGTTTAGAAAGACGAATGGTTAATCCAATAAGATCGTTAGTTTTCTGTAGTTGAAGCATCACATTGACTTTTACCTCCGGTAGTAATTCTTCCTACGATAGCCACTTCTAGACAGGCAATTATCGCAAAGTTGTCCTACTCCTGTGTTGGATGATCTGTCAGAGGTGCATACTAGGTACCTACTTACCTACATTTTATCGAATGTGAGTGATGATAGAGGAAACCACCATTACCGCTTGAAAGCCACGCGGGTAACTTACTTTTCGGTCAAGGTAAGTGACACGGGTTTGGATATTTGGCGAATAAAGTGAGGCAAGTGAAGGTATGTATGTCGGTAGCTATTATTGGACTATATGGTGTCGAAGGAGATTGGCAGATGGTTGATGGCAGTACAACCCGTGTTCCCTCTTATTGTTAGTACAATGTCTAAGCCAGGTACCTACATGGCTCTCCTCGATGAGCCCGCCTAACACAGGTAGTATAGCCCTTTCAATGAGCTTGAAATCTCATGTCCTATGCCTATAGTTCATGTCCCAGAAATGGTGTATATAAAGCCCAGTTCTACCCATCCATTTCTATCCACTTCCTTCTTCCATCCACCACTCCTCCATTCCTCGTCTGTATAACTACTTGCCACGGTTCGAAACCGTTATACTACCGAGTGTCCGATTCTAAATTATCAAATTTATATCACAAGCCTTCTCTTGAACCCAACATTTCAAAGCTTTCAACCATTGATAATGCCTTCCAAGTATGTCACGTTGATCACTCTACAGCGCTATGCTAGACTAATCATCCCTCTTTTCTTAATCTTTCCCTCAACCTCACAATGCTGGAAACCTTCTCTTGTTGGCTACCTAGTACCTAGCAATTCTATAACACAGTCTGTGTTTAGTCTAAGCTCGACATGAAATAGCCTGATCAAAACATACCTCATAGGTACTAACCACATTCTAAACAGAAGTGATATAGACAATTCGAGTACCATCGCAAGACATGGTTCTCCTAAGCCGGCCGAAGAGAAAAAGGTCGCTCATGGAAGAACACCAAAGACTACCAATCTGCATGGGAGCAGAGAAGAGAGAAAGATGGCTGAAACGACTGATCTTATCGGCATTGGTGCCTAGTTCCTTACTGGAGGGCAATCAGGTACGCTTTTCATAAGGCGATGTTTGTATCCCTCCGCGTTGCAACATGGGCTAACACATTATTTAGACATGCTTCATAAATAATAGTTCTTAGTCAGAGAAGGCGTACAGGAGGTTACTCCACTCAAACGTCTCTAACCCTGATACAAACTACTTCAGTCTATCATTTATGTTGTATGGAGTGGTGGTATGGAATGTACCTAGGTAGTTCAAGGGATAATAGATACTTGGTATCTCCTTCAAAGATTATTGAGAACCTATGTATCATGTAACCTATAAGAGATCACAACTCAGATAACTAGGTAGCTATAGTCTTGCTTCCTTAACTACCTAACAACTATATTGTGTGGTATTGACATTAGCTCTTGATAATTCTATGTGTTTTCTGCGTAAGGTTGTGATTTAACTAGGAGCCTTAACAGTTAGCAACTCATGTTGACTTGTGAGCAATTTCCATTTAATATATCCTTGCTGGATATTAGGAAACCTATTTTGAAGGTATTTGCTGCCATGAGCGATTTGTGCGGGGAAAGTTTCCTATCTATATTTCAGTTGTGGTGGAAGATTGGTACTTGGGCATAACAGACCGTTAAGCATACCTGTAATGAGAGGAGGAAACAAGATACCGCCGTTAATAGCGATTTTATTTATAATACAATAATTGCGATAACTTCTTCGATAGACATTACGCGTCAAATACGACTTCAATTACCGCATCATGAGCTCCTTCGGGCCTAGTGATATTGACGATGCGAAGTCTCTCATCAGCGGCAGCCAATAGAGCCTCCCAACCACCCTTACTTCTTTCCTTGCCGTTGAATCCTGCCATCATGAAGATATCCGCAACCCTATATCTAATGTTAGAATTTTTGTTTTAAACATAGAGATAAATGAAATGGAAGTGAACACTAAAGAAACACCGGCATACCTCTTCAATTGATCTTTCGTATGTTCTGTCTCGCTTAAGGGAGGAAGGACAACTTCGCAGAACCAAAGCTTTGATCCTTTTTTGAGAGCTGGTAGTAGATTCTTGAGAATCTTGGCACCATATTTGTCGCTCCAATCATGGAAGATATGGCGGAAGATGTATGCATCCGCCTGATGTGTTACTGTCTCCGTGAGGAAGTTATAGCTTGCGAACTCCAGCCTGTTTTCTAGATCATCGGGGACCTTGACATCGGCAACAACCTCTGGTAGGTCTAGGACGATGGCTTTCTTGACATGGAGATGCGTTCGAAGTACTTTGCGGCCTATTGTTAGTGATATGCTTATTTATAGACACCTGTTTGGTACATATGTGTGATCTGAGGGGCTCCTTACCCAGATGACATAGATCACCGCCAGCTCCTCCAATGTCGACCACCGTCTCCGGACACTGACTCTTATCTGCCCATGGCAAAGCATCAACGAAATAGGACGACCTGAAGGCCAAGGACTTGGTAGACATCCCCATGGCTGAACGGAAGCGAGCGACTCGCTTCTCATCTTCGGCTATGTAATCAAAGAAGTATTTAGTCGGGTCAGCAATCTCCTTGTTAACCCCACTACCCTTAATTGCCTTGGCTTCTCTATAGGCCAACACGCAAGCCGAGTGTCCTGGCTCCCCTGACCCTGCGAATCGTCGTAAACTCTCAGCAAGCTTAGTAGCACCAGATAACTGCTCATCGACAAACAAGCCCAACATGTCCTTCAGCTGGGGGACAGTAAGTGCGGATGAGATGGCATTGTGTCTGATAGACACATCCGGGATGACTTCTTCAAAGACGCGGAATGCGATGGCACCCTGGACTATACGGCGAGTCTCGTCTTCAGGGAGACCGCAGCTTTTTGCGAGGTCTTTGTACGAGATCTCGGCCCCCGGCGAAAGCGGGACGTGAGAGGCAATGTCAAATTCATATAGCGTGGAGAAAATGCCTACTATACCGGACTATGATCAAAACTAGTCATCAGACCTTACTGTGAGCTAAGTTAAGGAGTATGTATGCTTACAGTAGGCAATACTAGTAACATGAGATGGCCTAGTGGGCCCATCAGACGGGCGCGTAATTCATCGAGAGCCTCAAGGATTTCACCGCGAGTAGCCTCTAGAGAATGAGACAGCTCGATTTGCGGTGGAGCTCCAAATGCGAGAGAAAGATTCTCTGCGGGTGACCCTTTAAGCCCATCCTCTATAACGCGCGTGTTGCGTTCAATGATCGTTGCAAGCTCGGAAATAGGTCTCAGGGGGGCCATTGTGACGAATAGGGGCAAATTAGCGAGCTTTGTAAAAAATGCCGGAAAGTGTGAAGTTGGATTCTAGGGATAAGATAATGTGTGTCTGACTTTTAAATTAAAATTACTAGATAGAATATGAGACCTTAAGTAGTTCTTTACAATTTTTCCGGAGCGCGTCGATATCGACCGGTTGTTACTACGTAACGCCCGATTCCCGAATGAAAATGCCGAGTCCGGGCAGCTCCACACAATTCCGAGGGAGGTTTTCGGACTTAGTCATAAGCTACCTGATCATACGCGTCAGAGCACCGAAATTTCACTCGTATCATCCTTCTCTTGTGAGTCACATTTCATTTAGGAGTTGATCTGAGATTCTGGATACGATGGGGCTGAGGTTGCTATTTCAAATGCCTACCTAATATTTAGTAATCTCTTAGTGAGGTAAGCATTTTTCGGACTCGTTTCTCCTCGCTAGGATAGATGCTAAATGAGCACCCGAAGCGCTTTGCGTACTACCTGTGACTCCACTGCGCAGAAAAAAAATCTGAAATGCTTCACATATGATGCAGATTTAGATGTTGACAGGAGGGGTAGGGCACTAAAGTACAGGCCAGGCCACAATCTCCAGGGCTTCTATCACTGCATAAAATCGATTCTGATTGGCCGAGAACATCCACTTAATCCCTAGTTGAGGTTTTATGCCAGTATTGAATTTGAACTCCAGTTAATAAATAGTAAGATTCATTGGATTAATACTATATTTCATAATAGAGAGCGAACTTACAGCCTTCTGTCTGTTTGGGACTGAAATCATTGCTCGAATAATAAGAGACAGGTTTTAAGGCGTATGAGGTCATTCTCGTCTGTGCCTCACAACTGTTGCTCAATTCAACTCTATCATAATACGCGGGGGTAGCAGGTTGTGGCGCCTACGCGTCCAAAACCGAAGGCCACGACGATCACCAACAAGCTACTAGAATTGTTGGTATCCCGTCCCCGAACGATCCTGATATTGTAGGCTAGAGCGTTCAAGTTATTGATGGATTCAAGAGAAAAATCACCTTTGGAAAGAAATTCTAAGGGAAAGGTTTGACAAATGGAGGCCTTAAAGTTAGATGAAAGTGAAAGCTAGGGGTGAGAAGAAAACCCCGGACTTTCGGCTTCGCGGTCTGGCCATAGAGTGGGTGTGGGCGTTGTTACACCCACCACTAGGGCAATTTGTGCCGTGGGTGGTGATCGCTCAGCGGTTGGAGGTTATAAGACAAACAGCGCCTATAAAGTGATTATTAACAACAAGCAAAGTTCGCTTCCCTCTTAGCACGACTACGTCCGTTGAATTAGAACTAATAAGGTTTTCTTACTTACAACAGATACCTTCTAAACACATCAGTATGATGGTGTTTGTGAATTTAGAGACAAGACAAGACACGGCAATTCTTAGACAGGATCATGTGGTAAGCCATTGTCGACATCTACAAGAATGGCGCTCTCCAAGACGGACTTCAGGATTGATTTTTGCCCGATCGTTACACAACCACGCCAACAATGATCAATGACCGTCATTTTATGTTTTATGTTAGTCGGATTGATCGGGCTGATCGGCGTGAACTATAATATGGGCTCTGGGCCTGCTACACTTTTTCGAGTCTCCGTTTCTTGAGATCTTTTCTCCCATCTTTCTTTTCGGACATCCCCACCTCTAAAGTCATGGCTGAGATTTGGGTCAAAGAAGGCAAGGCACCTCTCAAGATCTCGTCAATTGACGAGCCATGCTTCACCTATTACAAGATAATCGGTGACTTGTCTAACGGCAAACCCCCGGTCGTCGTAGCACATGGCGGACCCGGATCTGGACACGAGTATCTCCTCACATTTGCAGATCTGTGGATACAATACGGTCTTCCTGTCGTGTTTTATGACCAGATAGGTTGTGCTTCTTCCACGCATCTCCCGCAAAAGGCCGGCGACAGATCTTTTTGGCAAGAGCAATTATTCCAGGATGAGTTGGATAACCTGCTGGATCACCTTAAGCTACGTGACGGTCCCGGCTTTCATCTTCTCGGTCAGAGTTGGGGAGGTATGCTCGCTGCTGCCTTCGCTACCCGCCGGCCTCAAGGTCTTCAGAGATTAGTTCTTGCCAGTGCAGTTGCAAGTAAGGAACTTGCTATCCGTGGTGTTCAGCTCTGGAGAGACCAGATGCCGCCCGACATGCAGAAGGCAGTCAACGAGGCCGAGCAGAAGGGCGAGTACGACAGTCCCGCATATATGCAGACTTTAGGATTCTACAATAAGAAACATGTGTGCCGTGCCGACCCATTTCCACCGGCACAGCTGCTGCCGGCTTTGAAGCACCTGACTGAGGACACCACGGTGTACCAGACAATGTATGTTGCGGTTTTCTTTACTTATATAACCTTCTATTATATGTATTTATTCATTCGGAGTGGACCAAACCATCTCCGCTTTGGCATCATGTCTATCCTGTTTAGTTTCTGATCAAACCAGGAACGGCCCTTCGCCCCTCACAGCAGATGGTTCGATGAATGAATGGACGGTCATCTCTCGCCTTCCAAGGATCACTGCTCCTACTCTCGTCTACAATGGCGAGTACGACACATCGCACGACATTACTCAAGTACCATTTTTTGAGCTTATCCCGCGCGTTCGCTGGATCACATTCCCAGATGGTGGTCACATGTGCCATCTAGAAGGGAACCTACGCGAGAAGATTCTGAAGGTCGTCGGTGAATTTCTCACACAGAAGTGAGCTACTGAAATGTGATTGGTTTCGACAGGCTGCGTGATGGAATGTCCCACTGAACCTGAAGAACACTTGGATGTACATCTCCATAGATCAAAAAGTAGCGAAAGCTAACCACCACTTACATTCGCAAATATCCCCCCTGTGGCTAATGTCTAAGTATAATAATTGACCTGGGTCAAAGATGAGGTACCTACCCAGGTACCCCTGATACTTCTTACCAAGAACTCCTAGCCTTTCCTTTAGGACGAAAGTATTCCGAGATGATGCAAAGCTAATCATTCGATTAGATATACCCAATAACCGTAAAAACTCCTTCGCTTTAGTATGTGTACCGAAAACCTGGTTGATAATCCTCCTATTTTATCTGTTAGTATTCATTTTGATTTACATGGATTAGGGTCATCTTACGTCCGATATTTCCAACTCCTTTTCTCCTCTGTCTGCTTTCTTGTTGTCGATGTAAAATGAGAAATCCAAGATGCATACAAGAAGTATGCCAAACAAGCAACAAGCTATGCAAGCCCACAGCCCAGGCTTATAGCCGGTAGCAGCATCTTGAGACCTATATCGCAAGTTAATTCAACTTATTATGAGATACTATAAGTAGAAAGACACCGACCTGAACACCAAGCTGCCAGTTATGCCACCCAAACTAGCAAAGCCGACCCAAGAAGCACTGCAAAAAGCACGCTTCCACTGCCCACGGATATTATTGGCTTGATATGTCAACGATCCCGGGATGTTCGCATTGGACCCTGCTGTCACAAGGAAAGCCCCGAAATAACGGATTCCATCATTATGGTGCCATCCGAGGATAGGCAAGCCAATGAGAGCAAGGATCATGTTGGCGATCACAATGGGTCCGCGGATGCGGTAGCGATCTCCAAGCCAGCCCATGCCATACATATAGATACCGGCGAATGCATATGGAGGTGCGATAAGACATTGGGATTCCCCGATGCTAAACCCCAAGTTCGTGCGAAGAATGAGTGGCATGAAATAGGCTAGTGAATATGTCATGGTATTGGTGCAATAAGCAATCATTGCGTAACCCCTAGAAATGTGTTAACTTTGAGACTGCGAGGTAAATATCATCACGACATCAATATTTATATGCAAGGACATCTTTTAAAAGCTTACCAAACTCTCCAGTCCGCACCGCCTCTCAAGAAAAGGCCCAGTCTAAACTTAGGGACTTCATCATCTCCACGATCGGCCTTGACTCTTCTGATAATCCACGCACGTTCGCGATCATTTAAGAAGCGCCACGATTTGCGGTTAGAATCAGGAAAGTCCACTAGAAGCCAATAACCAAAGAAGGATAGAACGCAGGTAATAACACCTATTTTCATCTTTCATTAGCACTCGTGTATTTTTCTTGGTGATATCCCCCATATCAATTTACCTTCTATGATGAAGATCCATCTCCAACCGGGAAGACCCGCAAGGCCGTCCATTTGGATCAACCCGAATGCAAGAATGCCGCTAGAACACTCTATGTTAGCTAGCAAACCTTGCTTAGTAGGGATCGGAGGCGCGACTTACGAGCAAGCAGAGGCCACACAACCAAGGAGATAAAAGACGGAATATCTCCTGCCCATTTCGTCTAAATATTGTTAGTTACATGTTGTCTATTATTTCATGTGCTTGGGAGAGATTTCGGCCTTACATCGTGTATACCATGTAGACCTAAGGATTGGCCATGTCAGTACCGGGCTTCACAATGTTTCTACCATGTAGGTAGGCCTTTCAAAATGGCGATTCGGGACATACAGCAAGTACACAGAGCCTGGAAAGTATCCGGCTTCGAAGACGCCGAGAATGATTCTCAGACCAAGGAGGATTTGGTACGATGGGCTAAACCCGAAACCAATCATGACGGCCCCCCACGCTAAGATGATAGACGAGAGGTAAATTCGTGGGCCAATCTTACGGACTAAGACGGTGGAAGGTGGTTGGAAAAGAATGTAAGTAATGAAAAAGACTAGTGTTATGACAGACTAGTTTTCAAGAGTTAGCGGATGATCTCGAAATCACGGGTGATGAGTCTTACATAGCGCGAGCCGACAAGATCCAAATCTTCCAACATCCCGGCGACGGCACCGGCAGCCAAGTTCGTCCGGTCCATCAAACTGATACAATATAGGAGTCCAACCAGGGTAACCAAGCGGCGGCTAATACATTAATCATTCGCCCCCTAAAATATTTGGATATAGATGCTTACTCGATTCGCCAGATTATTCTCTTTCCTTCTTCTTCGCTGACGTCATCTTCGACAGTGTCCGTAGATTGTGTCTTCTTACGTTCGACTTCCTCGACGTCGAGGACGCCCTTTTCTTGGTCTTGATCCATGGTTGGAATTTGGTAATTGGTATCTTGCAAGGGATATGAGAATTGTGGAAATGGGTAACAGGTTTCTTTTATAACTACCAGCGACTAATCCGGGGCTAAAGGGGTGATTCCCCATGGAGGGGACACACGTGGGGATATGGGACCGACGTGGTAGCCGGGGTCGCTTGGCGAGAGTCCTTAGGGATGATATCAAGGGCGGTATCCAGCATATCGCTCAGGAGTGGCTTTCAATCGGGTCGGGTCAGTAGGTAGGTACTTTAGCTTGAACTGTAGAATAATTGATCTATAGTTGACCTTACTAGCTTACGTGGAGAGCTACTAGGTAGCATTTCTCCGCCAATCAAGGCGGGTTTGCAGAGCGAGTTGATTTAGTCTGGGATAGATATTCTTTGTCTGCTCATCCCTTAGATTGACAAAGAGTTGCTCGCAAAAGCTCGCAGGGGAGGAGACGAGTGATCAGCGGTTTTCTTTGTTTAACGTTGCATACCTCCGCCGCCGAGTGTCGTGACCCCCGACATTTTCGTCGAGTAAGCATGCTTAGGTAGGTGCTCAGGGCCTTATGTTTTACAAGCCAAGAATAAATCAAGGATACGATTAGGGCACCTGATATAGGGCAAACATTATGGCGATCACTAACCCGGTTACTGGACGGGTTTCTAACTAGTTTTAACTACAAGCTTCCAAATTATGAAAGGGCCTATGCCATTGGTCATTCCATGGCGGAAGACGTAGAGCGGACGGTAGCACAGCTAGAGTCCCGAGATCACCTTTCCTGGTATATACTTGTGACGGTGGCGTTGTATAGACCCACCTAGACTTCCCCTGAGGAGAGACAACAACCCTAAACGGGGATATAACCTTCGAGTACTTAATTCGAGGGTTGGGGTATGACGCTAGAGATTACTAGACTGCGGGGAAACACATCCACTAATTATGCCCTATCAAGCTATCGACCGAGCGCTAATGTTAGTGCGTGCGGGGTGATCCGGGGTGATCCCATCTATCTAGATAGGTAAATATCCGCCGCGGCTTTGTTCGACAAAGATGACCTTATATCTTTCCGATGGGAGGATAACCACTATACAACTCAAATCTAGAACTCATATACCAAGACATATAAAGTTATTGTACTCCCAACGCACGAAAACCAAGTTTCAATATGCTCAACTACACCTTCAAGTTGAAAGTTGAGCAAACAATCCAAGATAATTAACACTACCAAACTTAGAGCTTGACTCTGTTCCTTAAAATAACCCTTAATACCCGATCCCTCGGCTATAAGACGGCACCCGTGGTTACCTGCCTACTTGAATGGATTCTGTGTTACTCAAAGTGCTAGCGGTAGACTACATGTGGGCCCTCTCTCAAAGGAATCTCATGATGTTCTTTGGTTGATAAACAATTCCTTAAAAAATAATATAATTTTCTATTCGTAATATGAATTAAAAACCCATAGAGTTGGAAATATATAAATAAGCCGAATAGCAGTTATTAAAGTGTTAATAAAGACATGACTTAATAAGCATTTATAAACAAAGCCAATAGAACAATTATCATTATATACGAGTCTTACATGATAAATACTGTTTATTAAGATGAAAAGATATTACTGTGACGATTCCGTTTTCTTTTAGAGAAATATATATATAACTAACTGGCTTATCGAGTTTCACTTAGTTGAAAACTGTGTCAGTGAAAAGTCCTTAGATGCCAAACGTAAAGTGAATCCTGAGTAGCAGCGAAGCTGCTGCTAATATACTAATGGTCTATTGATGTTACCTACCCATCCTTAAGATAAAAGCGGCGAAGCCCCTTCTTATACTAATGCCAGCTATCTAATGCATTCGCAAGTTCCCCGCTAAGGCTCTCCTATCGTTCCTCCATACTATCCCGTGACAAAGGGGCTACCTCATTCACTCTATACTCATAAGTATCTATGTAAATACCATTCTTCAATGCGTGTAAAAGATCCCATTCTTTAAATGGATTAATATTGGTAGATGGGTTATACAAGAAAGAAACGTGTAGGACACACTATACAGGTATTTTAGATCTCCACCACAAAACGTGGTTTTAGGTCTTTTTCTAGGAAATATACGAAGCAGCATCTTTTCCCTCCCTAGATTCCTCTGGTACTAACACTGGTTTGCGAGGCCTCCTCGTGCCTCCAACATTGCGCTTTAATTAGGAAAATAAGCAACGATTCCTACGATACCCCCTTTTGTACGTAACATCTCACACAGTAAGAAGCATTCCCACATGGTGTAGTGGTTAAACACCTGGCAGTGCATTAGCGTACGACTACGCAAATGCAAGTAGGTTCGAATCCTGCTGTGGTAACCAACGGTCCGATCTTTCAGGTTTTTCACCCCGCTTTGGGGCCCACTGGGCGTTGGAGGGTGGTTCTGAGACGTTAGAAGAAAGTGGGCTCGGAGAAAGGGTTTTTCCCTGATATATAGATCGGCTAGCTTAAGCGCCGACGCCCTTAGCTAGAGTAATGCGTGGAGAGCAGGAGTGGAGGACAAAAATTTCCTATGTCAAGCGAAACTCTAGCTCTGTTCCTACCTAGGAGTACTCTAGACGTCCACGTGCGCCATCGTTGCGACTTTACGTGTATACAGTTCTACTTAGAATAGTATCACATCCTACGGACGTAAATACAATCATCATCACAGTAAGAAGCATTACTTAACAAACGTGTCAAATCCTCAAAAGGTAAAGATACTCAAGATAATAGTGATTACACCAAGATTTAGGATATCATCTATCCTTCAGAGATGTGCCTAGCAGTCGCTACCCATTTACCTAGTTAAAGCGCAACTCCTTCGGCACTAATAAGCGTCACAAGCCAAGATTAAGTAGGTAGTGATCTATTTTTCAGAGGAGTAGGGGTAAAAATACTAACATACCTATTAAGATATAACTTACAAGTGTCACAAACCATACAAAATAAGCAACCATCCTATAGGACCCACTCTAACATCAGACCAACCACGGCTAAAAACCGGACCTTAGGATCTGTCTCATCTGTATGATCTGCTCACGCTATGCTACCAGATCAACCAGAACACCCAGATCCTAAGGATATGTCGCCAGATCAACCAGATCAGTCAGATCATGACAACCTCAACCAAGAAAGTAGGAGGGAAGGATATCTATATAATCATAACTGGCTCTCATGTATCTAGTCATTCATTCAGCTCTCCAGCTATCAATCTAAGTCTATTACTTCAACCGCATCGAACTAATAGGGAGAGGACTCCAAGCCTCTCTTACGAACAGACTTAACTTTGATCTGATCCCTACGAGTACTGCTAACAAACAAGGAAACCCACGAAGCATCCCGTATACCTAAGTACCTAGGTATAGGTTCGTAACAACAAGTTACAACACCTATTTTCTCTCCCCTTGCCTTTCTATTAAACAATATCACACACCGCGAGAATTTAGCCCTATAAATCTTTCCAGTCGCACTCATCTGGCTAGTCAATGTGGTAAACATAAAATATTAACTTAAGTATGAAATATTTAAGAAATAGTGAGACAGCATAGAGGATTTCCAAGCCCCACGAAATCAAGTCATTGCCTCATCCACCTACTTGCTGGAAGGTACACTCACTTCAAGATATTAGAGAAAATTTCCATAGCAGCTATTTGTAGGTAATTTCGCTGTTCGTATATACACACTCTATAGTTAGGATCACTATCTATGTTGCCACTGTGAGCCCGTCAATTTTGTCTGAAGCCGAACTCCCACCGAACAGGGCACTTGCGACTAGACATGCATCCTATGAGATTCAACTTTTCGAAATATTGTTTACAAACTCAACATCTATCCCGATCCAAAATGAGTTTTTGTGTCTCACATTTTTATTATATAATGCGACCAATTATCGGCCAGTGGAAGAAAATTTTAGAGGAGCACAGCTTCAACAACTTCCACACAGCTATCAATTTCTATCTTCCACAGTCACAAACTACTTAACTATTTGTTACCTCTTTAAAATCTTACTGTTAAATCATCAGCCAAAATGCCCCGTAAGTACAGTGACGGTGATCGTGTGCCGGATGGATTTGACGTTTTTCACTACGACGCCGACATAGGTCGGTATTACGCACGAGACGAAGACGGTAGTATCTGGGAGTCGAACTCCAAAGTTGGTGTTTGGAACCGTAGCTCTGGACCTGTCAAGCAGGCCGGACCATCGGTCTCTGTTACCAACACTCAGGGCTCTACTATTCAAGCCAATCAAGCCGGTCAAGCCGGTCAACTCCGGCGAACTGTAAGCTCCGACCCACGTCGCTTCTCATCCTTTGTGGACCCCAAATCTTTGGGGGGCCCATCTCCTCCTCTTCTATCACCTATCAGGAGCAGCTTCAGGAAGTCGATAGCGAAGGGTGCCATAAAGGCAGTCAAGTCGATCAAGAGGATGGCGTCCACGAAGAAGAGGTCCAACTCGCAACCTCCCGATAGGCCCGAAGACCGCCCTGGTTATACGGCTAGGAGAGTGACAGATAAGGATGTACGTTCCAACCCAGGGAAGTAGATCCTAGGTCATTCCCATGAATGACACATACCCTCACTTTCAACAGTCCCCCCTTAAAACCTAGAAAAAAAAAGGGAAAAAAAGTAAAAAATATTCTAAAAAAAGAAACGGTGAGCACATTCGTTAAGTTTTGTATGGAAGTTGTGCTTTTTGTTTAAAGACTGTTGTTTCGTTGTTTTTAAATAGCATAAAAAGGGGGGGCTGAAGCCTTGAAAATATTACTCACAAGGGGAACAAATATCGTAATTAGAATGAATAAACTTTCGTTAAAAGCCGATCTTATTTAATTAATAACTTGAAAAGTATTGTGACATGTAATTCGAACGCATTCGTGACTGTTATCTCTAAAGATAGCCTCCAGCTTAGCAAGATTTATAATTGTAGTAACGTATTAAGGGTTTATATGATTTGAGTTACTGGTAGCGTGATCATTTTCAGAGAGCTCACTCTACGCAAAGCTAGATAATTTAAGCACCAATCGATAATATTGTAACTGTTTAACAAACTAGGGGACGGCTTGCGTATCTCGTATAGGTAGGTGATTTATCACTTCGTTCTATGGGTACCTGCGTAGGTACGGTGCCTACTTAGCTTTGAGAACGACGTTAGGATTATAACCTAAGATGACTAGGTGTAGAGGCGATTTCCGTGTAAACAATGAGAAATAGCGAGTAGGTACCTAGTTATACTTTTAAACCTATAATAAAAAAAACACATGTTTTGTTAACAAGATAACGGTGACTTCTAGACTACTATATGCTAAGGATTGAGTTTGAAAATCCATTGTAAGGCGTTTATATTTCGACCTAGACGTTGAGTATAGTAGGGAAGTGGTGTTTTGGCTCGTCAACCTTTCTGTCTAGTGCTAAGCGACTAGGTAATCTAGACGCCAACCCATTTACCTAAACACCTCCAGGGCAACGGTTGGCAACCAAGTATACTATGTTCCTGAGAAGGTTTTTTTTTTCAATCTATACAGTCGGGCATTATTCTAAGTTGAAATGAAATCATTTTTGAGACTCCTGGTATCTTGAGAATCTTCCCTCAACCAAGTTTCATAATCCAGCGACTACAACCCATCTACAAGTTTCAAGAGCTTGCACTCTGTTGTACAAATCCAATTCCTGTTCCAATCCACGTACGTATCCATATACTTCAATGCCATATTTCCCTTACAAATTCCCGACCCGTCTGTTTATATCTAGTAAGATAGACCTAACTAACAACCCCTCTATTGCAGACAATGTGTTTCCATATTGTCTGGTTTTTCCAAGGCTGCGGCCATTGTTCATCCCACGGGAACATATTATGTTTACCCGTGAAACACGAGATTGCGACGGGAAAGCCCTGTGTGCCTTGCGTGCGAAGCACTTGGAGGGACTACAACATGGGGAGTAAACCGGGCTTGTGTCCGGAGTGTCTTAGCAAGATACCCACACCCCCGGAAACACCCCCGGCATCGCCAGTTAACTGAACACATCCCGACGACTTCATCGAGAGCCCACGAATTATTAGTTGTATGGAGAGCCAACGGCGCTATGATCACGCTGCTCAACATCAAGAGGCAATATGGGATGCAATCCCAACAAGCCTACCATACCTCTCCCCCCTTTACTACCTCCTACTTAGAAACATACCCATATGGGGATCTCTCGCGCCCTCGCTCTCGAGCTTCGGATGGAGAAGTTTTTTTTTCGATGACACCATTCAATACAGCACCGACTGAGATGTCGGACCGAAACATCAACACGTTCGAATCTTTTGTTTGCAGAGAAAAGTGGACCACAAAAAGGGGGATGGAATAGTCCGCGTATTTGGCTGTATAGCTTCAATTGAAGTCTTTTTTTGAGCTAACATGTTGATAATGTCTAATGTCAAACCGTTAATCATAAAACGTGCTATCGTCAAGCGTTCAGCCATATGCCCGATCTATTTGATGTCTAACCACCACAGGTCAGCTTAGGAGGAGGTATCTTAGCGAAGTAACGCTTAGCCCAAAATCGTCAATGTGTAACCATGAGCATGTCTGACACGTTTTATCCTACTACAGTCTTTTCTCATCAGTACGTATATCTAAAGCCTTCAACGCCCTCAATGAGGATCTTCCCAGACGCGGCGAGTTTATTCGCGAAGAAGAAGTAGACAGAGAATGCGCCGACGATAGCTATGATCAGGATGTGCGAGCCAATGGATACCCATACGGCAGTCAGATAATGAGGCGCCTCCACCGACCTGACGATAAAACTTCCCGCGATGCCACCGGCGCCGTTCATCGCCGTTACGGCGGCGGCGGTGAACGCGCGCTTCCACTGTCCGGCGATGTTGTTGGCCTGGTAGGCGCTTAGGGCTGCCCAATTTGAGACGTAAGCGCCAGTTGCTAGGTACGTACCTACGTAGCGTACGGCGACCTGCTGGGAGAAACCGAGCATGCAGAAACCCACGATGAGTGTGATGCAGTTAAATATGATGACTGGTCCGCGAAGTCTATACCGGTCGCCAATGATGGAGGATAGAAGAACTGGGATAACAGCGTAATAATACGGCGGCGCGGATAACAGAATGGACTGGTTTTCGTCGAACCCCATGCCGTTCTGTAGGATAATCGGGAGGAAATAGGAGAGTGCGGTTGACACTAGGTTAAGGAGGAAGAACATGCAGGCGAAGCCGTAAACCTTGGGGTCTCGAGCGTGCACGAAGACCTTACCCCAGGAAAATGGATCCGGCTTGACGTCCTTGCGATCGGCATTAATCCTAGATACGGCGAGGTCCTGCTCCTCGGGCGTAAGAAACCAAAAGGAACGGTGCGCTTCCTCGGGAAAGTCAACGATCCAAAAGTAAGTCAAAAACCCGAGTACCATGGAAATCAGCCCCTGGACTAAGAACATATATCGCCAGCCGGCAATACCACCCCTTCCGTTCAATTGATTAAGCCCATAATTGACGATACCACCTGTCGCGAGTATTATGACCTCCCCAGTCTGTAAAAATGCGAATCGCGTTTGTTGCTCGCTTCTAGGATACCATGTTGAGATCAGGTAGGTCAATCCCGGATAAATGCCGCTCATGGCTATACCGAGAAGCACACGTAGCGCGATCATCTGCTGCCAAGTCTGAATGAAAGCAGTGCACATCGTTATGAGGCCAAAACAGAATGTAATGGTAGAAAACCATAAACGGGGTCCAAAAGTGCGCACGGCTAACGTTGAGGGTAATTGAAAGGCGATGCTCGATATGGTGAAGATGAAGATGCTAACACTAAATCGATTGCCTGTGAGCTGCAGGTCGGTCGGCATCGATGTCACCGAAGCAGAGCTAATGACTCCGGAGTCGAGGAGATTGAGCGAGCATAATATGCCGGCGATAGTACATAATCGCAAATCAACTTTGAGTCTTAAACGTCGCTCCAACGCATATCGTTCATCTGGTGTTCCTGAGACATTTTCTCCCACGGTCAAGACATCCACTTCCTCCTCATCCCCGGCAAAGACGCGCTCGGAAACAACATCTCCATCGCCGATGGCTTTCGAAGATTTATCCCTCTGTTGGTCGTCGGACCGGGGGTTTTGAGGGCCTGACATTTCCTCGCCCCCGAAAAAAAGCTGAATTACAAATTAGGTGTAAGAAGCGAGTGAAGCCAAAGACAAGTGAAACGTCCGATGAAGGAACCTCGACTTCTTATCAAAGACTTCATGTGAAAAAAGGTACAGGGGTACAAACCGGTACATATGCATTTCAAATGTGTACTAAGCTGAAGTGGGGGTAACTTACCTACCAATCAGACCGGGTATGAATTTTTTTTCTGTAGCATTCAGCCACCGGAAAGTATCGAAAATTAGTGAATCATCACACTAAACGGAGTAACATATTCGTCATCTTCTATACGATTCGATATCTCCATAGGTACCTTGGTATGCACCTCAAGCCTGAAGATATTCGCGATCGATAATTTGCAAACTAGTATCCCTGAAAGGGTATCCTAGCGCAATTGGAAAAACGCCACAAAGTCCTAATCTAGCCATGATCGTTATTCCGGACTAGCTGCCTGAAAGCTATCGTCAAATGGTTACACGACAGGAACATTTCAGGTGAGATGTCTCTGTGGTAGGTTACATTTATAGTGCCGATTTTCGCGGGAGGATTGCCGTAGTTGCATAATTGCGGATGAGGGATCGCGGATAACACTGTCTTATTAGCCTGGGCATCCCAACCACCAAGTTAAACACGCAGCAGCCACTAAAGAAAGAAAGAAAGCGATCGAATTCACGCAGCCAACAACACCATTGTCAGAAAAATACAATCTAGAAAGAAGACCCACAAACCACAAGGTATGCAGTAGACATTGCACTCTTGATTCCATCGAGCTAAAAGTCAAATACTTAGGGTGATATATGGTTTGAGATGAAGTAGTACAGCTGATAAATATTCAAAGCCACGAGGTAGCGTTACCACGAATGATTTGGAGTAGGTGAAAATACCCAAATCTAGATATGTTATTAATGATTAAAACCCCGACCGAACTATTGGAAAGGGCCAAATTGCGTGGGAACACGTCTCTTATCCAATAAAGAACGATTCCATATACTCGCAACATCTTGGTATACTTCCGGAGCGATACCTACGACTAGCTCATCTGCGTATGTATAGTCCGCCTCTCCCGTAGGCTTGGTCTTTAACCTCGGCGCTGGCGGTGCGAACTCCGGCCAGGTGCAGAGGCACACTGTCAACCCGCCTCTGCACCTGAGATCTTACGTCCACGTATCTTTCTCCTACTGACTTTGCGCTCTGCTCCGTCTTGACTCTCCGTAAAGTCATCTCACACTGCCAATTCTCCCGGCTCAGACTCGCAACGGTAGCGTTTATATCCCGTGTGATATCGGCGGTGATTGTAGCGGGCGCCTCACTGATACCAGGCTTTGATACGGGTTTCATATATGCCATGACGACAACCTTAAGCTCCGCATTATAGAAAGTAGCGCCACCGAACTCGTGGATGATATGAACAACAGCTACGTTCTTAGCAACAATACGAGGTGGTGTGTATGGTGAGGGCCCGACGGTGATGATTGCTTCATGCCAATTGTATGATACACCTTCGATCCCCTTGGTAGGTTGGATTTGAGCCCAGCCGATATAAACACCGTTGAGACGTAAAAGAAGATCGTTTGGAACACCAGATAAATTAGCGGTAGGTATGCCAGTCTCCGTTCTACTTCGATGAGCCCCCTCGACGACTTTACCAGAAAACCTGATAGGGTATGGTTTCTCAGGTCCACTGTCAGGTCCGATTATCCGAGGCGGCGCCTCCATAACTCCCTCCGTCTGAACGGATGCATAGGTAGTTTCAGTATCTTCGTCGTACTTCTCTTCTAGAGTCTCATAAGCCACGGTTCCAGCTTCCTGGGCAAAGAACCCCGGCGCGTATGGCTGAAGTCGACTTTGGATCGCGTCGCGCGCGGGCGAAACGAATCTGTCTACGGTGCTTGTGCCTACTACAGAGGCCACCTTCAGTCCGATTTCGAGAGGTATAGTCGTCAAGCTTGCGCCGCGCAGCACACTAATATCAGATGACGTACTTGCGACGCGGAAAATGGGCGAGGGACAAAGGGTTTTCTTTGCGCCCTCACCCGTACACATAACGATACGTAGATAACCGTCTTCTGCTGAGGCTGGAATTCGTACCACACATGTCTCGCGTGCAGTGTGTCTAGACAGATTTTTATGTGACGAAGCTTTCTTCAAGAATTTCTTAATATCTCTTTGCCAAGCTCGTTCGTCTGATGGCAGAACATCCGACGGTTTGGCTTCGAACGATGGCGTCACATCGATCCAATTCCACTGAGTGCGAAGCAGCGCGCTTGCAGCCATACCCATATTTCCCGAGAAGCCTTTCCGCTGCAACCAGAACGAACGGCCTTCCGGCAACGGCTCATCCGAAAAGACAGTGATAGCAATACATGTCGACGGTCCTCGGTAAAGAACCACACCGGTAGAGTGTCGCAGAATACTGTAGTGCTTAGTTGATTCAAACGGATGCGAAATTAGTCCACCGGCGAAGTAAATGGTTTCATCAAGAGCCGTCTTCCATTTCGATTGACCAGGTTTAGAACTAAGATTAGGATTGGGGTCGGAACTAGGATTTGGAGTTTCTGGTGTTGATATGTTTGAGCTAAGGGATAACTCTGACGGACTGGTCACAAGGGGGATAGAAAGCTGCCTTGGAGGATGTTGTGAGTTTAGATTGAGTGTCAGCTCTTTAGTTTCGATGGACAGCAAGTTTTCCTGATGGTTGGGTGGTTCTAAGTAGTCATCAATGACACCCCCGAGAACATCGTGGGTATCCTCCATGTCCTTAAGTGGTTGATGCGGGTGTTTTGGCGGGACTGGTTTCCGTCTGATGGTCTTAGTAGACGGTTGATCCATTTGTACGCTGAGATATTATCATCACTATTCAATTAACTAATGTAGATCTCGTCATGATGAGTAACATATGGAAGCGATATTACTGGGAAAAATAACTTGGTAGAGGCCTTGAAATTAGTAGGTAATTAAGTACCCAGGTAAATACCGTTCCAAATAAAGAAATTAAAGACAGTTACGAATATTGAATAATAGGTGAAAACGATATAAGTATTAGGTAGAATTAATTAAACGAGGAATTTGAATGAAGATTGTACGGCATTCTCGGATGTTGATGAGAAAGAAAGCGTACGTACGATACCTACAACATATAATAAGGGGCTGTTATCGAAGCTTTCCATTGGAAGTTGCTTGGCGGATAGCAATAGCTCGATGTTAAATCCCTTGTGGGTTTACCCCAGGCTTGAATCGGACAGGTGTGAAGGTACAGTGCGTGCGAATGGCACTGTGAGGGGTAATACTAATGAAGTTCACGACGTAATATTAGATTTTAATTAGAATTATTCTAGATACATCTCTATGTAAAAATATCAACCACCGCCCAGGAAAGGTATAAACCTGTTGACAGTTACATAAATACCAGCAGGTTGGATCCGTAAAGAAAGAAAATCCTCGACATATAAAAATAATCTGCAAAAGATATATAAAATGCACGTAATTGTCACCGGTACAATGACGCGCAGAGGTACTGCCATTTCTGGGTCCTGATCCACGGAAATATTTCTCCATGATTTTACCAGCGGCCCTGCCTTAAAAAACCATCTTAACACCGCACCTTTCGCATCTCCCTCAACATGTTGAGGAAGCTGTGACTCGGGTTCTATTTCCCTTGACACCCAAGTTTCTAGCGGCATGCTCCGTACTAGCGGCGGGTGATCCAAACTCCTCTGATGCTCATCTTTCCGCTTCTTCCATCTAATTGCTTCAATCAGATAATATGTGCCGCCATAGATAACAAATATTCCGTGGTATAGACCAAATATTCGCCACAGCAGCTGCTCTGTGTGGGTTGGAAAAAAGAAATCCCAAGCTATGAGAAAGGACGAGCTGAAGAATACCAGCACTAAAGCTCCGAAGGGTACAAATATTAATTCTGGTGGTAGTCACATATCGGAAGGAAACCGATCCCAAGGGTGGCTTGTTATGGCCCGCGACACAATTTTTAGGTGGAAAATGTGCGACAAGCGCGTGTAGTACGACCAATCTGCTTCAATGCCCCAGCGATGACCGCCAACAAAATCGATAGGAGTACGATACCAAGTTGCGTTTAGGTTAAGGTGTGTCGAGGGATAATCAAGTCAGTGAACACTGGTTTATATGTTGCCGAATTATATAGATATTTTAGGTCTTACCAATTCCTTTGCCGCAGCTCTGATCTCATCCATACTCTTCCCATCCTTCGTAGGAATCATTCTTGGATATGTTATAGATGGCTTCCGGAACCAGCATATCGAAGTGGCGATCATAAGGAAGACGAATGATAATGCCGTGAGCTCCAAGGTAGTCATAGGCAAACCGTCTCTGACTCTCTGAAGCTCAGCAACAGAAAACCAAAAGACTTGCCAAACTGTAAGTAGTCTATCAAGATATATCAGTCCATTGATCTAATTTGGAAAGTAGCTGGTGAATGTTGAGGCTACAGCTGAAATATTCTAGATGTTAAGGAATTGCGCACCTAGAAAGTGTATCTGCAGTGTTTCTCTCATCAATTGCCATAGACCCCATATCAGGGAAATCAACATGGTCATATTTCACTAGATAGTGAAGTTGTTCACCGGTGATTGGAAAGCCATCAGGGAAGTCTGGGCTGGTTAGGAAGATGCCCCCCATGTCGACAAAGAATGCATAACGATAAGTCCATTTCGTCCCTTTGCACAAGTGTTTATCTCGTTTAAATAACTAATAGAACATCAGAAAAACACAGATGGATGGTATAGCAGGGCACGCAAATCTGCCTGTGGGTTACACACCTTTACACTCCGGTGAGCGCTCGATAATTGACCTAAGGCAATTCCAAAGAGAAAATCGGGACCCAGAAGGCCTATCATAGCAAGGTGTATCTTGTCAATCAAGCGATGATACCATTTGTCTTTATAGGCGAGCAGGCGTTCGGATGTGTGGCAACCCAGCAACATAAGAGAATGGTGAAGCAGCAAGACCATAATAGGTCAATGCTGCCTCGATCTAACGAACTGCTCACCCATCCAGTGACTGGCTTGTTCGAGGTTGTTGTATTGGTAGAGTGTGACGACATGTCGGGAGCTTTCAAAGCCCCGGGTTTGGAGTCCGCATTGGCTATGAGTACCCAGTACCCTCGTCACGGAAAGGCAGAATCATAAAGGCAGAATCGGAGCGCGGGAGTTACCTAGATTTAACATAATTTGGGCTGTGCTATTTCCAGAATGTGTGTTGGGACATGGTAGTATCAGGGGCGCTACCTTGGCCAATGGAAATCCACGATATGTAGAACATTGGTCTCAGCTTGCGCCTTCAATGCACATAACCAAGCCTCGAAGTATCTAGCCCATCAGAATGCAACATGAGGAACCGAATATAGTAGGAATTGCTGCAGTTAGACACTGAATAGCGGTAAAGACGCACCAGAGCGCGAAAAAGCATATGTTGCAAGACATCCGAAACATGGGAACAGGAACTTTTGAGTTCTACATCGCAAATTTCATTAGAATCTTTTTATTCATCATTCATTATACCTTAAACCTACAGAAACATTTGCCGCTCTAAATGGTTACTTAGATTTTGAGGCCTCAATTGAGCCACCGGGTTTCGTAGCTGAAATAGCTAGGTAGTGCCAGTGCCCATATCCTCTATATGCCTCCACTCCAGCAATAGTGTTGATGAAATAACGCTCAAGGCCCAGGATGCGGACTATGAAATAGGGGATGATTGCAAGGAGGAAAAACATTCGTGTCATTGGACGAATATTGTCTGAGTAGTTGCGGATAACAATATTTTCGAATCCCGAATCCTCCAACATTTGTTTGAAAACGCCTGGGTGTGAGATAGCATTAGTCGGCATGGCAGCGTATTTGTTCACCTTCACCATAGACGCAGCCATATCTTTGGGTGAACCCTCCAGGGTGTTGTGATCGTATTCGAACATAACTAGCCGACCTCCAGGACGCAAAATGCGGCTAAAGTTGGCTAGAACAACCTCGGGCTCAGTGGCGTGGACAAATGTTTCCATGGTGTAGACACCATCGAAGGATTGGTCGGCAAAGGGTTCCAAGTGGTGATAATCCATCTTTCGCGCTTTGACTGCACCCTCTGGAAGACCTGACAATTGGATATTCCTTTGGGCTTTGGCAACATGGTGATCCACGACATTTATGCATTGAACACGCAACCCATGATCCTTTGCCATCCGCAATGCGACATGTCCAACACCGCAGCCAGCATCAAGCACTTGCGAGCCAGCAGGCAGTGCGAGTGCTTCAGCAAGCTTGTCCTCCATATTGCGCAGACCCTTCGAAAATGGGAAAGGCTAATATGTGTCATGTTCCCAATATCCAAAATGTCTTGTTCCCCCCAGCAACAGCCTGTATCCTAACCGTGACTCGAGCGAGTAGTAATACGATTGTAGTTGTGGGTTTGAATTGATGAGCGGCGTTGTGTCGCTGGTCTCGTCTAAGGCGGGTGGCATTGTTAAGGTCGGAAAAGGCTACTATTATCTAATGTGGTCTTGGATAGATGATTGAGGAATTGATATTATAGCAATGAAGAGAGAGAACAAAATCGTTCGTTCATGAAATAGAAGCAGAGAAAAATATTAAATATCGGTACGAGGCTGTGGAGTGGCGCGGACATGTGTTATGAGACACTGACTGTCCTTTGAAAATGCATGTGCTCAGAAGCCGATAAGATAAAGCTATTGAGATCTGTGACATTTGATTGGGCTGTGCCTTGAAGGACCTAAGCGCCCGATCATAGTGGATCATCATTCTATGCCGGAAAGCGCTACAGGTGGCAGGGGTATGTTAAGGAAGATCCGGGATATACTAGGTACTTCACGTGTACCTCATCACCGTTGGACCGTGATTTATCAATCTAGAGCTTGTGGAATATTCATATGCATTAAGATTCACTATAACTACCTAGTACCTAGGTATTACGTAGGTACCCGCACCTGCCCAAGCACAGATTACCGTCTGAACTGAGGTTATGCCTGCAACTCGAACCTTAGTTGCCGTCGTCTTTTTTTCACTATCTCATTCAACTACATCGAACTTTATTGTTAAAAGCCTTGCATTTGTCTTATCCTCGTCATATGTTAGAATGTAGATATTTTATCGGGACATCAGCTTGGTAGCTGTCTTGCGATCTTCCATATTAGATGGTGCATCTCAATTTTGATACTTATCCTGATACCGATACTAACCCTGATATCATTCAACATGGCATCCCCAACCAGACCAGCCTCGTCTACATCCGTATCGCGTTCTGCTTCCCATCATGTCGACCCTCATTCTATTCAGTCAGTTCCTGTCGAGACCCTCGTACAATATCTTCTCGATGCTAAACGCTCGCTCTCTTCTATGGGTCTCGTCTGGCGCGCTAACGAACTCGTTCGCTCGGCGCGGCAAGCTCACGAAGAATCCGTCATCCTCTCTGCGCAATCCCAGTTTATCTACAAGGGCATAAGCGAACAGGTGCGCCTTCTACAGCAGATTCGCCGAGGCATGCTTCGCACGTACGACAATGGAAAGAGGGAATTCAAACGAACCATCAAGACACTAGATGTCGCCGATGGCCGACTCGTGGAAACTATGAGAGTCCTTCAAGATCGGACCGTGGACAGTACGTTCAGGCCGAGAGGAGAAGAGAAGAAGAGCTTGTTAGACTTTGTAGAGGAGTCACAAGTTGATGTGATGAGGGAGGCTTTGAAGGAGAACATACAGGCTTTACAGGTTCGCTCTATTCCGGCCCAAAATTGCGTTTCATACTAATGCGCCTTGTGAATGTGCAGAATACGCAGAAATCATTCGACGGCGACTTATTGCGTTTCGAAACCGACATGCGTCTACTCCAAAAGACCATGTCTGCCTCCCCGTTTCCTCCATCCCCTTCCGCCTCCACAGAACAAATCGTTCCCCGATTCTTAAACTCGATGGTAGAGCACTCACACGATATGGCCGAACTCCTCACATCTCTGACGAAGCACTTCGACTTATGCGTGACCGCCGTGAGAACGACAGAAGGTGGGGCAGCCTTAGCTAGGATCAAAGCTGCCGAAGTTACAAACTCACAAGGAGGAGAGGAAATGTCGATATCCGGCGTCATGGCAGAGCAAGAGTCTCACATGCCGGATTATGATCCCATCTCAGCCGAAGATCGTGTTCAGATGCTCCAGGTCGTCGTACAAGACGCTTCGGAGGTGGAGGACGTGGTTCGAGAGCTCAATGTGCACCTACAGTCCATAGAGGGTGACTTTACCATGATTGACGAGCAAACAAACCAAGTGAAGAAGGCCTACATGTCGACCCTTGATGCATTCAGCGTATTAGAAGATATCGGGTCGCGACTCCAGAGCTATATCTCAGCTGAGTCAGAGTTCCGCGAGAGATGGAATGACGAGCAACAGGCGATAGAAGATAGGTTGGAGGAGATGGACCAATTGCGAATATTCTACGAGAGCTACTCGAACTCATACGACGGGCTGATACTTGAGGTCGAGAGGCGAAGGTCATTGGAGGATAAGGTAATGAGCATATGGAAGAAGGCAAAGGAGAGCGTCGACAAGATCATCGAGGGCGACCGCAAGGAACGAGAGAGATTCCGAAATGAAGTCGCGGAATATCTACCTACTGATCTCTGGCCCGGTATGGACGACGCCATGGTCAGATGGGAAGTTGTTCCTATTCGAGAAGACAAATCTGCCGGTACACCAACCCTCGAAGGAAGTATCGTCGAGACTACACAGGCGAGAAGCGAACGAACGACAGACCAACGATAGGCATACCTATTAGGTACCTAGGTAGTATATGCATTTTCTTTAGGCGTTTGGGGTGGGTTGGGTATGACCAGGATTTAACAGAATCGCATGAGCGAGGTTTCTTGGCGGTGTTCAGTGCAATTTATTTATTCTTACCTAGGGCTGTTATGGATTTTTGCCAGCAATATCTACAAGAGATAGCCAAAGTGGGCGATACTACAATTTCAATTTGAGACTTTTTTTTCTTCGAATTTATGGCTTGCGAGCCCTGAACGTTCTGTGGGTCTCACAGGCTTGACGCCACTATTCACTACTAACACATAAGCGGAACCGAGTCCCACAACACCACAACAAAAAGAAAATACTAACAAAAAAATAAAACGTACAACACCAGGGATTCGCTGGTCGTCACCGACCCAACTACTAATCCGGCGGTATCTGGCTTATCTATGGGAGAGCGGACGGGATCCCGAGTTCTCTAGATCCTATGGTCGTACGTGGAAGTTTGACAGCAAAACGGACTTATATATGAGTAGTGCATCCACTAGGGAATCAAACCCTAACAACCTACCAAGCTAACAAACAGTTATGCTAGGTACTTGGTATACGCTCAGAACATACTGCTAACTTCATCTATTGAACTGTGCCGGCAAGCGGGCCGTAGATTTTTCTCTACGATGAACACGATCACACAAGACGTCTCATTTCATGAAATACACATACTGATTCTAAGGAACATAAGCAACGCTAGGAAGACGAAGATTGGACGTCCAAATAGTATATCATTAACCAAAACCATATCTAATCCCGTAGTTGCTATCCCAGCAATTTCCAAAAGTAGGTACACACTAAAAAAAATCCATAAATCAAGTCGAAGACTATTCGGCTAGGGGTATCACCATACCCACCAGTACGCCGAATAATGCTGATGATGACACTGTAACCTAAATCCATCCATCCATGACCTAAGATACAACGCCCCGCAGGGACTAGAGAAGTGTACATATTACAAACATTAGGCAGCACGCAGGTGCCTAAGCAACTGTAACAATACACCTCAACGCGATGACAGCGAGCTCAAGTAGCCAGTCTCCGGACTACGAGCACACAGCTGTCTTTTTGCCTCGGATACACCAGAGCCGGGTGTGCTGGGGTATGTGAGGGCCAATCCGCGCAGGCGACACTGCGATCTAACGGTCGAGACCCGAGGGCATTCGGGGGTCTCTCCGGCGGATCTGCTACGAGCCGTCCCCCAGCACTATCCAGGCATCTCCGGTGGCCGAGGCCGCGTCCTCAGTCGGTGCATCGATGTCGGGGTTGCTTAGGATATCCGCCGCTTCGAGAAGAGCCCAGTCATGGTTGTCTTCGTCTTCTTCCTCGTCGTCGGGGATTAGGTCCGGGAACCAGTCTCGCTTCATGAGGAGTTCGTCTAGGGAGTGGACCGAGCTCTCCGGGAGTTCGGGGATGGTTGATAAGAATGCATCCCTGTATGATCGTGCGGGTGTCGTGTCATCCCCGAGGTGCCCCTCGGCTGGAGGGGCATCCTCGGGGGGAGGGGTAAGTAAGGCTAGTTCGGGAGCAAGGTAGTGCTGAAGATCCGTGTCTGAACCTAGTGATGCGAAAGATAAATCCAGATGCAGGTAAGATGTGTCCCGACGCTGTTTCCTTGCTCGTTTTGCCGGTCGGATGGAATATACCGGCTCCGAGTGAACGATAGTGTCCAGACTGAAACGGGAGCCGCGGACGTGTTCGTCGTCGTACAGGATGCCTAGCTTGTATAGCTCTGCATCGTCGTCGACTGCGTCAGAGTGAAACAACTGCGCGTTGGGCTCACGAAAAGCTTCCTGACGTTCGAGTCGGGGCTTCTTGGGTTTGCGGTCGCTGGGTAGTATAACGGAGGGATCAGCCGCCAAACGGCGGTCGTCCTCGTCACCGTACCCCCATGCCGAACGTGAAGGAAGAGGCTTACGGCGGCGGACGCGAGTTTTGTTGACCCGAGTAGGTCTGCGAGATCGATCGTTTTTATATGCGCCTTGTCGAAAACCCGACTCTTGGTCCAGCAGACCTCCTTGTCCAATACTGTTAGGGCTGATACTAGATAGAAAAAACTGTTCACTAGCACCAAGTGCTGATGATGACACCGTTGTCGTCATTTTGGGAGGCTTATAAGGGAATATAGTAGATTAAGAAATTCGTAATACAGATGTTATGAACACGTAAATTCAAAACTTTGTCATAAGGACAGAAGGGCGTAAAGGATGACCACGCGCAAGGCGCCTGGGATGGTAGCGTGCAAGTTTCTCGGTAAAGATGGAGTTCAAGGGACTCTTCTCGAAGGCTAGAGAAGAGAAGGTCGGTTTATAAATGGTATCTGGCCTCAAAAAGTGGTGAGAAATGAATCATTAAGGGCTTCGGTGCAAATCTGGGCGGTTAAAGAGTCATCGTGAGCTAGGTGGCCAATGTTGGGATGTCATCGCCCGAATACCCCGGGAATGAGGCGTGTAAGACGATTGGGCGGATGTCCGGAAGCGGGTGAGTCACTCGATCCCGTTACCAAGCTAAGAAGCCTAAACCGAAATGGTAACAGATTACTGGTTGCACAGCCTGCCAGCTACGAGGCAGAACCGCCTCATTTGGTAGCTCGCTGGGATCAAATGTACGGAGACCTAGACGTAGGGAAGACTAGCAAAAATAATTGTCAGATGAGCGAGATCCTGGTTGCAAAGTGTCACGATGTCACAGCGCCACGGAGTTATTAGACCCTCTCACTTGACTATTTGGTTTCAGCGTCCAGTTCCTTAAGGGTCTGTGTGATCATTTTTGTTACCCTGAGGGCTAGATGAACGTAGGCTGGAGATAGTACCAAGAAGCAGCTACATCTGGCTCTCAAGTAAATGGGTATTCTAAGTCAGCGTTGACGATTTGATGGAAGAGTTCTTCAATGACTCAGTGACGATTTTTGGGTGAAATGGTTTACGATCGGAGAATTGCCTAAAAATGAGAAACGATGACGCATTGCATCTTAGGTAAAGCACCCCATCAGAATTCAGGATTTATTGGACCATTCTCATAAATCAATAATACCGAGTATCATATTATATCTTGATATATGAATATGCTGGTATCAGGGACCGGAACCACACCAGCGTTCGTTTAGGGGCTCGGGAATATCAATCCGGGGTAGTCGCGGTCCACTATCACCTACATTAGAATTATGCATGACATGTACAATCAAGAATGACGTTTTCTATTTTGGGTCTTTCAAGAAAGTTAAAATCGATCAATGTTCAGACGAACCGTCTCAATTAAGAAACGGTAGAAACTTTCATCTTTCATGTTTAAAATTCAGACTTCCAAGTTCTTCTCAACGTTGTTCAACTCATCGAGTCTTCCCAGGACCAGGATATGCAAGTAATCAATTTGTAGAATACAACGCGACGATCTTCAACCGACTGGTCACATTTAATAATAAATCCATAATCTGGAAACGCCCCCCATATTTCACACCCACCTGGACAATCTTCCAAGTTTCCAAGTGTCTGAGTCTCCAAGTCTCTTCCCTGGATCGACGTCCTAAACAACCGAAAAAGTTCGAGTTCAATTCATCCGGCTCTTCAATGAGAAGACATCACTCGTTTCCGTCTTTCTCTTGTTTCCTATCCTTTATTTCATCATTCTACAGTCTTCGACCTGACTGAAGCAAGGGGTTGTAATTGATATCTGGTCATATCAATATGCCTTCCCCTATGATGAAAGCCACTTTGGCCGCTGCGGCTTTGTCCAGCGCATCCAATATCCTCGCTCAATTCCTCGAAGCCTACCGAGACAGTAAACCGTTTGTTTTTGATCTCGCCAAATTCCTCCAATTTGTTACTGTTACCTTCATTACGGCGCCACCTAACTATATATGGCAACAAATACTCGAACGCAACTTTCCCGCTTACGAACGAAAGGAACCTGTCGGAGATGTTGAGAAACAAACCGCACGCGACGAAAATGGGGGAGTCCGAGAAGATTTGGAGCAGAAACCGAAGCTCAATTGGCGCAACACATTCACGAAATGGTTTATCGATTGCATCACGCTCGGCGCCATTATGAACACGGTCGCGTTCTTCATACTTATGGGCATCTTGAAAAGGCAGTCTTTGAATCAGATTGGCTACAACGTGAGAACCGAGACGATCCCCGTCATTGTCGCCGGATACAAGATCTGGCCGTTCGCATCCATCATCAGCTTTAGTTGCGTACCGGTGGAGCGACGGATCGTCTTTCTCAATTTTGTGGGACTCTTGTGGGGGATTTACATGAGTCTCGTCGCCTCTCGAGTTTAGATGTGATAGTCGATCACGATCGACAAATCGACACATGGAAACCACGCGAGATCGTGATGGCGTATCTTGATCAATGCGTATTCCAGAATTACGATACAAAAGGCTATTCAGGAAGTAGATGATGTATAACTTGTATATGTATGTACCTACTAAACTACGAAGTAAACACCAACATGCGCCCATGTCTCGGATCCAGGCAAGTGTAACCTGTAGAAGGACTCTTTGAGTTGACATAAGCAGCCAGTAACCGTGATCTTCACTGCCGGTCGCGCAATCGGACTTGTAGATATTGCAGTGCATTTTGCGCGACTGAAATGTAGAAGTACTCAGTAAGTACACAGTATTTTTGCATATTTTTGCAATCGGTGGCAGCCCAGGATTTCGAGAAACTCCGCATAGAAGACCTACGTGACATTACATGACACTACAACCCCATCCCCATTCAGTTGAATCACATATACTGATGATATCTAAGTTTTTTATGAATGCCTCAAAAGCGGGCCATGCGGCCTCTACTTCGCTCTTGACTTCCGATTCGCTACGAGTCTCGCGGTCTCTAGCATTCTCATAATAACGGTTGACAACCTTCCCAAAAGGCGAGTCCCAGCCATATGCCTGAGGCACACGATCCCATAGCTCCAGTATGAACCCCCAGAAAATAACGCGGAATTCAAGCCCGTGTTCAGCGAGCTCATTTTGTGCTTGCGCATACATCGGACCCCCGAGGAAACTTGCCATCATCGCCAAGTTGAAGATCATGATTAAGCGCTCTGGGTGGAGTGGCTGCGGGTGAAGTACTGGGTGTATTTCAAAATGCAGTTTACAGCCCAACCTGAATGATTTATACGTATGCTGTGACTCCAAATACGCAGCAATCAGTCGCCGACAAAGCCGAGGTACAGGCTGCCTCGTCCAGGCCCACATGCCAGATTGGATACACGTCTTGAGCATGCCTATAAGCTCTGGCTCCGTCGCGTCTTCGTTATCGGCTACATTGAAGGCCAGGTCCTGCATAGCAGCAAGTCTAAGCTGCGCTCGTGATTCATCAGTCCCGATCAAATATTTTTGTAAACCCTTCCTGTTTGCCTTGATTATCATATCGGCGGACCTACAGAGATCTTCGGGAAGCTCATGCGCAGGTTTCGCGAATGAATATTCGGGGAAGATCGGACACTTCTTGCACTTGGAGCATTGACAAGTGAAGAAGTAGGTCTCTTTAAGCTCAGCTTGCCTGACCCAGAATGGGTTGGAGGTCGAAGTATATTCCATGAATATCTCGTCGCCTTTCTTGATAGGCTTGAGCGCCCGCAGCAATGTGCTAGGCTGGTTGGAAACGCGCACGACATTCGGATCGCAGGAATGATTTGCGCTGCAGATTATGGGGTCGAACCCAATGCCATAGTCAGCGGCGTCGATCGGCGATGATATCTGGAAGGCATTATGCATAAGCTACAAAGAGATTATTAGCATCAAGTACACTTGTTCATCTCAGTTTGAGAACTTACCTAGGGACATACATTAAACATAAGTTTTCTGCACACGACTTGGATATCAACCCCCTCGAACATAGGTCTCCCCGCGTAAACCCAAGCCGAATAAGCAAGCATATTATAGTCGTCGAATTTCTGCTTATCGTGTCGTCGCAGTTTCTCCATATGCTGACTATCCGCCGCCGGCTGGAATTTCAGAATATCTAAAATATGCTTTCTTTCAGCCGCAGAGCCATTCCTGAGCCTTCCTAGCAATTTGATCAAAGCCCGAACGCCAACCGGTAAGTTCGGCCGTGTCTTAGGCGCCAGCACCGGGCACTCGTGCTTATGCCCGCGATTCCAACCCTTAACTTGGCAACTTTTGGAGCAGTACCCGACGCGGTAGCAGCGCGTGCAATGCTGGATTGTGATCAGACCGTTAGGCAGGCCCATGGAAGCCGCCTGCGCACGCTCCGTCTCGTCGCTGGCGCCCCGTTGGAAGCAATATCCGCAGGTGTCTTTCATATGATGTGTTTCGAGCTCCGCGACGAGCGGCTGTTCTAGGAACACGACGAGCTCGCCAGGAGCGAAATCTCGGAGTGCGAAGAGGCCCCGGCCGGCGCCGGGGATGGCGGAGTTGCGGATCTCGACGGTGGGTGATTCCGACATCGTTTTCACTACGGCTAGCGCTCTGGTACTAGTTTCTATAAAGATCGGAGTATGGGGAAGCTAGAAGAGAAGATGGAATGTCAACATTGGGCATAGGGCGGTGGCAGCCAAAATAGAACAAACTCTACCCCCAATTCACATTATGTCAATTTTTGATGCACGACAGACCGCAACTTTGCGGGCAACTCTGCGATTATCGACTGCACGGAGCTCGAGCTGCTCACTGCGCGTCGCATCCTAGCTTCGTCGCGCCTCAACCGTTTCGCGCGTGCGCATATGACGTAGATACCGATCGGAGAGTCAGAAGGCACCGCGGTTTATAAAGGAATTCTATGAAGTCTATTGATAAACATTAAAAATTAAGTATGTAAGTGACCTTGTATATTTCGTGACATAGCTCGGACCTTCGTCTATTTGGTTCGTAGCAACGTCGTGATATATCCATGATGATTTATGTTCTTTAGCTCAGCTGAATGTTAGCATTTTGCAGCTTTACCTACAGTATTTAAAGTGTACATGATGCACGAGAGTGCTAATGGAAAAATTCTATATATGTTCAAATCTGTTACCCTGTTAGGCGGATAGTAGTAACTGATCCCTTTCCCACATCAGCCAAACGGCCGCGCCGGCAGGTCCTGTAAACACGCTTAGCGCAGCGATGGTGGAAATTAATTTAGCCCAGTCCGCTATCGTCGTGGGCATCGTCTTAGAATTTAGGTAAAGTCCAAAAGTCCATACAATGGCGGCAGTCGAGCCGACATATTGGTCGTACAGGAAAAAATCATGCATTCCGGTCGCCATAGACGTCATCTTCTCAGTTGACCAGAACGGCGGGGGCATGAAAACGTTGAAAATCGTCCAAGAATTGTGTAAGTGGGAGGGAAACGCAGATGGATAAATGTGGACCGCCAAAATCAACAGAAGCGGAACGAGCTGAGATACGACGCACCAGATGAATGCGAATGTGTAAGCCTTAGCAAGCAATTCCTTCTCTTGGCCCTTTTCTTGGCTCCTGGCTAGCGAAACAGGAGATTGTGGGCTGGTAAGGTGTTGTTTTGAACTCGGGTGGGATAATTTTTTGTTGTCGGAGATATCCTGGGGCGGTGGATTCGTCGCGAAGCCGACTGCTAATAGTTTCGCGATTAGCATACTGAAAATGGGCGATCCTTGCCATAGTCCACCGAACCACTGATGGACATTGTTCGAAAATAGCGGGACGCTCATCAATACTGCTGGTATGACATAACCAAGCATGAACGCCTGTGGCAACGCCCACAACTCCGATAGTTTGGAGGTAGAGGTTGCTTCTAGTAGTAATGGACCAGCTTCTTGAGCAGCTGGCGAAGTAATTAGGTGAATCATGGCGTAGATTGGCATGGTGCCACCATAGCTCGTGGCTTGCATTAAGCATCCCCATATGGAAAAACTAGTAACAAAATTGTCAGTGCACGAACTCATTAGCTGCTTGCGATTGACCCTTACAAGCGAAAGGAGTTCGATTGATTTCCACTCCTTAACCCTTCAATGGCAATAATAACAAGTATGGCAAGATACTGTCCTCCAAAGTGAAAGGCGTAAAGCGATAACTCGGGCGCGTTTCCATCGGTAACATTTGCGAACATCACGCTCGCGAGCGTCAGGAGCTTGTCCAGAAAACCGATTCCAGTGTAGAACGTTAAGATGGGATTGGAGGAGCCAGGAAGATGGTGTGGCCCCTCATCGCGCAGACGAACCAGAGCCTCGTAATAGCCATTGCGATATAATAGACCGAATAGCGCGTTCGCGGCGAAAGCGTAAATAAAAAGAAGCGCAACCACAACAACGCCCTTTCTAAATTGTGCTGGCGGAGGTAGAGCAGAATTCCCCATGACGATTTTGCGCGGCGGACGAGTCAGGTAGGCGACTGGTTCGGGGGTCTAGACTCTCGGGAGACCGGTTATAGAGCTTCGGGGCACCGATTTAACCTGGAAAAGGGGATCCCGTCCGGACCAGCAGCTGCTTTCCGGGCCAATGGGCCTACCCGCATGCAGAGTTTGTGTAACGACGGAACTTGCAGGAGACGGGAATCCATTGGAGCTTTAGGAGAATTTCTGGTAACAGCATTGCAGGCGGCATGATACATATGCACTGGGGAGGCGTGGGATGGTTGGGTAGCATGGCTTCGAACACTAGTGTTCGAGAGATGGATCAACGTTGTTCCATCGACTATTATAGTAAAGTCCGCCTATATCAATGCGTTGGCATGTTGGAATCCTTAGCGTTCATGTAATCTCCTTTGGGCCATCACCAATGCGGAAACGTCTGACCGAACTCTGCAGATGAATGGTTAATAGGCTAATTGCACGTGCGACCTCGTATATTCGACGAGGACGAAACACCTGAAACTCTTTTTTTACCCCAGACCCAGAGGCTTCGGTCAGCCTCCAGTCGTTAGATCCAGGAAGGATGCCCGGTTCGTGGACAGGTTTACGTATTTACGATGTCGTTTGCATGTTTTGCATCTTCGGATCCGAACCCGTGGGATTAATAGGGCTATAGTTCCGACACACAAGTTGACGTGGCCTGGACCTCACTTGCTTATCTTATAGCGCAGGTGGAGCTGAAAATGCAAGCAATTAAAACGACCAAGGGACTTTTGTTGCGGCCAAGCAATATGAGCCTCCAATATGGCGATGCGGACTATTACTTGTACCCGAAGGTTCGGTCCGAGTATGGCTTTCTAGCCTGCTTTTGGCAAGTCCCGCGTAATCTACACAGGGATCAGCCAGGCATATAGGGTATATAGAACAGGCAAAGTAAATATCGAGTTTGTCAAAATCGGCCTTAGTCATCCCTTACTTGACGCGAGGTAGGACGCAGGTGACATGGGTAAATTTTTGAGGTGAGAAATCGATCTACTAAGATCATGGTCGAATCCTTAGCATCTTAGTGCAGACTATAAGAAAAAATGATTTTCGGGATAGCCGGAAGTATGCTGATGGTCATAAGCTGAAAATCGTCAAAGAAGCCCCATATTATTCACGGCCGAAGATACTATATTGTTCCTAGCTTCTAGGCGCAGAAAAAAAATAGATTAAGATGAAACATGCAGTGGATATGACCTCATCGCATTAAATCCGGATTGAGTACCGAAATCCGCTGGGATCCTTCTCGGCCGAATAGACTGCCATTTATTCATGCATTATACGATGTTCTATTCGACGCGACCCTCGACGTTACATTCAACTCTCCAAAACCTCCAAGACCGCCGAATCTATCAGCGGCGTCCGTAGCATACTGCAAGCATTAGGGGTTTCTCTTCGGCACACGACCGAAATTGTAAGGTAGTCTTCATTGGACATCAAACTTCGGTGTTACGAACGTCGCTATCAAAATCGGAATGTTTTGACTATTTCGGGCGTTGTTAGGATCAACCCAGTTTGGTTTACTAAGACTCAATATTTGCGGGATATCATAATATTACCAAATCTTCATCAGAATGAATTCGTAGGTTACAAAGCATTAGCTTGTATCACCCATTTGGAAGCATTCCTATACGTCCCTTCACAACCCTTGACGTCCATCCCTTAGTAATCCATACCTGCAACCTTAAGCTTATTTTGATGTTGGTTCTAGAAGTGAGGGTGTGCATGTACTACCACCGATTCGGGTTAATTTTGAGGATGCTACACGTCAATTTGCGTAACCATGGAATGAGCAACTAGTGCAGATGATAGAACGAGATCGGCGTCAAATATGAGTTACGTCTGAGATACGCGTATCCATCATGTCCTAACCCCGATGACCCACCGAACTACATCGAGATAACATCCCGTAACAAAAACTACAGTTGAACATTGATGCGACAATAGGACTCTAAATTCGTACACTAAAAAGTAATGAAGTTTCCTGTAAAAAGAGAGTGATTTAACTTACCTACATCTTCGTAGGTAGGTATCTAGGTAAGTACCAAAGCATCGAGGTACTTAAATAGGGGTATGAAGTGGGGGACTACGGATATTATAAGTGATAGTAAGGCATCTAGATCTAGATAGCGAATGGCAGATAATATGATATATGATAGGTACTAAGCAGGTAAGACGCGCTAGCTATTACTATCTAGTTAGAAGTAGGCATAAGGACAACGTGATCTAAAACGTCTCGGGGATGCGGGTTTGAATTCATGGAGGTAACGACAACGACATCGCAAGGGCAAAGTTTGATCTAGACATGAATCTAAATAGTATATACCTATGTTTAGAAGTTATTGCTGGAATCTTTCGGCTATTCTCCGCATTGATGTGAATAGGATGCGGTGTTTTCAGAGCCCCCTTAGTCCCTTTGGTCAATGTTACACGAGCCACTCACCTAGGTATAAACTATCACGTTGGGTAGTGGGTAGATACCTACTACTATATAGGATAATAATATGTAATACAGATATATATTTGGAACCTTTCCAGAATACCCGGTCCTTCTAGTGCGATCCAAGAGATTTAACACGTGTGCCCTTGTCTAAAGTCTGCCTGTCAAACACAATGACTGGGTCCATCCAGGTATTATCTCGGACCATATTGCTTCTCCGAAGACCATCCGACTCGGATCATCCGAAACCTCACCCGCTCCGATGGACACCGCTCATTATCTTGCTTCAAGAACAAGATATAATGTAGATTCTATCGTGTAACGTTTACTCTGATTTGATCCGCGATCGGTCTAGGTTAGACACTTGTATAAAATAAAAGCTTTTACGTAGATAGATTGTGCCGAGGTTGAATCATTTGTCCTCGCGTCTAGCTATCTAATTCCATGATCAGCATGGTGTCTCTATGGAAAACGCACCGACCCGGGACCTGGCCTCGTCACCAATATCAAATTTCAATAATGGTTCCGAATTTGTCATCTAATACTTCTAATTGCAGATGGATCATTAGAGAGGGTGGAGAAGGAGATCGATTAAAGCTGTTCATCGCGCGTATCCTTGTGGTAAATTGCGCTACCTCCCTTGGAAACTGTATCCCACCTATTATGGCTTCCTAAGGATTAGCGATTTTGATAGCTCAGTTAGGCTGCGACATATCTCATACTAGGCATAGAGTTGGATCGGCTGGCTGTGCATTTTCTCGGTGATTGCCGTGTGAGAATATTGGCATCATATCATCCTTGTGAAAGTCTTATCGTATTATATGTCGTTAGTCTTGTTTGTATTCGTCGTTTCAGCGTCTATTCTATGCAGAATTCTTATGTATGAAGAACATCTACAAGTGAGCTATATCTAAGCCTTCTCTACAAAAATATCTTACCTACTAAGAGGTAGCTATCCATCATAATGCATTCTTCATGATACCCAGAAACACAAAACGCCAATCCGATCCGATCCTTTACCAACCAAACTTCTCGACTCGAAGTTGAATATCCGCTCCTGATCTGACAGCCTCCGCGCATGCGTTACGTGAGGTTCTGTTTAGGCCGTCGGGTCCCGAAACCACGAAGCCCACTCTCCCCTCGGAGGTAGCCACCAAATCGGCAATGTGGCAGGGGATGTCTGGCCTGCCAGCTTCGTTTGTTGGCTCAGGGATTGTTACGTGTACCCCATGCTCTCGTAGCTCAGTGATCCTCTCCTCCGGTATCCAAGAAAGTTGGGCTCGTGAGTGTATCACCCAGATAAGATGGACCTGCCTTTTTCTGCACTGACTTGTGGCTAGGCTCCATGCCATGGGGAATACAACTGCAATTCCGGATCCACCAGCAATGAGGACGGCGTTCTCGCATGATCTCAACATGTTAAGAGGGTCTTGTGATCCATATGGTCCATCCAAACGAACGGTCACCCTCGAGTTGATGCGAGAATAGTCTAGAAGACTAGAGGTAAACCCGGACTGCACTCGGATTAATAAGCCTAACCAGGCATGATTCGATGAGTGTTCGTCGTCCTTGGGGAGGGGGGCGGCAGATGCGATGGTGAACGGGTGGGCTTGGAGTGAGTGGCTGCGACCGAGTGCAGGTACTGAAATGAAAACGTGGTCGGCCGGAAGCCAGCCGTGCCTAATGCTTTGTCGAAGGAGACCTTGACATGTTCGAATTCTAGAAGGTATATCCCAATCGGCAGATAGCAATAGTGTTTGTTCGTCTTCAAGAATCGTAACATCCGCGGTAAAAGTGTCAGATTTCATCCACAAGCGCCAGACCAGTCTATCGATGAGGAAGATAACCAATGATAAAAATACGTATGGTCTGCTTGTGAAAAAATGCAGCCAGAGGAACACCAGCGCTGCGATTTGTAATATGACATGAGAAGCTAGGAAAATCTCATACCATCTCTCTCTAAAACTTCCAAGAGATGTAAAATACAACAGCTCATAGGATACAAAGGCACCGATGCCGAGCAGGATTAGTGGATGCGTGATATAGCTATAGAAGCTGTTCGTCTTTAGCCATGGAGGTGAACACCAGATTCTCCAAAACAGCATACCCGCAAAATGCACGAACGCTTCAAAGCACAGTAGTTCGCCAACACGGCGATGGTAAATGTTGAGGGCTTCATATGAGTGGCCGGTCAGCAATTTGAGTGGCTGATTCTTGGCAGCGAGAAGGTAAAGAAGTGGGAGATTAACGATAAATATGATACCAGCTCGGTCGGCAAAGGCAAAGAAGAATCTTAACTCTAAAGGAAGTTTATAAAATTGATAAAAGATGTTGAGGCCGAAGAATGCTAAAACGAAGAGAGATGTCCCATTTGATGGCAATGTCCGATTGATCAGTGGGATCGGTCGGGGTTGGTACAACAGCCAACACCTTAGATTGTTCAACCAACGGCTACCTGAATTTCCCAAATGCGACTTTCGCCGAGTGCCGAGGAGAGGCTGTCTCTCAACATCTTCATCAGCTGTTTTGAGTATGACGTGCGACGATAGGGATCCTTCTAAAGTACTACTCGAAGAGGATTCGGCCTCACTCTCGTTCACGATCTCGGAATTATCGGGTGTCTTTCTGAAAGATTCCGAGGTCGTAACCGAGTCTTCCTCGAGTATTCGCCATCTAGACTTCTCTTTTATTCTTTCGCGAAGGTGGGATAAAGCAAATAGCACGAGTATCACTAGCAGGACAATATTGTAGGTGAAGACAATTGTGCGGCCGTCGAGGATGTAAGCAATCAGTTCTCGGAGGTATTTGAGACTCTCGGGATCGGTCGGGATTTTTCGGCCTGGATTATCAGATAAACTAGAAATATCATCTAGGAAGCCGTCGAGAATAGACAATGGACGGGATGATTTCAGGCTTTCCCTGAAGATATCAAGGGCCCAGTCCCTATCAACTCCGTCGATGGACATCATTCCTCGAGACTGGGTGGTGAAGGGAGGAAGATGGAGTTGACAGGGGAGACAAATTCCGGAAGATCTTATCAGATTGATAAACTCCAGCTGATGCTGCAGGCTGCAGCTGGCTAAATCACCCGACAATAAACCGACATCGGGCACGTGGGGGTTTGTCTTGGGTTGTAGCCGTTCTAGCCGTCTTTAGGCGGGTGGGGGGACCTGTCAAATAGACACTAAACCACTAGACCCCGCTAGAGGCAGTTCGTTGCACCTTTTCCTCCCCCTGAACAATCGTGACTCGGTTGTTGAGGTCAGTTCCAACTCTTTAAAAACAGTCAACCATTAGTCTCATCTGGGTAACTAAACAGTCAAAGACGGTTAATGTTTACGCACCTCTACAACTATGCAAATACAAGCAATTCTGAGTCAATATTAACTAATCTCATTGCCATGAAAATTTATAAATGAGGTGTTGTTTAGCGTGATATATCCCAGTCATGGCTACAGGCATCCTAGAAAAAGATGGGTCACGAGGCGTACCTGACGCTTCAAAAGACGGGGAAATTCTATACAACTACCACCAATTACATATGCCCCTTGAAAAAGACGTAGGCGCCGTCTTCTGTCTTTGCAGCCTTGATCCACGCGTAGCAGTACGCGCTGCTCAACTCTTTCTTGATGGCTACGGCAACTATCTCATATTTGCTGGCGGGGTTGGAAGACTCACACAAGGCCGTTACGATAAACCCGAAGCCGAAGTTTTCGCCGATATAGCTCTCGAGATGGGGGTTTCTAAGGACAAGATCCTTGTGGAGCCTCATTCCACAAACACAGGCGAGAACGTTCGCTTTACATATGCGCTACTCCAGCAAAAGGGGCTCCATCTTAATTCCTTCCTACTCGTCCAGAAGCCATACATGGAAAGACGTACGTATGCGACATTCAAGAAGCAGTGGCCTGGCTCTAGGGCGAAAATTACCGTCACATCGCCCCAGTTCAAATGGAGCGAATATCCAAATGAGAGTAATCCAGAAGACCTGGTCATCAACATTGCCGTGGGCGATTTGATTCGCATCCGGGATTATCCAGCGAAGGGCTTCCAAATCCCTCAAGATATCCCGGACGATGTTTGGGAAGCAGCGCAGCGACTTATTCGTGCTGGATATGACAGTCATCTCCCTTAAACTTAGCGTAGGGTTGTATTAAGTCGAATCCAATCTTAGCACCGTGTGGCGTTTTCTTTCAGTGGCTAAGCAGCCTAAGTCATAGAGGCTATCCATTAAATTACAGTGAACGAATTGGTATCCGACCCAAGCTTGGAAAGCTCTGGCTTTTAATTGCCTAGTGTAGTATTCAACCACCGTCATTGTCAAAGTTATAACCCGACGCATCCGCACAAGACTCATTTTATTAGACCAGATTGCTTACTCCAAGACCTATACTGTTGGCCGATCATGTCATTTGAATAAGATTCTGAGATTGTTAGCAAGACCGAAGATCACAAAGCTGTCACGAAAGGCAAAAGTCGACAATGCTCCCCAACTATTTTCTCATTTGCAACTAACACCATTTAACCCCATTATCTAAAATAATAGCCACGCCAAGCGTGTCAGAATGCAAATGTATCCTCTCTCTCGTCCCCATCTTTTTCCTTCTCCCTTCCTCTCACATCCCCGATCCTATCACCACAATTTAAGCAACACCATCGATCTTGGCAACAGGAATGTCGAAAGTCTTCGCGCTGCTGCTGATATCAGCGGTACCAGTGGCGGTGAAGCGGGCTTTGTTCGCGCCGTTCCAAGAGTGGGTAACGGTAATCTTGAGCTTATCAGGGCCGGAGAACGAGGCCTTGACATCAGGCGAATCACAAGCAATGGGGGCAGCCTCGTTCATGGCCGGGTGGCAGTTGGCGGTGAACGCCGGGGCGTCCTTGAAGTAGCCCTTAGCACCGCTGACGGTGAACTTGGCATGGCATTGGGTCTGGATATTTGTTAGCGAACGAGGAACGAAGACATGCTATTGCATGTAGGTAGGTAGGAATGCAAAACTCACCGGCTCAACACACTCCTCTACGAAGCTCTTGCCTTGCCAAGTTCCGTAGGTCTCGCGAGGGGCGACGGCGTCAGCGGCGGCTGCGGAGACAGCGAGGGCCGAAACAACAACGGTGATAAGGTTGGCGAACATGGTTGCTGATTGGTGTTGTTGGTGATACCGAAGATTGATCGAGATCTGGAAATTGGTTTATTGGTAGAGTAGTAATGATTGATATGCCGAAGGTGATGATGATGATGAGGAAATTCTAAACTGAATGATGCGAGAATTCGACGGCTCTTATATAGAGAGCCGTGTGGGTTAGGGACGCGCTACCCCCATGTCGATCTCATGAAGTGTACGTTGTTGCATTAAGGGTCTCATTACAGTGTTGAGGCTCATAGGCTATGTCGCTCTTGTTGTTCTGCGTCGCCGAGCTGCCAGATATTTCCCGAAAGGGCAATTAATAGGCGATTTCCCCAGAGTTATGGCAGTTTGAGGATATCCATTGGTTAGCGGACCCGTTTGCCCCAGATTAGGTCCGGCAATGATTGGGAGCCAAGTGGGTGGATAGTTGCCGAAGTGGAGAGTTGTATTCAACGAATGTTCAGGGGATCGGATGACTTGGAACACAATCATAACGATGCGGTGTTCTTTTGTCCGGACTTCCCGACATCAAAATTATCTAAGAATATCTTGCTAGTGTCATAGTGCGATGCTTCAAAATAATGATGGTTCGTAGAAGCGCCGCGAAGGAACGCTCCATACATACTTCCTAGGTAAACAACAGTCGCTCATAAGCGCTGGTCAAGGATATTGTAGAGCGGTGGACCCGAATACGCAAATATTAATTTCACCAATATCTAATTGATGTGTTGATAAAAACCTATCAATCTAAGCCGTTAGGCTATCAGGATGCATTCGCCAACTCAGCATACCATTATTGAAATTTAGGATCTACGGTGAAAATGCCAATGCCTTCGACTAGCTGCATCTCCGCTACGGATATTAAGTATCAATACCCGCTTCACCGCTATAAGGAGCAAAATCACAAGGCTGTGGAACATATCACCAAAAAAGTCTGAAGCAAGCCTTGGATATGATTTTGAGATATGTTGAGGCTCGAGGGTAATCTCCGATAGACAGTATTTTTGACCTTACATATGATCATTCTCTATATACTAACATGACGAGGCAATACACGATTCCACTAATTTAATAAACTTAGAGGTAGGTAGGGGGAAAAATAATGGGATGGCTAGAAGGCATCAATTTGGGCAATTATTAGACTTGTAGGCAATATTTTGGTTAAACCTACGGACATGTTGAAGTGAACCCAAAGAAACTGAGAATTCGGGCATCAAGCGAAATCCACAAGCACAAGATGAATGTGCCATAACGTAGTTGGTCTGTTGGATATTGACTATGAAATCCTATCTGCAATAGAAGAAGGGGTCTCAATTCCTGTAAACCAATCGTGGGAATTAACCATTCATACAATTTTAACAGTTTACACCAAATTCCTGAACGGTAATGCCCAAACTACCCGACATCTAGTTAATTCCTGGACAGGAGGTAAAGGCTCATTTCGGGTAATGTTTTTGAAGGTACGGGAATATGCCTAGGTACCTAACTATTAGTGATTGCCGTATAGTTTGTAACAGATGAAGAAAAGAGAGGTGAAGCTGATGCTAGCCCTTGAGTTCAAGGAAGGTGCTACTTGCCTTTGTAACTATGTGGACCTAAAGACCTGAGGAATGACTATCTGTGCTACACGAAGAGCTCCAAACCTCTCTATGCCGAGAGATGGGGTATACATGCAAGAACATTCCTTCGTCTACCCATCCAAGGCTCGCTACCAACAAAACCCCCTCACCAAAAGCATCAAAGCTGCCTCTATCCCTCCCCAGGCCGATACTAGATTTGTGGTTAGACCTCCGGCGGCTATGGCTCTGAAGGAAGGCTTCTAACAGTCTTATTTGGAGGCCTCTTTGATGGATTATGTTATATTCAATGGTGGAAGAATGGATCATGCTACAAGCCTTGACTCCCAAGGTGTATAATGAGATATGATTGAATTATAAATCTACTGATTCCAGGAGGGCCATTTTTCGTATAACAGTCCCTCTATAAGCCTCCCTATACCGCACATTGATATCGAGTTGAAAACAAACAAGTATTCACTAGTTTTGTAGTTCACGATGGCCTCGTGTTTCTATCTAATAGGCACAACTAAAACTGGGCGTTAAGCTTTCTATGAGGCCCTGTAAGATAGCTCTAGAGCTGGGATCGGCCATGAAGGATTTCTTTGGCAAGGCATTTACAGATAGCTAGACAAAGAGGGATTCCCGTATGCATACTGCATCTCCTAGCAGTTTAGAGTTCCTTGCATAACAATAAAGTCTTTTCCCATGCTCTTAGCTTCGCATCGTAAAGTTGCGGTTCGTAATATTATCTGACCTAAAGGTGCTGTAGTTTGGGTATGAAAGTGAAGTTTTTGTTCATTTAATGGAGATGTATTATATATTCACTGTCTACCTATATTAGGCTATGAAGTTTCTTCTTGTTAATTCATACAACGATTTAATTACGGTAAATCTGGTATCGGATTCCGGAGTCACTCCAGGCGGGAGATCAAGTCAACATCTTATATTCTAAGTGTTGTAGTAATCGCAATTTAGGTATCTCGGCTTCGCAATGTCATATATCCCTATCATTATTGAGGGACATCATGAGAGAAGACGCCGATGTGTCCTGGTATCCCTACAATCTAAACTCTTCGATAAATTCTAATGAAACGGAGCCATCTAGTTCTTGGAAAAACTTCTACCAAGCCCATGGGTTAAGTATGTGTCAAGCCTTCTAACGAAGATTCCCGTGATAGCCATAGAGCTAGGATTAGCCCATGGAGGAGTTCCTTGGTAATATCCTTCAGTGCTCAGGTAGTTCAAGATAGACATAGAGGCATTCCCTTATATAGTATGTTTCCTGGTATGAGGTAGCTTAGAGCTCCTCGTGCCACAAGAGAGTCTTTTCCTTGCTTCTAGGTTTGCATCGTGATAGTGTATAGTGCTTGATGTTGGAATATGAGGTAGCTAGGAGTCTACGCCCTGTACCTCAGGAAATATAATGTACTACTACGAACCACTACCCATCCCTAGTAACGTAAACTTTTAAAATATATCAATAAAAATATATCAGTAATACCAAGAGGTTATCTGCGTCTATTTTATAGTAGAGATCCAGAAACCTAACACTAGAACAAGCTATGTGTCTATGGATATTACCTCGATCATTGGACTGGTTCTTTGAGAAATATTGGTCAACATCTTTCAATACCTACTAAACACCTACCCATGCCGAGCTGATAGATTTGAAGAACACGAAGTGTCTTATTTAAGGTACATTAGGCTTTTTTTAATCATGGAAAGAACGAGCCTAGGTACCTATAAGCCATTGCTGTATTCATTGAAGACCCCTTACATTTACGAGTCACAGTTTACGATAGTATGTCCATTAGACAAGAGTTAGCCTTAAAGCTTTTTGTTCATATTTAATCATTAGGTGGTCGATATTTAGACTGCCCAAGTAGAGTATTTTGTCCTTGCTATGAAGGCCTTTTCAATGGCACATGGACACATACCTGTCAACCCCATGTGATAGACAAGCCCACAGAGTACCGTGTCTTGAGGACGAATCTAACATGATTTTGAACATCCTTTCATGTAACCTTCCCATATGGATATATTTTTTAGGGTAGTGTGGGGTAGAATATAGCAAAATATCTGATACATCTGGTTTATCTCAATAGCAGACACTCTCTCGCGTTTGTTGAATTGAAAGGGGTTTGTTTATCATTCTGATCGGAAATGAATTCCTTTTAGTTGAATAGAATGTGTCCAATTTGCGTTCTTAAGCATATACTGGCATTGCGAGGTTATGATTGGTCGATGTCGCATTATATAATTTTGTCACTATGAGAACATAAAGGGGTTATATAGTATTTGCTGAAACCAAAACTCATCAAGTTCCCATCTGGTATACTTAAATGATGTACTATACTATTAATCGTACGACGATTAAAGAGCCATAGCCTTGTATGACGATATCATTTTCTGATGAAAAATTCAAATTGTCTGCGTTGTTACAAGATAGGGGTTTCATAAACCCAAGAGCCACATCGCATAATTAATTGCGTGCTCGGGAAACGGATCAGATAACGAAGTATCTATGTATCTGGTAGTAGTCGTAAATTTAGAAATGCAAGGATTTGGAATGAGAGATAATAACACAATATGAGATTGTTTGATTGCGTGACGAATTGACGAATTTTCCGGGGTAATATATGTCTTATTGCGCGAACGACGGAAGATTGTAAGAAAATGGCGAGATCGATAATCTGGTTAGATTTATTGGGAGTTGTTAGTCGAAAATAGATCATCGCCACAGGGGCTGGCGGCTGTCGGAGTCCGTGATAGAGTTGTACAATCCAATCGACCGATTACCTAAGGTCAGTTTACCAGGTATGTACTAGGTTGCCGATCCTGATTTATTTGTGGAACAAAATCAATTTCAATTATACAAGATTAACCCTTAAAGGTGTGCGATGTGCGATGTGCGATGTGTGATATGTAAGATGTGTAGAATTATGAGTTCAAGGTAAAATCAAGAAGTAAGGAAGGATAGATTACGTTATGGACGGGGCGCGGCATCCGAATACTGCTCAGGTGGCCTCCAGGTACCGGGAGATGGTCCTCTATTTTAACCTTAGAGGTGCATTACCCCAGACTCCACCAGGCTATTCCCAAGTTATCGTCACCCGATAGCCGTAGTGGGTCCCGGTTAAGAAAGATTTCGGGTGGTTATCGGTCTTAAATGTCGCCATTCGGTCCCAAAAGCACCAAAGGTGAACGGACAAGAAGCAACAAAGTTGAGCTAAGACTGCTAAGTTGGCGCTGGCCGCCATCCGCCCTGGCTTAGAAGGAAGGGGGGAACTGGATGGTTTTATCTAGTATGGAAACAATGACCACTTTTATTTTTCTTCTCTTTTTGACCGCTTCAAACAATTAGACGATTTCAGTTCCGGGATCCAACCCAGCAGCCAAGTCTAGTCATTCATTCATTTAAGCCCAGTTTCAGCCAGTACGGTCCAAGAAAGCCGCATCGAATCCGCAAATCCGCAGCGAGATCCAGAAGTCCCAAGCAAATCGCAAGCAAGGGAATGCAGCTTGGGTCCGATTTCGCCATTTTATTGACCTTGCGTGCAATTGATTGTACTCCTATGAGGAGCATGGATTAATACCATTATACCCAATACACCGCACTTCGTCGTCTTCTCTCTTTGGTTCAAGGTCCTTGGTCCTGCGCGAACCCGTTAGTCTTGCGAAACTGCGAATCTTAAACCGGGACGGCAACCAAACGGCAACCATACACATCATACGGCACATATACGGCATATACCTGGATGGTCATCATCTAGCACGCAATCTCACCTCGTTTCACCGTACTCTTTAATGATCACCATACTCTCTCGGATGGTGCAATCTGAATAAAATTCCCCTAGGGCTTTGTCCTCGACCCGGCCACCAATCCTATTCCCCTCGACCTCACCACCATGGATAGTCTCCCGTCCCTACCGATACCCAACGGCCACGAGCCGTCGTCGAGACAGAATGGTCACACTTTGCTTGTTAACGACGCCACCCTCACGAATCCAAGCCTCATAAACCCCACCAAGAATTACGATCACGACCACGACCACTTACAAAGACCGTCGCTGTCGTCCTTCCCGAACGATCATTCTAACTCGAAGCCGTCGAGAGATAATTGTGATAGGAGAAGGCCCGAGGATCCGGAGGACGCTTCCCGTCTACCCAACATGTCGCAACAACTTATGAGCCAATCTGTCACCCCCTTCTTGCGAGAGCATATACCTGGATTATATGCTCCCATAGGGAAACCTGATCTCCCCTCCATGACTGCTTTAAAGACAAAAGACCCGAACAGTAAATATTGTTATAGACACCGTCCGGACTCTAAATGTCGTAGGGCGGCTGACGAGACTAAAATGGGAGTAATACAGAGTGTAGGTTATGATATTATCGTATCGTGACAAGTAAGTCCGCCACTAAGCATCAATATATAGGAACTCGAAACATTACCTGCTGCCGATCGGCAGGCTATCACAAATGTTTGGTCCTTATTCTCAGCTGCTCCTTCGAAACACCGTGAGCTGATGCTGCAGGGCATCATTACCCAATGTTGCTTCCCACAACTCTCTACTGTTTCTCGAGAGGTTCATGAGCAACTAAAGATAGACTTCCTAACCGCCCTGCCGACCGAGTTGTCTTTGAAGATTCTATGTTACCTTGATTGCTCTTCTCTTTGCAAGGCTGCGCAGGTTAGCAGACGCTGGAATACCTTATCAGGCGACGATGTCGTCTGGCATCGAATGTGCGAGCAACATATCGGCCGCAAGTGTGTGAAATGTCAGTGGGGTCTGCCAAAATTGGAGAAAAAGAGATTGAAGGAATGGAAAATTCAACATCAAGCGGACGTGGAAACCCAGAGAGCATTGACAATTATTGGTAGTAGCCCCTCCGTCGCAAGCCCTCCTAAGCGTGGCGCATCGGCCTTAGAGTCTACCGAAGCCGATTCAGCCAAACGTCAATGCACCAATGGAGTTGGCAACGGAAATAAGCCAACCGGCGCGCAGAAATTTCGACCGTGGAAGGATCTGTACCGCGAAAGATACCGGGTTGGCTCTAACTGGCGCTATGGAAGGTGTACCATTAAAACGTTTGGCGGAGAGCATACAAACGGAATAACGGCCCTGCAATTCGACGACAACATTTTGGCTACGGGATCTTATGACTCCAAGATAAAACTCTGGGATATCGAGAAAGGCGAAGTTATCAGGACTCTACATGGCCATACAATGGGTATTCGAGCACTCCAATTCGACGACCGGATGCTTGTTTCAGCTAGTCTGGACAGCACGGTTAAAATATGGAATTGGCGGACGGGTGTTTGCATCAATACACTCAACCATCAGGGCGGCGTCATAACTGTGCACATGGATGGTGATCTTCTAGCTTCGGGGTCCATGGATCGATCGATTAAGATTTTCAACTTCAAGACACAGCAATCGTATTCTTTGCGAGGTCACACCGATTGGGTGAATCACGTCCGCCTCGACATGGCATCGCGTACGGTATTGTCGGCTTCTGACGACTGCACTGTAAAACTTTGGGATCTTGATTCTAAAGTCTGCATCAAGACGTTCGAAGGCCATGTCGGACAAGTTCAACAAGTTCTTCCACTCCCAGATGATTACGAGTTTGAGGACGAGACCACACGAGACGGGGACGCTGCCTCCGTGACCAGTAATCGCAGTGGTACACCCCCTGGTTGTTCGTCATCAATATCGCAGACTCAAGTGGATGAAGAGCGAGCTGCATATGGACCGATCTTCCAGAATGATCCCGAGCGACCCTTGCCCCCACGATATATGCTCACTGGGTCTCTTGATGCGACAATGAGACTTTGGGATACGGCGACAGGGAAGAGTCCGCGAACATTTTTCGGACATGTCGAAGGCATCTGGGGTCTTGCAGCTGATTCTCTGCGATATGTTACTAGTGCTAACGACGCGACGGGTAAGAAGCCTGATTCCATCCGCTACACCATGATTCTGTGCTAACACTTTAATGCAGTCAAAGTTTGGGATGCTCGAACTGGTAAATGTGAACGAACATTCGCAGGCCATGCTGGTCCCGTGACCTGCGTAGGACTGAGTGATAGTCGAATGGCAAGCGGAAGTGAGGACGGAGAAGTGCGACTCTATAGCTTCGAGGGTGAACTTTCCGAGGTCGAAGAATTTGGGACTCCTGCTTAAAGGATTTCAACAGCACTGGAGTTATTGATAGGTTCGAGGGGAGCCGGTTCTTTTTACCGATTTACGATAACACGGATTTGATTTATGAGGCGTCGAAATATACCGTTACATTTACACCGGGCTTACTCAAGGAATGACAAAAAAAAAGAGTCAGGCTTGGCGGCTTTTATCCTTTCGATTAGGACATCTCATAGAATAGTGGAATGAGGGCGTTTACTGTTTAGAAAAATTTAAAGAGGGCGTACGGGGGATAGGAATAAGGTCAGCAGCACCGTGGCATCGCGTGCTGCAGGTGTGGCTATTATGAACTGGCGGCTGGGATGAAGGAGTCTACAAATATTCAACATTGCCCTATGTAGGGAACGTTATCTACGTGGTTGCATTATAATGAATCTAATCCATTCTAATATTCTACTTGCTTATACCCGTTTTATGTATGCTCACCAAGCTTAGCTCGACTGCATGTGAAGTTTGTTCTAGACCAGTAGTTGAGTTAGATGGAGACACAGGGTAGCAACCTGGGAACCCCGCGGCTGAATGTGGGCTAAGGAGGTGGTAATTGATATTTCCATCTCAAGTAGCGTACCTGATTTGAACCAGCATCTGGAATTATACGTGTAGATTTAACCTCGGTAGGCGAACTGTTCCAATACCCCATACCCCATATACTGATTACCTAGTAAATATTGCTTCAAAGGAGTTAAGCTAGAAGGGGACTCTATCCGGAAGTAACCGGGCTCGACTACGTAACAAGGTACGTATATGCAGTTCCTGGCAATCCCTGCCAAGTCTCCATTCCCCGGCTACTCTCCCCGCAAAATCACAAGCTCGGCTTCCCGTCGGTAAACAAATATACTTTCGACGTCACTGCTAAGATCACAGGCCAAAGCATATTCGAAGGCAAAAATGCTTATGACGAGCCAATTGATATATGAAATCAAGATTGGGGGATTCAATGCGACGATGCTCAAGCACTCAATTCAACGTAGTGATCCCAATTGTCGGAATATTCTGAAGTATCTGTCCAAGCTACTTCACAAGTAGCGTCTTCCACTCAACCGCTAACGAAAATGTTACACCACGCGACTGAAGCTCCGGTTCACCGAACGAGCTTTGATCCGGCGGACCGTTCACCACGAGTTTGGGAAAGCTATCGTACTGGTTAAGGTTTTTCGGCCGCCATCATTCGAACCTCGATCTAGCCAACCCCACAACGCACTACTTCGAGTTTCCCCAGCCTAGCCAATATTCCTAGGCATTTTAGGTAGATCTAGGGGGGAGCACGAGATGGCGTGTCGATGCTCAGCCGCGGATCTTTCTTAGGACTGAGTTTGAGTCACTCGAATCCTGCTCCTCTCCGGTACGGCGGGTACGTGAAGCTTATGTCAGTGCCCGTAGCTCGGTAATGTCTTTCATCATTTGGCCCCATGGGGCCGGCCTCTGGGCTGTATACATATTCGTAGACGCCTCCAGATATTGTAGTTTAAGGTTTCCTGGCTTGAAATAGTGTCGTCAGTTTGAACGATTTATTCTCCTCTAGCACTTATACGTCAGTAACTCCATACACACAAGACAACATTGTTTACTTCTGACTGTTCTACCGAAGTTCAGTGTCGGTTATATCCTCTTTGTCTTCATATCTTCTTAAATATCGAGCTCTTCAATCCCTCCGTTAGCTGTCGTTTTCTTTGTACCCCTAACGCATATCGGTGACGGCTATTGCATGTGATTGCCCTGTCCTCCTAGAAGCAATCTTCTTTATCCTAAACGGCTTGAGTACAATCAAAAGATAAGATATAAGAAGTAGAAGCAGGGCGCAAGCCCAAAGTTAGGGACATCATGGCGACCAAAGTAGGAGGAAAGGATGGCAAGGCGCCGCCAACGGCAGCCACGAACTTGATTGGTATGCTCCCGAGTCACGCCTGCACTCTGCGTTCCGTCTCTAATGCGAACTCAACTAACGTGGATGCCGTATAGCTGGTGGAGGAGCAGGAATGATGGAGGCCCTTGTATGCCACCCTCTCGGTTCGTACCTTCCCTCCCAAACTTCCTCGTCATCCCTAACACCTTCCTTCCGCAGACACAATAAAAGTCCGAATGCAACTTTCCCGCCGCGCGCGCCAACCCGGCGCCCCGAAACGTGGATTCATCCGCACCGGCGCCGAGATCGTAAAACGCGAGACCCCCTTGGGTTTATACAAAGGTTTGGGTGCCGTGCTCACGGGTATCGTACCCAAGATGGCAATCCGATTCACCTCCTTCGAGGCCTACAAGCAAATGCTCGCAGACGCCGAGACAAAGACTATAACCGGGCGCGGGACATTCCTAGCAGGATTAGCCGCGGGCGTGACTGAAGCCGTGGCCGTCGTCACGCCGATGGAGGTCGTCAAGATCCGGCTGCAGGCCCAGCACCACAGTATGGCGGACCCCCTCGACATCCCGAAATACCGCAACGCGGCGCACGCGCTGTACACCGTGGTCAAAGAAGAGGGCTTCGGTGCATTGTACCGCGGTGTCAGCTTGACGGCGCTCCGACAAGGAAGTAATCAGGCTGTTAACTTCACCGCGTACACGTATTTCAAGGAAGCGCTGCTCAGGTGGCAGGAGAAGAACGGGAACGCCGCGGGGCAATTGCCGAGTTGGCAGACGACTGTTATTGGGCTTGTCAGCGGCGCCATGGGACCGCTGAGTAATGCCCCGATCGATACGATCAAGACGCGTCTGCAGAAGACGCCTGCGGAGGAGGGGGTCTCGGCGTTTAAGAGGATTAGCGTTATTGCCGGGGAAATGTTCAAGTGAGTTTGCGCGCTTTCCTTCGATTTTTTATTTGCGACGTTAATAACGTCTTTTTGTTGATGTTGGGCGAAGGATGCTAATGTGAGATTGTCGCAGGCAAGAAGGTGTTCATGCTTTCTACAAGGGTATCACACCTAGAATCATGCGTGTGGCGCCGGGACAGGCTGTCACATTCACGGTGTACGAGTATCTAAAGGACAAGTTGGAGAAGAGTGGCCCCAGTGTATTGTCTGGAAGTAGGTACGAAGAGTAAATTTCGAGAGACCCGTGGATATTATTACATAGAACTGGAGTGGGGGTTATGTTGGATATACCTAAGTAACTGCTTGAGTCTTGTTTGCATATCGCATCAGGGTCGATATTGATTTGAATATAATTGCACTGAGTCATCATCTATCGTCAAGTTTCGCTAGCTCTACCCATTTTAATCGCATGGCTCATCATCACGGCTACCTCCCAGGTCTCTTGGGTCTTTTGAAACCCGCCTTAACCTCTGTCTCGGGGAACAACTCTGATGCCACGCTCTCTTCGGTGATCTCGCTCGGCTCCTCAACCTCGAACTTCTTCTCGATCTCTAGTCCTGCCTCAGTTGTGGCCACCGTAAGTACGGCGCGCTTCATAAGAGGGTATACCATGCGAAACTTGATGGCCTTGGTGCCTGGAGTAGCGGGGCAAGTATAGAAGAATAATACAACGTTCTTCTCCTCTCCTCCGCGCGGCGGGGAAGCTCTGTATCGGAAGAAGGTAAATCGCGGTTCGGTTGACGAGATGGTATTCACAAGTTCGGTGATGGTTTTTGGGGACGCGGAACTGGGGAACAGCTCCACAACTTCGGTCTCTGGGTTGATTTTCTGTTTATCCAATTAACATACGATGAAAATGGTACTCTGTAGTGTTGTTTGTTGCTATATTGCTCACCAACATCACCAAGCCGCTACCTTCCTCGCGGCCTAGTGCACTTAATGCGACTAAGGCATCGGTAGCAACGGGCATTTTCATGTGAGAGCTAAGATGGATCTCACGGGTGCCCGTGCCAGCGCCGGCTTCAGCCTCAGCCCTTTTGACTTCGCCGAGCGTTCTTTCCTCCTCAGTAAGGGGTGCTTCGAGCTCGGTATGTTTGTCATGCTTCTCAAAACCGGCAACACTGAGTTCTTCGGCCGTCGTTGCGAAGATAGTCTCGCGGAAGTGTTCGGAGCCCAGCTCGCGCACGAGAGTTAATCTTGTCGATGCGAACAACATCTTCTGCCGGACCTTGGCCGAGTCTGGCACGTAGGTCACGGCTATTAGGTACGGGGCGGTGTCATATCGCCGTAAGAGAATGTAGAGTGCTTCATCGGGTTTTAGGTGGGGGGCTAGTTTGGAGAGGTTGGAGGAGAAATCGCTCGAGGAGCTGGTGAGTATGTCTTTAGGGGTTAGGGATTCTCCGGTGATGGTTACGAGAAGTCCGAATTGTGAGGTGTCGGATAGAAGACTGGTGAATTTGGAGACGAGCTCCTGAGATGCTGTGTTACGACTGTTAGTTTATCGTACTCCTTTATGGTTGGAATAGGGGGGGTTGGGAGATGGGTGTATTACCAGATATTCCTGACTGCATCTTGTTCTAATTGTAAAACCTCGATGGCTACCTAAGTTTGTGTTAGGAGATATCTTCCAGAGACATCAATTCGTTTTGTAGGTTTTGTAGGTAAATATGTAGGACTTCGGCCTTGTTATCGGTGTCGATGTTGGCCCGCCTTACAAGGGGCTAAGGAGACGAAGAAACAAGGATGCCCCTCCATCTGTATGATCCTGGACAAGTAATAGTGTAACAACGCATACTGCGGGACTTTGATACAGGATATCTGCATGAGCCCGCTAACTTGGTAAGATGACGACACTAGCTCCTTAAGAGGATTTTTCTCTTTATACTTCATAACTACATAAGTAAATATTTCTTATTGATCTGCCTATGCCAAGTTCATCCTTCATCCTCTTTTAACTCTCCGACTGCGACCATTCAGACGTATATCCAAAAGGCATCCACTTAATTGCGCTCTCGATATAAGTAATGGTCCCGTTATTAACCTTGAATAGCTGTGGGACCATATAGGTGCCTGGAATACGTGTCGTCTCTGACAATGGACCAGGTCCATTAGCTGGTTCGTCGATCAAGGCAACAGTCAACGCGATCGCTCTTTTCCTGTCAACTGCGAGAACGCGTCGATCGCGAACTGCTGTCGTGTTATCAGGGAGACCATTTGGGGCTACCCCTTTGCCATCAAGTTGATTAGCACAAGTTAGATTTGTTTGAACCAAGTTGTCCCGTCTTGTACATTCTGGAACAAATGGTATTCCCTCGCTTGAATGCCTTTCTAAACCATCGAAGTAGACGTCCAAAAAGTCTGGTGAAATATCAACACCGTCGACGCTATGTTCTTGGAATGCGGCGTCAAACTCCGCCGACTCATCCCCTTCCCACTCCACAGGCAGAGGTGGGCGCATGAGGGTCATAGTTCCGCCACGGCTATCATTGGTTTCCGCTCGCACGGCAATTGCCTCGATTTCTGTTATCTGTCCGCCCTTGACTGCTATTCGGAGTGCGAGCACGCCGGGTATGCTATGCTCTTGGGAAAAGCCCCAGTAACCAGCCGTCTCCCTTTCTTCATCCGCCAAGACAACCCCGTAGCTGTCCGTCCAGGATATTGCTTCCAGGGTCTCCCAAAGTCCATCTCCTAAGGCTAGAAATTGGCCGTTTTCTGAGTAATGGGTGCCTTTTGCAAGCGGTAATCGCGTGTGATCATGAACCCTCAAGGACATTAATATATCTCCTACCACATTCTCTAGACAAACTCGATCGCACGGGTCTGGGTAAACTGTGAAGTTTGTGCCCGGTCCACTTAAGTCCACAGGCGGATCTTGGGGATATCCTGCCTTCATGCCATAGGGGACTTCGGTTAAAGTCATCTCGATGCGATACAATTTCTCGCCGTTTAATCGAAATGCCTCTGTGGCAATTAATGTACGGGGCGTGTCGAAGTACGGGGGGATAGGAGATGACGTGCCGTTTACGCTGGGCAATGTTCTCACTGTTCCATTATGGTCAAGGGTGGTAATAGCAAAAACGACTTGCCGCTCCTCATCGACCACCGGGAAATGACGCTCGCGAATTTTGGTAACGAAACCGAGGAAGCCAGTTTGGAATTGTTCCTCGCAGGTCAGCGATGCGAATGCCGTGTCATTGGAGTGCCCATAAGGATCTCCCGTCTTGACGTTAGTCGTTTGAAGCCCATCTTCAATACGATTGCACTCCTTATCAAAGAAACTATAATCGCCATTCGGATCATTCCCCTGCATGCCGGTGTAGTACTTGTTGGTTTGAGAGATCAGCTCATCCCGAGAGATTCGGTTTTCTGGTGCCACGGCTTCGAACCACACAGGCTCCGGTTGAACCCGCTGTTCATAAAGTTCGAAACCGCCAGCATCGCGCGTGATCTGCGTTTCAATTTCGCTGATGTTCCCGTCCGGTTCTACCTTGAGGCGTACCGTATATATCGCACCAACGCCATTCTCGACGATAGTGGTGATCGTCGCGACCTGACCCGTCTCGGGGTCTGAGAATGTATGGTTATATTTTCCTAGCGACTCAAAGATATGCCACTCGCCTGATCCAAGCGGCAAGATCTGATCATTCTCGACGTATTTAACCTCTGGTGTCGTCGGCAACTTTGATGAATCGTGGGCTATAAGCGCATTCAGGTAATCCGAGATGAAGCCTTCTAAACATGCCCGCTCGCAACGTTCGTCAGGGGCCGCTGAGCCGAGAGTTAATATAGATATCACGACGCCGAAAATCTTTCGAACCGTGACAGCCATCGTTCGTATATCCCGTCTAATCCGTACGGGCCTAGGTAAGTATTTAGTCTTACCAAGTCGAAGCTCAACCTAGGCGAGAATTGCCTGCGTCCGTGTTGACCTTTTAGTATATGAGCTTATCCCCACAACTTGCAATGCCGGCAAAATAGATCTTCATAGCCTGGGCTTATGGATATAATCCAACCCAGGACCCCAATGTAGAATCGTGCCGATCACCTAAGTTGCAAGGGTGGCAGTTATTTTGCCTAACTGAAAGACTAATTCAGCAGACATCAACAGGAATGCCGCATGTGTCATTCCATGTGCCATATCTAGCATAGCCATTTCTGCCTCGACTAAAGATCCAAGGTTTTGATACTCATTGCAAATCACAAGAGTGATTATATAACAATTACATAAGCAAACTTACACCATAAGCTGCTTATGTCATTAAACTTACCTCATTCTAACCCTAACCCCTGCTTATGATATCCGAGGGGTAAGGGTTAGGGTACGAATAATTTGCTGGGGTAAGGGTAGCTGTGCATCAACTAACATTCGTGCCTCATAATTTCCCAAGCTGAATTTATTGGAATGAAAAATTCGGGATCAATGCTTTCACGATATGTGCCATAATCTAACTAAGCTATCCTGAATAACTTCCTTTTGAGTTCTCACTTACTCCTTGATAGAAGAAATGCCCGGTTTTTGTCGTACATGTTCGGGGGGCGACTTCTCAGCTTGTGTCAAAGTCCACTCCGCAATGTCAGCACGTTCGATGGAGCTGCCCAGCTTTCCATCGGCAACGTATCCATCAACAACTCTACCTCTAGGCCCATCACCCAAGAATCCAACGCGAAACAATGTCCAATCGAGGTCGCCACCGTCAGTGTCAAATACCTCGCCAATATCGACAATAGCTCTCCAGATCCCATGCGCGACTACCCATAGTACAGTTGTCAGAAACCAGATAAACAAACTCGGCTTGTCCTTGGGGTCTTTGACGCTGAACGTGCTCAGCGCGATGATTCGTTTAACCCCTTCGCTCTTCATGATCGAGAGAATCAGCTTGTATGCAGGGACGAAGACGGAGGTTTCTGCCCGCATGCCCGAGGGACCAGCCACGGAAATGATGACGTCTTGACCACGGATCGCGGTGCGGAGTTGCTGCTCGTTATCGAGGGCGCCTTCAACAGACTATACATAATTAGATTAGATTGGGGGTATTTTTCGGAATTTCTGGATTGGGAATTCCTCACTTTGATGTCTGGGTTCTCGGCGTGTTCTAGCAGCGTTCTTCTCCCATATACGGTTACTCGCCAGCCTATTTCGAGAGCGCGCTTCACTAGGACCTTTCCTGTTGCGCCAGTGGCACCCAAAACAAGAAGCTTTCCGTTAGCCATGGTTAATCGCGAGACGATACAATACGTGCGTTCATGAAGCCAATGACTAAATTGGAGAGGGAAGTTTCAGCCCCGCGATGGAAGGGGGAATAGATTGGCTTTTATGGCTAATAGACTAGCAGACTCACTATGTTGTGTAACCCGAGTAGCACAAAGCTAGGATCGCTAACCTGTTTGGAACATATTACGTCCTAGAGCTCTGCTATTTCATCATATTATTTGTCACTGGGGAACTAAGATGAATGATGTGTCCGTGTCTACGAGATTGATAGATGTCAACAATGTAGCATTCTTGGGAGTCATTATTAATACAACTCCTAGACAGCTGTTCGAGAATATTGTTCACCCTCGGAGTACGGCCAGATTTTGACACCGAGAGACAACCTAGGTAGAAATTGGAATCTGAAGGATAGGGTAGCTCTGTGGTGACGAAAGAAAAGGCTATGCTAACAGACGATCAATTAAAGTAAGAACCAAATGTCCCCGGTTCAAGACTTGATCTGATGATGATGACTAGGTAGGTAAAAATGTACGAATAGTAGAACCACCCTAGAAGTTTTTCGGGACGGCATGGCCTTGAAGGCTTGACCTTCTAGGTCAAAAGCAACGCGTCTTGATAAGTTCAAGCCACTATGCTTGGCAAATGGCGATCGTGGAGATAATTCATCTCACGGCATTTTGTGGAGCAAGAAAGCATCTTGTGAAAATCTCGCTGGGATCATTTTGCTGGGCAATCCCACGTAAATTGCCTCGCCATAACTTGCGATGCGATTTTGATCCTAAGTAGCATCGTTCAGAAATTCAAAATCAAGGAGAGACCCTGCTGTAGATTAATAGGCCTCGCCGCCGTATTGAGAGGCTTGAATAGGTAGGTAATTATGCTTGAGAGTTCTAGGCGCGATTGCGCCAGCATTCGACGCCCGCTACCTCGCATCGTTTGTGTCGTTAGGCAATTTGGTATTGTCTTTTAGCCTAGAGAGATGGTAACTATAATGCTTTGATGAGACACTACCTATGAAGTGCCTCTGCGAGAAGCGCTGTTGTATTGTAGTCCGCGCTCTGTATAGTAGCATGGCTTAGCAGCTCCTTTGAGGTCTCTCGCTGTCCCCAAAAATGGCTAGGGCAAGCCGCCGACACCTATCGCTGGGAGGATACTCTCTTGGAAGCTAAGTATCTGTTGAGTTGCTTCGTGCGCATTACCCAATGGTATGCAAAACAATCCCAGGAAGAATGTAGAGTAAGAGGTCTTCATTTTACCGACCTGACCTGCCCAATTTATTCCATCTGCACAAGATCACCACATCTAGGTATATATCTTGATGACTACATCATTGATGGTACGTAGGCTAACGATGGCAATTGTGGCACGAACCTGATGATTCCATAAGATATTGAATTTCTGATAGTATGACTCAGCGGACTACCTAACCCTAACCCTTTCCGTGATCTCCTCTTAACCCTCAATTTGATTCGAGCATTCAACCCTAACCCCACCTTGACCCTTCCCCTTCTAACCCTTACCCTAGGGTTACTTCTCAATACACTACCCCTCCTCCTGAATAACATTCCTACTTTCTATCTAGGTAATGTTACGATAATCATATAATACTAATCTATTTTTTTCGTCGTTTCTTTTCAATCAAGTTGCTACAAGCTATTTTGTATCTTCACTAACATCACTGTGCTCTTGTATCAACAACATAGCCTCATGGTCAGGTTAGGTAGGTAGATATTCTCGTCCGCGAACAAGTTCCGAGCTGACCTGTCCGATACTTGGAGTCGTAGCGCAAGAGCAGGTAAACCAGAATGATTTTAATTTCATTGCTAACAGACAGCCTAGGGAAATGTACTTCCCACGGCCAAAGTGCAGACTGCTTCGTTCTGTCATGTCAAATTAGAATTTGTTCGCGTTCGAGGGCTTGATCGTGTCGTCGTGTAGCCGAGAGTATCAGAACATATCAAACTCGGACGGATCTCCACTTCCTGGCGGGTAGGAGCGTCCCATCCGATAGCTTAACGGGACTTTACAATATTCAGTCGAATGCGACAGGAACTGGGACCATGCCAGCCTATACGCTGTATTATGGGAACAACCTATGCCATATAATAGATACTTGCACTCACGTAAAATTGGCAGACTAAGCCTCTAAGATTACTGTGTAAAGCTTTCCATCTTCATCAGATTATTCAGCGATGTCTTTTGTTCGAATAATATAGTAGGCAACTAAATTTTAAAACTCAGGTGCTTATCATTCAGTGTAAAAATGCGTCAAAGCGCCAAGGTTATCCATATAGCTCTAGCGCATTGAATCCCCCAAGTCCACTGCAATTATAGGGGGTTTGGGTTTTTTTCAGGTACTTACTAGGTATGCATGCTGCCAGACACCTAGGTCCTAGGTACCTACCTAGGGCTAAGATTGCCCCCCCAAAAATAAGCTGACTCAGGGGACTCAGGGGCGTTTTTACCTGATTTTTGCCACTGTGGCTCCTGTTAGAACGGCAGATCCAGTGCTGAGAAGCACTGGATCCGCCGTGATTACAGAAGGCTCAGGTACACAATCGCAAACACAGACTCGAACCCAAATGTTATCGCGGCTGAAGTTAACTGAGCGAAGTCTCTCGATCCAGAAAACCCTACCTAGGTACCTATGGACTGATCGCCGAAACGCAAAGGGGCACATGTGGTCCTCGTTTCCTTTATCTTTTTTTATACGTAATTGAGTAAACCTGTATCCTAAACGGGGTTGTAATTTTTGCTAATATCTCTGATCGCTATTTACTACCATATTTTCTCCCAGTATCCCACAGCGATTCCCGAAGTTGCATAATGGCAACGAGCAGCTGAAGTCTTCAGCGAACTCGATATTTGTTATCGCCTTCGTCTTGGGACCGTTGCTTTCCGCCCCACTAAGTGAGATTTACGGTCGCCCAATGCTACTCAACAGTACCAACTTGCTCTTCGAGATTTTAATCATGGCTTGCGCTGTCAGCATCACGTTGCCCCGAATATTTATCTTGCGGTTCTTCCAAGGCCTGTGTGCCAACATCGTTAGGAGGTGGTCTCATTGCTGATTTTATGGAACCTGCGCACCGAGCCAAAACCCTTTCCGGGTGGCAAGTCGGCCCCTTGTTGGTAGGTTAGCTCTTGGTCACCCCCTTGCTGTTCCTCTGCGCCGAGTGATATGACAGCTGAAATGGAATTGGACTATGACTTGCTGAGCCTCGTGCTCATATCATGCAGGGTCCTATCATAGGCCTTGTTGTCAGCGGTACATCGCTGATTACCCGGGACGGCGTCGGTGCTTTTGGGTGGTTGCTATGGTCGTTAGTGCCGTACTTTAATTCATCTTAGGAATAGAAAGCCGTACTAATTATCGCGTCTTCTATATTGTTACTCGAAACATACGCTCCGATGCTTCTAGAACGGAGAGCTGCTCATCTGCGAAAACAGACAGGAAATCCAAATTTCTCCACAAAATTTAACAGCGGAAAGCCCGCGAGGAGTGATATTCTTAAGGGAACTATCCTTCGGCTGCTAAAGTTACTATTTGGGCCACCTCCATATTATGATAATGTTGGCTTTCACGGTTTCAATCGCCTATGATTACCTACCTAGATATATTTGCTATTTGTTACGTTTTCTACAACGTTCAAAGAACTGTATAGATTCAGTACCGGATCTTCCGGCCTTGCTTACCCCGAGATGGGCGTTGGTTCCACGGTAGGTCTCGCTTTGACAGGAATCATCTCAGACAGGCTCACGAAGTCAATAATAGCGAATAATGGCGTGTTAATGCCAGAGTATCGTTTACCTCCTTTAGTCATTGGAGCGTTCAGCATACCTAGTACCCATAGGCCCGTTCTTGTATGGTTGGACAATATGCCAGTATAGGCTTACCTCATCGATGCCTTCGCAACATCATAGATACCTACCTAGTCCCTTATTCAGCGTAGTGATACCATAGATTGGGCCATCTATTTACGGAAAGCTTGGGCTAGGTTGGTGCGATAGTTTGTTGGCTTTTATCGCCAAGGCAATGGCCCCCGTGATCTTCTTACTCATCAAGAGGGTCATAACATCGCTGAGATACAGATTGGATCTATAAAAGCCCGCAACAGACTGGTAAGGGCCCAATCGCTCCCATACATATCACCAGCATATCGTTCGAAGAGGATCGGTTTTGGTAAGGCGTTTAAGATTGGCATTTGTCGGCAGGTACAAAATAGATTCGGAGACTTCCTGTCAGATACGACGTGAGGGTAATAAACGGGAATCCGATAGGAATACGTACCTGCGTGCTCGGAAAATAGGAATATTCAACCAACGTATCCAGCAGGAGCGACAGCCTCGCCACAGATTTATAAACCTTGGTGGGTTATCAATTTTATTTAATGCCTACCTAGCTTTCTGCTAACTAGGTACCTAGTTGATTCCGGCACGGAAATCCAGGAGGTCTATGTTCAGAAGCTCACACATCATTATATTTGAGTCGAAGACGCTACACTGTCCTCATCCCACAATATGGACCGACAAGATTTTATGTTTCTGGTCACTATTCACGTTTTGCTTTGCATTGCACACCTGGGTGCCGCTGCTTTCCTTCATTAAGAAGAATCGAACAAGCTCATACGCAACACAGGCTTGGCCGATGTATCGCCCATTGTGAGTGCCTATATAACGACTCCTCAACATTGGAATGCTTGTATAGTTTGGAGTAATTTACTGATCAAAGGGAAGCCGGTGCTGGCCTAGTTCAAATATTTCTGTTCATTGCCTGCAAAGGTGATAATAGATAGGCTATCCGAAGCCCTAAGTTCGTGGGTTGAGATTTCGCCAGAAGATATGGAAATCATCACATTAATCGTCAAGAATAATTTATCAGCGATGGACGTATCTTTGATGGATCCTCATAAATGCAGATTCTCCTTTTTGCTCTCGGTTCATGTTTGACAATGTCCAAAATGGTTTAATTGTTCTCCTTTCAGACGATCAGAGCCAGCCACGCACGTCATATTCGGAATTCCGCAGATGTTAATTTCAATGCCGCGCTGGAGCCTTCTCGACAGCCGCTATTAGTATGAGGGAGGAATGGATTATGGTATTCAAATCTAAGAAGTGTCACAGATGAGACGAGGAGTCTGTTGATGGGACAAGGTGTTGACCTGTTCTAGACCCATGATGTATTCCTTCCACTAGTGGGAGAATATTTACCTATAGATGGTCGACGGTAGTAAGTTATTTAGCTCAAATTAGTCAGAAATTACTTGCCAACTTTAGACTTAGAAATGGGCAGTCTATAATCTATCCCGCATGATTTCCAAGTTTATGGTAACATGATCCCATTCTTTGAAAGATCTTAAGCTAGATCGGCTTATGACACTATTCGGGCGTCTATTTCAGATCCGCGACGATGATGTCAACCCCATTCCGGACCATGTGTGACGGAGCGTATCATCACTCAGTGACAGAGAAGAGATAGATAACGCTCCGAATGATCGCAAGAGGCGGTCTGCTGCCTTTTCTTCTCGTGAATGCAGTATACTGGCACTAAAGGTGTCTGCGAGTATGCAGAGCCTAGACGAAGGTAGATGTAGTTTCATTCTTATCAAAATGCTTGTCATGGCGAGTCCAAGTTAGCGAGGAATCATGCGAAGCTTATGAAACGACGGGTAATCAAATGTGTTACAAGGCAACACAAAAACCTGGCGCTGACCATTATGGGATTCGGGATCTTCAAAATACACATCTGAAGTCTTATCGATATTGTGTGATGAGGTGTTATTGGGGCTCCAGAATCTCTTGGATTATAGGCCCAGCTATAATAGATATTCAAATGCCGTGGCAGTCATGTGGTAACAATGACGGGTCATTATCCAAGTCGCAAAGTAAGCGTGTGTGTGCAGAACATTAATGAAGTAAGCCTCTGAAAAGTGCTTGAAAAGATGGCCGGGAAAAGACTCTTGTGAAACACAAACCAACGAAACCTGGACTGATTTATGCGTTAGTGCTGACCTTTCCACCTCATAGATTTTGTACGTCGTAACATTATGCAATGCACATGTTGTAGAGTGACAAGCTTACATAGATGTTGGTTGGAAGTATTTGACGTAGATTAAAGAAATGATAGGCTATGAGCTATATCCGAATAATGTATGTTGGGCCAAGAATTTGAAGGATTGAGTTAAAGATGAACCTTTCAAAGGGACTTAAGCGGGACAGGAAACCAGAATTGTGTAGCTATTTTGATGTAATTAGGGCCAAGTTCCACCACCAATTACTATTCCGATGTTCAGCACACTAAGGCATGGAAATTCGGCCGACGAGCCATACATCTTGGAGCCGGCATTCCCGCCATTTGATCCTAAGAGGAAGCTAATAAGAAGCGCTTGTAAAAGCTGTCGATCTAGTAAGGTAAATACCTGTTTTTCTTCCTGGATGTGTCAACAATTTGAAATGGAAACCTTTTGACGAAGCAAGCTTACACTTAATTTCCTTGTTATGCAGTTAAAATGCACCGGCGAGGAGAATGGCTGCCAAAGGTGCCTTGCAAAGAATATCGACTGCGTCTATCCGGTTAATTCTGGCTCCCACGCTAGAAAACAAAGTAGCGAACTCAGGAAAGCAGCTACACAATCAAAAAAGAACAACGGGATGGTCGAGTCAAAAAACGCCGGCAAAGCTCAAACTCGCGAGAATAGTGCAGATAAGACACAAGATTGCGACTTTTCCGACATGTTGGTTGATTTCGACAAGATAAGATCATTTGACGTCAATTTAGAGCCTTCGTGCAGGTCATCCGTCTCAGAAGACGTGTTCTCATTCGAAACAGGACGAACACCGAGGTCCACCGACCTTCCGGATGATTTCCCCGCCAAATCGTTCTATGGGTCCTTATACGATATAGATCCCGTATCCCCCGTGTCGCCTAGTTTTAGTTCGGTATTCCATACAGAATTCCCAGACGGTGGAACAAGGCATCCAAGTATCGACGACTTCGCGAATATAACCAACTTTGGCACAGCCCCTTTTGAAGAGTATTCTATGCCTAGTATTAACGAAACGCCATGCTCTTGCACGAAGCAAGCTGCTACCGTCTATGAGTCGGTCGAGGTTCATCTTGTGTGGGGTCCCCGGGAGACGGGCGACGGTAATTCCTGGGAGAAGATCCTACAACATCAAAAGAAAGCACTAGCTCAGTGCGAAAAGATACTCAAATGCCCGGGATGCATTGGTCGCTCGGAAGTTATCATGCTAGTAGCATCCATATGCGAGCGTATAATGGGTAGCTTAGAAAACATGTTTGCCGAGCCATCGGGAACTTCGGGCGGATCCGACCCGCACCAAGGTTCGGGGGCGGCGATGGGTACGGATTTAACGGACGGGCTCGAAGGAGATGATGGCATATTATTCAAACAGATGGGTCTAGGCTATACTGGTGCCAACATTGATATGGATGGGAGACGAAGATTGCTAATAGGACGATGGCAACTGGACGACGAGGACGAGCTACACGTGCTACAGAGCTTGTTGGTAGCACGCATGACAAAGCTTGATAAACTAATCGGTCGGCTGGAGACAGCTATTAAAGCAAACTATTGGCCTGCCCACAAGGGGTTGGTCCGGTCATTACGGCAGCGCTTTTCTCGGGCGTCGGTCTTGAACAAAATAGTCGAGAACAGGTAGAAATGGAACACTCGGAACACCCATAGAGTAGAAGTAATCATTAGTTCCAATAGCATCGCTAAAATTAACATTTGAATTGCTTATTAATTCAGTGCTTTTTGCAGGTACCTAACCTATTCCTTGCTTGCTAGTCTAACCGCATAGGTAAGTTCAAATGCTGCGATCCAGTGCACCTGCGCACCCTGCGTGCCATGTTTCAGGTAGAGTACTTTGAAGGAAAGTGCTACATGCACTGCGAGAGGCACACTTAAGTCTAATTCCTCGAAAAGGTCTTCGACTCTTTCACTTAAAAAATACATGAATCTTTTTCCTTATAGTTTTCTCTCTTTCATTTCAGAGACTCTACTAATATAAAGGTACAGACTACCTATTGAGTGACTCATCCATTAAGATTTAGTGAATAGGCCACTGTTGGACTTAAATCTTTTGGTTTAAACCTACCTACCTACCTACCTTGTAGGGGTTTGAAACTACCCTGCGCGTAGGTAGTAGGTAGTCATATGTGAGGTAAGTGTGAGCATGAGGAGTAAGTACTTCCAATTTGCTATAATTTTGTTCAAGGCAGTTGTGCTCGCAATATCGACATGATATACGGTAGGTAGGCACTACCACCCTGCACTACCTATCCGAATCCCTCTATAAAAAGCAAAACAACGCTGCTTTCTTTCCCACCGGCAACATCTCTGAAGCAATGTCTGATGACACCGCGAAAATGTCTCGGAAAACGTATATTGTAGGGCCACAGGACCCTGACAATCACACGCATACGATTATTTTCCTTCACGGTCGGGATAGCGAGTGTGAAGAGTTCGCCAGCGAACTTTTCGAAAGCGAAGCTTCAATTCCCATCGGACAACCACGAACTCTACCGCATCGTCTCCCAAATGTTAGATGGGTTTTCCCTTCAGCTCCTCTCCTATCATCAGCACGATTTGGGGCTATCATGTCTCAGTGGTTTGACATGTGGTCCGTCGAGAACCCAGAAGAACGAGTCGAACTACAGGAAGAAGGCCTGCGAATAAGTGTTAACGCTATTCTGAACGTAATTCAACAGGAAGAGAGCCTTGTTCCTCGCCAAAACATCTTCCTTGGTGGCGTAAGCCAAGGATTCGCTACCGCTCTGGCCACATTCTTTTCCGACGGTCAAGGGTTTGCTGGCTTAATTGGACTGTGTAGCTGGATGCCTCTGAGTAATGCTATCAACGACCTAGTCGCGATGAGACATGAGAAAGCCGAGCTTTTAAACGCATTGCAAAACGCGTTTCTACGGCCTCCTAATAGACAGTTTGATCCAGTAGCTATCATATCGACGCCTGTGTTTCTGGGCCACGCGATTGATGACGAAGTTGTTCCTATACAGAATGGAAAACGCATGCGGGATATTCTTCGCGATCTGAAATTTTCGGTCGATTTTCACGAATACCAGGACGGAGGACATTGGATCAATGAGCCAGCCGGAGTCGACGACATTGTGAACTTTGTGGCCAAAATATGGGGAACTTGAAATTGAACCTCTTACTTTATTCCGCCTATCAACCTGAAATAGTTGATATGCACAGCAACCACAACTGTGCTCTTTGCGGGTATAACCTTGCGCTCTTCGTTTCTAGAGGAGAAGTAACCCGGAAAACATCATGTCGGCTTCTATGCTAGAATCATATGATGTGAGTCTCTTGAAGTCGATACCTAGGTCCTAGGTATCCTTACAGTGACTAATCTAGCCTAAGATTCAGACAACGGCAACCATACCAATAGTATGACCAAGCGCCGCGATACAATTCCTGATACCTGATATGTAGGAACACAACGGCATGACCTAGAGAATCTTTATCCCAAGGTACACATACCATCTGTATCTACCTACTTACATAGGTAGATTATAACAACTCTCTCAAGTGTTATCAATACCCGCTCCTAAACACATATTTCCAGCGTGAGGCAGCTAAACCTGAATCGTTTTCAACTCATATTTGCAATGAAGCGATTCTAAAACTACGTACCTAATCTAAAGAACCGCGAGTGGGCAGTTATAGGTAGGTTACACGATTACTACCCATTTCCCTTCCAGGCACGGACCACTTTACATCATCGGGATGGCGGGCTATTTTTCACCAACCCCGCCGCCATAACCTAAGTAGGCTAGACTCCCGCCTAAGAGGTTGGGGGTCGCCGTGGGCTTTTTGATCTGGTGATATGAATTAGACAGTTGCTCTTCGCTTCAAGAATCAACATCATCAAGATCGATTTCGACTCACCCTTAACTTATTCTATTAATACTTGTGCTAGAAATGGCAGATCAACCTGCAGCTTCCGCCCATAATGAGCCTGAGTTGATCCCCGCGCTCCAAGCTGGAGATGAGGTAAGTATTCCTTAGCTAAAGCAATTGACGCCAGGTGGTGGATTTAAATGATCTTGGACATATTCCAGCATAGATAAGTTTCTGACACATCCTATTCGTGCTTAGCTAGATGATGATTTCGATGATGATGCAGATTCAGCGTTGGGTAATGATACGTTAGTATTCACAACATCATATGTCCAATCACCCTAATCAACCCGATTTAATGACATTTATGTAAATGTAGTGCTAGCAGCACCAACTCCATAACGGCGAGCATCCTGGAATATCGTACTATCCAAGGGCGAACATACCATAGTGAAAGGCATGAGTCCCAATACTTTGCACCTAATGATGAGCAGCAGATGCATTCACAAGACATTACGTAAGAATGAGTTTACCCCGGCGACGAGGAATAATACTTGAGAATGAGTGAACTGATCAATTGCCAGACACCACTATCTAACAATTATGCTGGACGACAAGCTATTCCTCGCGCCGGTCAAAGATGATATGGAGGTACAAAAATACCTTGAATCTATCTAATGGAAATCCGAATGTCGATTACTGATACTCCGTAGAGGGTGCTGGATGTTGGAACTGGGACCGGTACGTAGCAACATCACCAAACGAACCTAATTCATTTGAAATATCAAGCAATGCTGATTGAAAACTACTAATAGGAATATGGGCGATGTAATAGCATCCTTCTATTTGCCTGAGGACCCCAATTTGAACGCCCTTTCGCGCTCAATCACGATTGCTAACACTTCCGTAGCGATGTAGGCGATCAGTATCCAAGCGCCGAGGTCTTGGGAACGGACCTGTCGCCGACACAGCCGCTGTGGGTACCTCCAAACGTCAAGTTTGAGATCGATGACTGTACCAAAGAGTGGACGTGGCCTTCCGATCACTTCGACTTCATCCACATGCGCTATCTATTTGGAGCCATAGGCGATTGGTCTAGACTGTTTCAGCAGGCATTCCGCTGCTGCAAACCAGGCGGTTGGGTCCAATCTTGCGAATGCGATGTCATGATGTGCTCTGACGACGGTACTATCAAGGAGAATGGTGTCATCGAGACATTCTGGAACCCATTATGGGAAGAGGTAAGTGTGTTGTACAATTTGTGTTACGCGACGTTTTCTCCTTGTCTACCTCACTTGACTCAATTTATATATGTTATCGCCGCCCAACTAGTGAAATATGGGTGCTCACTAACTTGGTGCGATATAGTTGGGTAAAAAGATAGGCCTGAGCTTCCAAGTTCTTGAGAATAGATTCCAGAATAAGGGACTAGAGGAGGCGGGGTTCGTTGATATTAAGGAGGTAAACTTCAAGGTAAGTGGCCTTTTCTTCGTACATTTTCTCTAAGAGTATCAAACCATTCAGGTTCACACCAAGTTTTACTTCAACGCGACTCCATTAACCCCTTCATATATTTAATGCTGCGAGGATGACTCGTATTGGCATTGTTCGGCTTACTGATTAACATTTCTCACAGTTACCTATTGGTGAGTATCAGAGATAAATGGTCACAGACTCAAATTAACTATTCACTAGGTCCTTGGCCGGCTGATAAAAAACTCGCTGAAATCGGTGGACTTACTCTGCTAACCATGATCAACGACCTCGAGGGTAAGTCTTCCGTCTTCTCCCACAATCCAGTCAGCCCCTGTTGTTACACCGGGCATCTGCGCATTGTCTGACTACCCAATTGCCATATAGGATATGTTCTTGTTCCATGGAATATTGTTCACGGCGAAGATACCCCGGGCTGTCAAGAGACACTGGCGCACCTCCGCAAGGAGCTCAAGTCTAGATCTATGCACGCATATATGAAGGTTCGATACGTATATGGTCGAAAGCCCTAGAAACGGAGATAGGTACATACCTATACTACTAATTGGACCTGCGACTTTTATGAGACGGGATATTAGGTGCCTACCTCATTTGAGCCAACGCTATCTACGCTGTCATATGTTATATTCTGTCGTAGGCGTGGAAAACACTTGCTCTATGCAAATGGTGAGACGCAACTATCTTGCCTAGCATTTTGAGGATTATCATAAGATCGTAATTGTGAAAAATCTTCTTTAGAATAAGTCAATCGAGGCCAGAGCGATCTCTCGCTGCTATTGCTGAACCCGTCTTTCCTATGCCGATATGGACCACCTATCTACTCCAACCCAGCTAGCATCAATACATGATCAATTCTATTATCCAGCAGTACCCAGACTCAGCGGTGAAATAATTTCAGTAATCTGACATTACATTATGATCTATCAGGTAAGTGAAAGGAAGACCTACAGTAATGCACCTTCGCTTAGGCGGGGGCGGGGTTGTCGGTGATTGATGTTTTTGAAAAGGGTTCATGTTCGATCATTCCACACGATCCAATAAAGAAACGCATATCAAATGCTAAAATTAGCATACGGGAAATATAACCTCGGAGTGATACTTATCGTATCCAGGCTCGCATTCTGTTAAAGTGTCGCGGGCCGCGACGTGCAGCTCCCTACAAAGTCAACAAGCACTACCGCCCGCTCTACACGATGTCCGAAAGTATAGGCCCATGAAGTAATTATGCACTGCTTACGAGCTACAAGAAATTCGACATAACTCTACGCCGAGCGCAATTTGATTGTTATCTGGATATTTCAGCTTATAGGATGAAAATAGTAAAAATTAAGGTGAGAGCTCTGGATCTAGGTATCCTATGTGCAGCTCGTAAATAGTGTTTTCGTTTGCTCATGGATTACGTCCACTAAAAGCTTAGGTACTAGTACCTATGACCTAGGTGAGATACGGATATGTTCTAGAACAACATTAAAAAGCGAGATTTTTGATCATTCACATTCGATTATTAGCAGATGAAGCACGAGTGCGCCGAGAGCGGAACCGCGTAACTAGGTAGGTATCGAAGAACAGAATGTATAATACGGAATAATCATGTGCACGTCTTTAGTTTGCCGCGCCAAGTTTACCCTCGAATGATCACGATGTCTGGTCTACACTCTACCTAGTAGCGACGGAATTATCCGTTCACCACCGGTCTACAATCAACTGAGGGGTTTTGGAGAAATCGTGTTAGTCTCCAAGGGTTTCCTCGATGGCTTATAGGCTAGCAAGAATTTTGCAGCTAAAAGTTATTAGAAAATGCCAATAAGGCCGAAGCTATAACCACTGCAGCTAGTGTCTCCAACTTATCTCCAGCCTCTGTCCCCCGATTCCCCCTGACCCCAAGCCCAATTTCTCCGCAAATCTCCACGCGAACTCCAAGTTCCAGGTCTGTTGATGTCGACGCAATTTCGTAGTGGGGAAAAGCTAGGGGCAAAGGCTAGGTACGTCAAGTAGTAGATACGAATGCAAGACCGAACCCATTTCGACGCGACTGCCTATAAGTAGAAGACTACCGCACGAGATGACCATGAATCTGAGGATTCCGAGCGTGTCCCGCCATCAGTTTCGTGCACGACAGCTCAAGACAAGATGAAGCTTTCCCCAGCTGTCCTAGCAGGGTCCCTCGCGGCAAGGCAAGAGATTGATTACAACTCAGCTCCGCCGAACTTGTCGACCCTTGCCAACTCGAGCCTCTTTGAGACGTGGCGGCCGAAAGCCCACGTTCTCCCACCTTTTGGACAGATCGGCGATCCTTGTATGCACTACACGGACCCTAAGACGGGACTCTTTCACGTAGGCTTTTTACACGACGGCAGTGGCGCCGCGGGCGCAACAACAGATGATCTCGTCACATACAAGGATATTAATGCAAACGGAGCCCAATTTATATTACCAGGCGGGAAAAATGATCCCATCGCAGTGTTCGATGGATCGGTAATCCCCAGCGGCATCAATGGCACGCCTACCCTCCTCTACACATCGGTCTCATATTTACCAATTCAGTGGACAATTGCATACACTAGAGGAAGCGAAACACAATCCTTAGCTGTGTCAACCGACGGCGGCCACAACTTCACCAAGCTCGAGCAGGGACCGGTCATCCCCTCCCCTCCCTTTGCAGTCAACGTAACAGGCTTCCGTGATCCCTTCGTGTTCCAGAACAGCAAGCTTGACACATACCTGAAGAGCGCCCCTGGTACTTGGTATACCGTCATTTCGGGAGGCGTTCATGGAGAAGGCCCTAGCCAATTCCTTTACCGTCAGCACGACCCAGACTTCCAATATTGGGAAGACTTAGGCCAGTGGTGGCACGAGCCGGCCAACTCGACCTGGGGCAACGGTGATTGGGCGGGCCGCTGGGGCTTCAACTTCGAAGTCGGCAACATTTTTAGCTTAGATGAGCATGGGTACAATGCGAACGGCGATATATTCACGACCTTGGGCGCGGAGTGGTCATTAGATCCCATTGTGCCGCAGGTCTCTGACTTTCGCGAAATGTTATGGGCAGCGGGAAATGTCCTGCCCACCTGCGGTGGCCAGAAAGTCAAATTCGTGCCCAACATGGCAGGCAAGCTTGACTGGGGACATTCTGCTTATGCTGCTGCCGGGAAAGTGTTACCTGCTAACTCCCAAGCTTCGCAGAAGAGTGGTGCCCCTGATCGTTTCATCTCTTATATCTGGTTAACTGGAGACTACTACAATACCCTCAGCTTTCCGACTAACCAGCAGAATTGGACGGGTGCGCTCTTGCTTCCTCGTGAGCTAAGCATTGGGAAGATTAACAACGTCTTCGACAATGAGCTTGCACGCGAGACTGGATCATGGCGTGTCAAAAGTAACCACTCTGGCATATTAACATTAGAAACCCTCAAGCAGGAGATTTCGCGCGAAGCACTTGCTAAGCTCACCAGTGGCACATCGTTTACCGAACCTGGCCAGACGTTGAGCTCACCAGGTACCAAAAGTTTCCAGACTGTGCCGGAAAGCAAGTTCCACGTCATCACTGCGACTCTGTCTTTCCCCCAAGCAAGCCGGGGTAGCAACCTAAAGGCCGGTTTCCAAATATTGTCATCGGAGCATGAGAGCACGACGATCTACTACCAGTTCTCCAACGAAACCGTCATGATAGACCGCACAAACACTAGTGCAGCAGCCCTTACCACCGATGGTATTGATTCCCGCAATGAATACGGCCGACTACGCCTATTCGACGTCGTCGAAGGCGAGCAGAAAGTTGTCGAAACTCTTAACTTGACTATCGTGGTGGATAACTCTATTGTTGAGGTTCATGCTAATGGGCGATTTGCCATTAGCACCTGGGCTCGGTAGGTCCCCCTTCCTCTCCGCTGACACAACTACTGACTTGGTACCTAGATCGTGGTATGATTCCTCGAGAGAAATTCGATTTTTCCAAGACGGCAGTGGTGAAGTGACCTTCGGAAATGTAACCGTATACGAGGGGTTATATGATGCCTGGCCAGGTCGAACTTGAACAGTGATATATTGCGTAATATCTACCTACCTATGTAATAGATAATCCTGAGAGGTATTTTTTAATTTATAAAAATCAATTGAACCCACACAATCAATTCTTAATTACCCTGCTGGATATACGGAAGTGGTCAGTCCTTTATTTACCGCTAGGTACTATGCGGTGACGCAGCAACCCTTTGCCCCCTAGAAGCCAAACCGGTTTCCTAGGCATCTCGTAGATGTTATGTAACTACCTACCTAGGTAGGTAGATATATCATACTACTGTGCAGAAGGAATTTATGTATATCGAAATTCTAAAGTAATTTAAACTCGATATCAAGCAACAAGCTAAGCTTAGATGTTAATAGACGTACTTAGGTAATCAACAACATCCATTTGTCACGCACTACCCCGGCTCTGGTCGTAAGGGTGCTCCGGGAGTTCCATTGAGCCTTTGTTGCCCACTCGTGTAGCAAGGTCTATATTACTAGGTACCTACCTAGATAGGCCTATATACAATATGGATGGAGGAGATGGAGGTGACGAGGTAGGAGATAAGGTAGGAGACGATAGAGGAGATTGAGGTTATATACAGGTTGGTCGGCAAGAAGGTGGGTGGCGAAAAAGACCTACTTTCTCGTCACCTACCTCGTCACCTACCTCCCTACTTAAATTACAATGAATTTTTATGGTTTCAAAGGCATGTTTATTATACAACCACTGGAAATTGAATTGATGCTTATTATAAATGCGGATGATTTTTCAATAAAACAATGATTGTTCGTAGGTGGGCTTCCCGGTTAGGTACCTCTAGGTAGTAGGTAGCAGGTCCCTTCGATGTAAACAACAATGGGTCATTATATTCCAAGTTAACAACATCCAGTTTTGACACGTTGCCGACAACGAAAAACTTCCTCGCTTTCTTCGAAATTACCTACTAGGTAGCATTTATCCTTTAATGGATCCCCTCGCTTTCCTTCTTAATCACAACTAAGTGGGTAGGCACCTAATAAGTATGAACAAAGACTCGACCCGTTCTCGTCCTATAATACCTACCTACTAAATATATGGATAGGTACCTCCCTAATCTTCTATTGACGGATTTAGTTAATCTACCTACAGTTTGTTTCCTTATTTTATATACAAAGAAAATAATAAATACAATTGTGAGATGAACAGCAGAAGAGTCGCAGAGAAGAAACAACACTTCTTACATTCACCCAGGCCCTATATACTCATTAAACATGTCGTCAAGCGGCAACCAAAGCATTTTCGGGCAGCTCGGCGTATGGATCCCTTACAAGACCACTGGAGCTGGAGCCGACTCTGAAGACACCAGCGACATAGCTAGAGAAGGGTTCATTCTTTGCAAGGTCTTCAAAAAGAGGGTTTATATTGTTCAATCTGTGTCTAACAGCAAACTGTATTTTGTGAAGAGACTAGAGCATAGGGAATTAATGACTGGGCGCCCACGACTACTCAGCTGGGACTACAGCCACCCTTTCCCTAACGAGTTCCGATTCACCAATTTGGCACATCCGAATGTACAGATTCAGCGCGAACGTTTCCCGCAACTTCCTTCTTTGGAGTATTGGAGAAGCGGTACCGATCCCAACCATAATAGACGTTATTATGAGCTGTATTTCGAGTAAGATTCAATCTACATGATCTGTGTAACCCCCTCCTTTAAAATGTAGGTCGTAGCTAATCAATCGTCATATTCGTACCATGTAGGTATCTCAATGGTGGTAACCTAGCAAACTTAAGAGATGCATTTTATCATCATATGAGAAGGGTTCCGGAGGCGTTCATCTGGCATGTTGCCCACGAACTCTGCAAAATTCTGTTATATTTCCGGGACGGTGATATGTATCCTGATCTAACCGAGAACCAAATACTCGGAGTTGATCCTATTGCGCCGCTGGCACCACCGCCCAACTGGGTACAAATGTAACATCGAGATATTAGTATGGAAAATATTATGCTCGACTACGCTCCACTTCAAGGAGGCAGGATACCTCCATGGTGGATTCAAAACAACGTATTTCCGCGAGTCGTGTTGTGCGACTTTGGTGATATGGCGGTGGATGGCGACAACCCGGCTCTGTTACGGCGATCAAATGCATTTTACAATGAGAATCAACCAAACCTATGGGAGGACATATATCAAGTTGGCCGTATTCTGCGTAGCTTGTGCATGACGCATGTTAAGTTTCCCGCGGACGTGCCTGAACAGCCTAGGCCAGACATAATGAAAAATGAGTCTGAGCGATGGGTTCACCGTCCAGATAGCACACGACTCACCTATGCCAATGCACATAATCCGGATCCGCCATATTCTAATCCGGCACCATATTCTGATCTACTTATGCGAATATTAAAACGGTTTGAATGGACAGATCAAGATGATACCGCCATCGAAGCAGATCCAGATTCAATAGACCTCCAGCCCCAAATAGATTTCATTGAAGACTTATTCCGAGAATCGGAAGATCAACGAAATCGGCTTAGATCAGTTCCTAGGGAGGAGGGATATTATGACGCGATGGACGTTTCATGGACTAGGCCATTTGGACCGATGCCGTACGTCTCCGAAGATGTTCCCTGGGAAAGGCCAGCTAATCCAATGGACTATAGCCGAGATAATCATCGCTGGCCGAGGTCTCGTCGCCGTATACGTAAAGCGATCCGTACCGATGAGTTTCAGCAAGTTGGGATCGACTGGATATCGATTAAAAAATCGCGTTCACTTGTGGGACCACCAATGCTACGACCTTATCGGCTGGCGGCTCTAGAAGATAGAGATCGTTCTTCATCTGGATCTGCTGCATCTGGATCGAACCCTTGATAAAAGTTGGGAAAAATCTGTGAGCAGCTAAGACGGTGAAATTGTGGTGTTCCAGCCTATGTATGTGCATATTACGGGTTAGTTTATAGGTAACAGGTAGCCCTAGGTGCCTTAATAATAGCGATAACCTACTAGCTGGAGGTACCTAATAAACACTGCTGGAGAAACCATTCTACCTAGTACCTAGTAGTAGGTAATCAGATCCAGATTCATGGGTGTCCATTCTAGCCAATAGACTTACACAAAACAGTAATTCCTAGTGGGGTTTCAGCGAACAAGTGGGGCAACCCCGACCCTTACCGCCCGGCATAAAAAATAATTTTAGTTTCTTTTTTTTTTCTTTGAACATTGAAATTTGGGATGTGTAGTTGAATTCAATCCTGGATCTTGCACCAAGCTCGGGCTGCTAATATAGCAGGTAAGCTTCAACGCAATCTAGCCCAATATGTCTTCCAAGCGTAAGGCCGACGATTTTATCTATACCCTCTCCGACAATGACGAGCTCCCCAATGAAGGAGAGGAGGAAGAAGTTCCCCAGCCAAACCCACCAAAGAAAAGGGCAAAGAGGAGCAAAAAGTCTGCAAAGTTGGACGACAACGACGAAAATGGTATCTGGGGCAAGAAAGATGAAGATGACGGCGCTATGGATTCCGATTTCGAATTCGCAGAAGACGTTACTACCGACTTTAGAATAGAAGATTTCGACGGTTGGGGCTTCGACGGCGCGAAAAAGGGAATAAACGGAAATGCTTCGAAGAGAATTGTCGACGTCGACGAAATTGTGCGGCGACGGAGAGATGATAAAGGAGAAGTCGCAGATGACACTAGCAATAATGGTTTACCTGAAGAAATTAAATTCGACGACGATGACGACCAAGTCCTAGCTGCAGACGGGTTCGGTATGGGCGCTGCTTCGGACGGAGAGTCAGATGGTGATACACCAGGAGATGACCCAGATCAAGACGAAGAAGATGACGAAGGCGATGCTTCCGACAACGATTCCGTCGCAACGCCTGTCAATCATCCCGATGATGCTATCGAATCAGGCGACTCCGACGACGAGGAAGATCCCGAGGAAGCCGCAAAAAGAGCAGCCTTTTTCGCGCCCGAAGAGAAAAAGTTAGCGGGGAAACAGAAGGGCAAATCATCATTTCAGAACATGTCCCTCTCCAGGCCCATTCTGCGCGGTCTCAATTCCGTCGGCTTTAGCGAACCTACTCCGATCCAGACGAAGACAATACCACTTGCGCTGGAAGGCAAGGATCTAGTTGGTGGTGCTGTCACGGGGTCCGGAAAAACTGCTGCATTTGTTGTCCCCATCCTGGAACGTTTGCTATATCGGCCGAACAAGATCCCTACCAGTCGTGTTGTCATCTTAACACCTACTCGAGAACTTGCCATCCAGTGTCACGCAGTTGCTACCAAGCTTGCTAGCCACACGGACATCAAGTTTTGTTTGGCAGTAGGTGGGTTGAGCTTGAAAGTCCAGGAAGCGGAATTGCGTCTGCGACCCGATGTTATCATCGCAACTCCAGGTCGGTTTATCGATCACATGCGCAATTCGGCCAGCTTCTCGACCGATACAGTAGAGATCCTAGTCCTCGACGAAGCAGACCGAATGTTAGAGGACGGTTTCGCCGACGAGCTGAACGAAATTCTCACTACTTTGCCAAAGTCCCGTCAGACGATGCTTTTCTCGGCAACCATGACCTCCTCCGTCGACCGGCTCATTCGCGCCGGTCTTAACAAACCAGTGCGAGTGATGGTAGACTCTCAAAGGAAAACGAATGATAAGCTGGAGCAAAAGTTTGTTAGGTTAAGACCGGGCCGAGAAGAAAAAAGAATGGGTTACCTGATCCATATTTGCAAAACAATGCATACTGAGCGAGTCATCATATTTTTTCGACAAAAGAAGGAAGCGCATCGTGCTCGAATCATTTTTGCCCTGTTCAATCTATCTTGTGCCGAATTGCACGGGAGCATGAACCAAGCGCAGGTAAGTTGTCTTGAATGTGGCCGAATATCTAGTTTCTTACCAATTGCAGCGTATATCTAGCGTCGAGTCTTTCCGCGATGGCAAAGTCTCATTTTTACTTGCTACCGACCTAGCTTCTCGAGGTCTTGATATTAAGGGCGTAGATACGGTCATCAACTACGAAGGGCCCCAAACTCTCGAGATCTACGTTCATCGCGTGGGACGTACTGCCCGAGCTGGGCGGTCGGGTGTTGCTATCACCCTTGCCGCAGAGCCAGATCGAAAGGTAGTCAAAGCCGCAGTCAAGGCAGGAAAGGCGCAGGGGGCTAAGATTAGCAGCTTGATCATTGACCCGGCCGACGGTGACAAATGGCAGGCTAAAATTGACGAAATGGCAGACGAGATAGAAGCCATTGCCAAGGAAGAAAAAGAGGAGAAACAGTTGGCGCAGGTAGAAATGGAAATCAAGAAGGGGGAGAACATGGTGATTCATGAAGACGAGATCAAGGCACGGCCGAAGCGGACGTGGTTCGAAACCCAGCATGACAAGCAAAAAGCCAAGGAAGCTGGTAGGACAGAGTTGAACGGCCTCAGGGAGTCCTTGAAGAAGAAAGGAAATGGAAAACTTAGCAATAAAGACAAGAAGAAGTTGGACGCAAAGTCCGTTCGGACTGAAGGCATGTGGAAGAAGGGCTCCGCCGAGAGAGCGGGTAAGGGGGCCGTTCTAAATTTCAAGAACGACAAGAAGAAAAAGTCTAAGAATGCCGGAAGGGCCAAGAAGAGATAGGTTAGGTGATAATATTATCGAACTCAGACTCGTCACATTTGATGACACTCGTAATCCGTCACATATAAGCTCTGTTCGCATGCTCGCAGCTAGCGGTGTCGCTTTGCGATATAATCTCTTCGGCATTGAGTACCTTATCATGCTTACTAGGTACCTATTAGTGGGAATTGGTCATCGACGAAACTAAAAACCTAGCTACCTACCCCAGGAGGCATCCTATGACTTGTGAGAACGATGTAGAGATCAGAGCAGAATATCAATATACCTAGTAGGTAACAGAGCTCAGCTATGACACATTAATTGGCAGCACAAAACGTTACCCCTGAATGGTATGAACTCTCAGCGCTATGTAAGACAAGGACAGGGATCTCTTGGGCTCTCTGGTCCGGGGCTGTCGGAATTCTTAGCTGATGTCACCAGTGCGCAGCCCCCACCAAAATAGCAGAAATAGGTGCCTTCCACTTTCCTCGGGTTAGACTCGATGGCACAAGGCACAAGCACCAACTTTTTTTTTACACCTCCATCAGCAATCGCGATGGACACAAGGGAGTCATCTGATAGAATCTTGTGTGTCGCAAGTGCCTTCTTCAATTCGACCCCCTTAATTTTATATGACATGTGTTAATTTTATTGGTCATTGCTCAATTCTTCCTCCTTGCTCGCTTTTCATTCTCTCAATCTTGTAGAGACATCTTCTTAAAGACATAAACCACCTGGCTGAAATTCCGTCACGTTTCGATCGTCATAAGCAGCGAGGCTGTAATTAGATTCAAATATACCCTGTACTTTACACAGGTATGTATAGTACGACTACTTTTACGTGTATATATAAATATACCTAGTTTTATATATTTGGCCGGGAGAAAACGCGGTTCTTGTTTCGTTGCGATCATAGCCACCCGATATTTTTTTAATCGTCCAAACTGGCTCCTCCCCGACGATTCCTAACTCCGCGACCGCATCCTCATCATAAGCGATCCCTCTTACAATACCTGTTTCCGCACAGCCTACGCGAACGTTACCGCGAGCGCATCCTTGGTTTTCACCTCGACACGCTGCCCTTTTATAAACACCGTATCCAGAGTCGCATATATTCTTTTATTCTTGCCCGCCAGCGCCGTCGCCGTGAGGAGTCGCGTCTCGTCGACCACGTGCGACGGCTTCTTCTCGGTATACCAACACCCAGTGTTAAGCGCACGAAAGATGGGACAAGAGCTACTACGGGTAAGATGAATTACATGCTTGAAAATGGTGTTGGTAGCGGGAATTATGGTGCCGAGGGCGGACGCGAGAGGGGTGCGAGGAGAAAGAAGCTCGCAGCAATGGCGGGCAGCATGTATAGAGCTACCACAACAGCCGTGAATGAAATCAGGGAATCATATAACCAGACAAGATCAGGAGAGTTTGATACGTCCAATATCACAATACCAGGCTCCTTCCCCGACGTGGTTTTCGTAACAAAGGGAAACGAACAGATGGTTCTGTTCCCAACGTACGCGAAGAGGCACGTCAGGGACAAACCTAGGCAGTTCGAAAACCCAGGAGGTCCGCCTCCCACTTCCACTGTAGGCATGAATGAACAGGAATACTGGAGGAACGAGTGGTCACGGCACGAGGATGAGAAAGCAATCGTAGACGTGGATGTTCGAGGCTGGATATATAATCCTCATAGGGGACCAATGACGCGAACAAACAGACTATGGATTGGGTTGGCAAGACAACTCAGCGGTATACCGGTTCCGAGAGCGCAGCAGCCCGACTCATCACCTACTCCGGAACCTTCCTTGGGAAGAATACACCAAAGGCACGAGGAGGAACGCGAGCAAGAGAATATAGCGCGAGAAGCGAGGGAGATTGAACGCCGAGGAAAAGCCGAAGAAGAAGCTGCACAGAAGGGAAAATACAGCGAACGGCCAAGAGATGAAAGCTTTGATGCTGAAGGAAGCGGACGACGCCTTCGTCAACGATCTCAGAATGGCAGCCGGTCGCCCCCCTCGGTGCCAACCTCTCCCATTCTTAGGGGACGTACAAACACGGCAGGAGGCACTGAGCTCACAGAAGCCGAACTTGCTGTTGCGAACGCAAATCTAATGGCCCGCATAGCGCCATTTTTGACAACACCACTGGTCCAACTACCCATTACACTCTTCTTCTACAATGGATCGCAAGCCCAATCGCGTACTGTTACGACTAATGATGCGGGACACTTCTCAACAAGGGTACCTCTCGACTTCGTACCAACGCACGTACGTGTATTTGTGAACGAGGACATCTCATGCGAAGAGCCCGTACAGATTATTGAGCCGAAGGGAGTCAGCCTCATCTCTGATATTGACGACACAGTCAAGCAGTCTAACATCGCGCTGGGTACTAAGGAGGTTTTTCGGAATACCTTTGCGCGTGAATTACGTGATTTAACAATTGACGGCGTTCAAGACTGGTATGGTGCACTACACGATCTCGGTGTGCGCGTGCATTATTGCTCAAATAGCCCGTGGCAACTGTACCCGGTCCTAGCCACATTTTTCAAAATGGCGGGTCTTCCGCCAGGGTCGCTACATTTAAAGCAATATACCGGCGTGCTTCAGGGAATCTTTGAGCCCGTAGCCGAGCGCAAGAAGGGCACCTTGGAAAGGATCATGGGGGATTTTCCAGAGCGCAAGTTTCTGCTGGTTGGTGATAGCGGCGAAGCAGATCTTGAGGTGTACACTGAACTAGCGGTTGCAAATCCAGGAAAAATTGTAGCGATTTTCATTCGCGATGTTACGACGCCCGAACAGACAGGGTATTTTGATTCTGGGATTCATCGGAAGTTTTCCGAGATGGCCATCAGTAAAAGCGATGATTCTCTCGGGAGACCTCCTTTACCTGCTCGAGTTGGAACCATGCCAAAACCCCAAGCCCAACCCGCAGTAGGCGATCTAATCGATCTCTCGGAAGATCCGCCGCTAGAGCCGCTCCGGAAGATCAACTCGGACTCAAAGGTAGTATCTAGACCTGTAAAACCTACAGATCTGCTAGCGCGCAAGCCGCCGCCCAAACCCATGAAGCCTAGCTCACTGCAGAGCACGCCGGCCGGTCCGATACTTACGGATAGCAATAACAGAGACATGTCTAACAAGAAACCTCCGCCACCAGCGCCACGGAAAACCAGCCAGCCAACTAGCAGTAGCAAATCGTTAACACCAAGCCCGCTAGCGCAAATGCAGAGATCGAGCGACCGCACGAGGGCAATCGATCAAACAGCATTAATAAAGACGCAGAACAACGGCCAATCCATAAACAACTCAAGCTCAAACATGTCGAAAAATACCCTACTCCCTCCGCCGCCGCCACCACCACCAAGGCGCAAAGCTACACCATCGGGCTCTAGAACGGCAAGATCCAGTCCCAGCCCCCGTCTTGGGGCGTCCAGCAATAGCTTCGGTTTGAACCGTCGCCGGACGGAAGGCTCGGAGGCAGATTTTGAGGCACTGCCGCTTGCAGCAAGTGGTACGTTTTCTGGAAATGGCTATGGCGGCAATTCCGGGAGTCTCACGCCACCAGCCGCGGTTAACAAGAAAGTCGACTTGTGGCGCCGCCGGTTGCAACGCGCGCAGGAGATACTGGATAGACAAGGTGTCAAGCTATATACTTGGCGTCGCGGGGATGAGGTTGTGGATGAAGCGGTGGGAATTGTGAAGAGTTGCTTAAAGGAGATGGGTGTGAGATAAGGACGGGAGGGTTGTACATCTGGTTCGAAAATAAATGGGTGCGCGAAGAAAGCATGCATACAAGGATTCGGCTGAAATCGTCGTATAGATATATCACATCGCGTTTGACAATGACCATAGAATAGGGGTTCTGCCGCTCTATCTTGAAATATATACTAGCACTGGCTTGCAACGCCTCTCGCACCTCTGGTACTGCGTTGAAATGATGGAAACGGTGGCGATTGTTTTAATACCTCGTTGTGTATGTGACATCACACATAATAAGAGGTATTTATTTCCTTGACATAAACACCAGATTATCAAAAAGGTAACAATATGATGTACAAAGTAACAAAGATTACCTACTAGGTACGTACCTTACTAAAATATAGTGTATTCCAATGTTGGTTAGGCCTCGGAAATGTAACTACGGGAAGGCGTCGCAGGCTAAGTAACGTATTTCACGATCATACCAAAGTTACATCTTTTAATGGTATCATATCATGGTCAATATAGTAGATTCGAAAGTCGAGATGATGCTAACCGTTGACTCCGCCATAGATCTAGCATGAGAGTAATTCAAGAATAAGTTACGGTTACCTATCATAGTCCACTCGAAGAAAACGCTTCCATGGAAATGTCACAAACCAACACTAAAAAGGCAACACAGATGGAGAACCATCTACCCAATCACGGATAAACCACGGTAAAACCCAGCTCTCATGCTCTCTCGAGATAACGAGAGAATCCTCTCTCGAGATAACAAGAGAATTCCCTCTCGGGATATGGGGAGAAGACCTCAAGAAGAGAAGGGAAGGATATCTATATAAATGACAGGCTCCTATGTATCTAGTCGCTCACCCAGCTCTTCAGCTATCAATCTAAGTCTATTACTTCAACCGCATCGAACTAATAGGGAGAGGACTCCAAGCCTCTCTTACGAACAGACTTAACTTTGATCCGATCTCTACGAGTACTGCTAACGAACAAGGAAACCCACGAAGCATTCCGTATACCTAAGTATCTAGGTATAGGTTCGTAACAGGAAAGCCTGTAATGGTATCGTGGTAACACATAGAACCGAGTCTCAATGAATATATTTTATGTACTTAGCTACTGAGTAGGCACTAAAGTAGGTAGGTATATATCTGAGACATATGAGTGAAATTCGTTGAAATAGTAGAAAAAATATCACGAATATTGTTTGCTTAGTACTCACAAAGTACACATGATGATCATGCTGAATTACCTAACTGGCCACTTTATATGAAAACCCAGACTTGTTTATCGTTGCCATATGAGTGTTTTGTCTTAACCCATCATTTTAGAAAATGCTTGGTCTATCTTAAGTACTTTTTTTTCACCAACATCCGGAGACTGGTCTGGACAAACTGGGGGCGTGGCATGTTCCGAGTAGTATATTATTTATTGTTATCAGCAGGGGACCGTGAGATGACTTTTGTACACCGGTTGAAATTATGTACGTGTACAACGCGCTTATTTCTCTCACATAAACGCCTTCATATCACACAGTATCCGAAACCTGGGTTACACGAAAGGGATGGTGGCCATGTAGGTTGTCGAGTTACTTTGCTTTGAGGCTTGAAAGTACCTGATGTACCTCCTGAGATCTACAACCTTCGGATTGTATTTATTTCCTTAAATATGACTAATGTTGCGTACCTACCTGCCTCTATTAGATGTTGGAGACAAAACGGGGGCTGTGTAGATTATATAAACAGAAGAGGGGAAAGGGATTATCATCGCCTGTATCCACTTCCCCAGGTTAAGAGGAAGCTACGTCTCTCGAACTAATACTTCCAAGAGTTAAGGAGGACAGGTACCAGAGTTTACAACTATCGGGTCTGTCTCCTTGATGCCACGTGCTCTACACGAACAAGGACTGTCCCTGGATGTTTCATGCAAGTAGGGTACCGCACGAATGTGGATGCGCGGATAGGTATGGACGGGTACTGACTTGCAGTTTGTCACACCCGATACGACAAGGCATCTACGTAAACCAGCCACGTGGAGGGTGTGGTTATAGTTGCAAGGGAAGTAGTATCGTGGGACCAAGTACACAGAAGTACCTACCGTCGTTCCGAGTTACTGGGAATGGTTCAGGTTACGGCGAGGATGGAACCAACGTCTTCACTGCAGGTTTAAGGTTGACTGCATACAGATCCGATCTTGTGTACTACGTACGTTCCTAGACAGGTAGGTATAGTATATAAATAGACCAGTGCTTACACATTATTGGGTAATCGCATTTGACTAACAGTTGACTAATGTCAGATGTAACCAAGACATACTCTATTCAGCAAATAACCTTCCAACGACCCATTATGCACTTAAGTTAATATACCGACTGTTGTTTCCAAAGCGAGATTCTTTTATTTGCCTATCATGCCACCTCACGTAAGTGTATGATTATCATATCTGTACCTGGGTACGCAAGCTTTAGTTCGTATAATAGAGGTCGGATTTCCGATGATTTTATCGGCGATGGCCTACGTGAACCGAGGTGGAGGATGTGATCCACTCCTACGTAGGAATTACTGTGTGTTCAAGGTATATTCGTTATAGAAAGCTGTACACTAGGTAATTGTGCTAACTACTTCATGGGTAGCATATAACACGCAGTCATTGAGTGTGAGTTGATCATGAATGAAGTACAATTCTACGTAGGTAAGAGAAACTTACATGCAGAGGTGGCATGGAGAGAAAGAAAGAAAATAGATTATCACATCGCCAACTGTGTCAGGATAGAAGGTACTCAAGAGGTAGATAGAGTTGCGAAATTCTAGATCACGGTTAGGCACCCATTTTGAGAGACTTCAATATGACAATAGAAGAACAATGTAAGCATGTTGATCTCCAACTTAATTCCTCTAAATGAACAGATTTTATGTAGTATATTGAACTCCCTGGCCTCCAAATATATACCTTTACAAAGGGAAAGCGTGTTTTCCGATGAGTTATTAATCCGAACAACAATCCTCTCCTACTGACAGTCTACAACTAGTTACACACTGGCGCTTGCGCGCGTAAAGTGAGACAAAATGGGTAGGACCCCTGTCCCCTCAAACTCCGCACTATTTTTATCCTTGGGAGTTTATCTGAGTGCCTTTCCAGCCTCGGGCATAGTAGCAATCAGACGTTGGCGGATGTGTTCGCCGACGATAGTCTCAACACCGGAACCATCAAGAGCCTCGCACTTGAGCTTAAGCTGGCCATTCAAGAACCAGGGAGTGGAGTAACGGTGGGTGGTGCCTGATGTGATAACCCGGTGACGGGCGCTGCGGTAGTAGCCTGCAGTCCACTTCTGCATCATGTCACCCATGTTGATGACGTAAGTGTTCTCCTTAGGAGGAACGGGGATCCAGGTTTCAGTAGGGGGATACCAGACCTCGAGACCCTTTGTGTTCATCTCCTGGAGCAGGATAGTGATACCGCCAAAGTCGGTGTGGTCGCCCACTAGGCTGCGTTAGTTTCAAACGAAGATGAAATTGAAAAATGAACACTTACCGCCGAACTGTCGCTCGTCAAGAACCTCCTGAGGAGCGTAGTGAAGAAGTCTCATGGGCATGGATGGGTTGACGGCGAAGTCATCCATGACGTCAGGGGAGTGTCCCCAGGCCTTGGGAAGGCCACGAGCAAGGAGCTTCAGGAGAACCTTGGAGAGCGCAAGCATGGTGGCTTGGTAGTCCATGATGGGTGTTCGGAACTCCTCGTCTTTGAGGTTCTTGGGCCATAGGTTAGGGCCGGTTGAGAAGGTACCAGCCTCGGGGTCATCAGCAGGAACTTCATGTCCGATGATGAAGCACTAAAGGGACACATTCATATTAGCACACCTACTACATACATCTCTCTCTCTCATGTAATTGTTGGGAATAATCTTAAAGTTGCGGAAATCATATACTAACCTCCTTGATGTCAGGGAGAAGACCCTTCTGGTGAGTCTGGATTCCAGGGGGCTCATAGCCACGGAAAGACTTGCCCATGGACTTGCCAATCCATACGTCCATGCGATCCTCCATAGGGAGATCGAAGAATCTCTTGGCACAGTCCATGATGCCCTCGCGCTTCTCCTGGCTCACACCGTGGCCAGCAAGGTAGAAGAAACCGTAGGTTGTGCAGGCATGTCGCACGGCGTCGACTACAGCCTGCTTAGCCTCTTCCGAAGAGTTTGGGTCAGTGAAAGCGCTGATATCCACAGTCGGGATGGCATCAGGTGCCGTCTCGGGGATTTTTTCGATGCTGCCCATTTTGTTCCCTATTGTGACTGATAGTGCGTGTTTTCTGAATAAACTCGTAGTATCTCAAGATCGTAATTGATGATGCTAAACCGTCTATTTGCGCTGAGAACTCTATGATCTACTGCGACAAAAAATTCTCGTGAAGATAACTCAACTCATTCTTATTACAATCACGACCCGCTGACTAACATAGGAACTGCCCGGTGTAAGAGAAGGATTCCATCATGGAAAGCCGGATACCAACACAGTGGTTCGACACGTTACAAGAGAAACTCCAGCAACAGCTGCGCCTTCAGCCATTGCTTCGTAAGATGACCTTACTGCTTTGCCTGATATTCCAGAAACTCCAAGCCGACTTTCCTTATCGAGAGCCTGGGTGTGTATGTCATGAAGGTTTGTTGTGGTGTACCCAACACTACGGCAATTGCAGCTAGCATAGGAAAGGTGATTTGTTACTCCGTGCTGACTGTCATTGTAATACTTAGCTACATAGAGCTGCTATGTGCTAGCCTTCGTAGCTGGTAACGAAAGAAACTCCGTGCCGAGCCAACCCAATCACCATTAACACACGGCACAATGCTTGCTTTTTAGCTATGCCGAAATCAAATGCTCTTATATCCGATTGAATATTCTATACCGAAAGCGTTCGGTGGTAGGAATGTGGCGATGGAGTAGGAATCGAGGTAAACATTGGTTCGCCAGGAGGGGAGGTAAGATTCGTACCATGGTGGTGCGACGGCAAGCTATATGCGAAAAAGGAGTTAAGGACAGTGTGACACTATTATTACACTGATTCTTATCAATCTAGGTCACCATGATGCCGAATCGAACAGTGGCTCGGAGTGCGGACAAAAGATTTAATCAGGTTATGATGTCGTGTGGCTGAGTCCTTCGGGTAGAGCACCCGGGAGACGCCGCGTCGGCGATTGGAAGATAACCCGATCTGTGCTGGTCTAAAATTTCTCCATTTAGACGGCCGAAACGGGGAAAGTATTTGGAGATGCAGGAAGCACATGTAGACATCGACGTGATGACCGACGATGAGATTATGTAAAAGAGGACATGATGCCAACCATCTTTGACAATATAGTACAGCCTGCTGTCTAGCCGAATATTTCGAAATTCTAGAAAATAGGTACAACCTGTTACCGATCCATCAGTCAACCAGTTCTCTTCCATAGTCACACATCAAAGCCGACGTAACCGGTATCTAAGAATTCACACACATACCTATTTTCTATCTCGCACTACCCTATTTCATTTATACCAGACGTATCGCCATGTCGCAATTAAACGACTTCCTTGTTAGAATCCCAGACAAGCCGGATGTCCTCGCGACCCGTGTGAGCAACCTTCAGGCACATATGGCCGGCTTAAAGGGCTTGGTCGAGTCGGGAACTATCGTCATGTCGGGACCAACCCTGGCAGAGCACCCGAAGACCGCTGACGCAGGCCTAGCCATCAACGGGAGCGCGTGGCTGGTACGCGCGAATACTGAAAATGACGTCCGCGCGATAGTCGCAAATGACGTTTACGCTAAGATCGGTGTATGGGACCTTGAGAACGTTACGGTTACTCCCTTTAAGTGCGCTGTGAGGAAGCCTCTATAATGGAGGGCATGGCGATCAAGCCGTCTCTCTACAAGATCAGGCAAAGTGTTGGTCGGATCTAGGTTAAATATTTTATGGCTGTGGGCGGATCTGCATACGTAGTACCTTTGCATACTACTTGGTTTAGCGATGGGGAGGGTCTCACGATGCGTAACCCACTTAAGATGTTGGCTGCAGAAAGCTACCTACCTACATATATCTTAAATTACATACCAGAGCATATCCATTTATCTCGATTTTCTCGTGCAATCCTGCATAATTATGGACCACGACGTGGAATGTTAGTATTTCTGAAGTGGAGTCGTTAGCCCCAGTGTCGGTCTCAAGTAGTAGAATCTAGCCCTGGAGGCCACTACATTGAAGTCAGAGATAAATATTGGCATTGATGGGGTATAATAGTTAAATGGCTAATGAATCTTGTAAAATATGCTATGATGCAACGAGTGTCTAAAGAAACGAACTTTTCTATGCCTCATAATCATTGCCAACCTTTAGTTGTATCATCAGCTCCTCTGATATGCAAGTCGCATACGGCCGAAGCATTCGAACCTAACCAGAGCTTCAACACCCAAAACTTCTCCTTGTATCCCACCAAGCCCAACCTTATATACCAATCGTGAGAATACCCAGCTAACTATGCTTTCTATGCAATGATGCTATGCAATTTGCCTTGAATCTTGAGAGACCTCTTATCGAGTGCCACATATGCAACGTGAATGTATGTGGTCGAGATGTAGCTCATACAACCCGATCACGCCTTGATGTTCAAGGCGAAGCCGGAACGGTATACCCTCAATGCTGTGTACAGAATACCGGAGAGAGTGGCTACGCCTCCACCGAATCCCCATAGGCCGTACCAGTTGAGCGGCTTGACGGAGCCGAGAATAGCACCAGCAATTGGGCCGCCGGCCAATAGACCTAGGGCGATGATACCGAATCCCATACCTATTCTAGTCCCAAGCTTAGACTTATCCTGAGTCAGGGGAAAGAAGCAGACGGGGGGCATGGCAATGAACACGCCGCTGAAGAAGCCGACAAGCACCGCAATAGCAATCACTGCGCCCCTGGTGTGAGCCGCCATCAAGCAGAGCATCAGAATACCGGTGATCAGCGAGCATGGTGCAACGACATTGAACGGGCCAATCTTGTCGGAAAGAGCGTTGGGAAGGATTCGACCAAAGCATGATGCAGCGTTGAAGATAGGGACCATGTAGAAGGAAAGAGCTTCATCAGTAAGTCCCTGTTCTTGAGGGTAGTACGAGATGTAAAAGATGAGAATGCTCAGTCCCATAAATCCGATGAAAGTAGTCAACGTAAAGAACATGTAAGGGATGTCCCGGAAAGCAGTCCAGTCGATCAAGGATCTGGGCTTAGGGGCCTTGAATCGCATTCTCATAATCGAGATGGGAATGAGAAGTGTCGCCAGGGCGAGGAAACCCATGATGCGGACCGACCAAGCAAACCCGACTTTGTCCAATAGCTGGTAAAGGACGATGGGGTAAATGATACCACCAACCGAGGAACCTGATGACGCTAGACCAACGGCAAGACCCAGTTTGGTGCTGAAGTAGGTAGGGATGATAGAGACGCAAGGCACGAATAGCATACCCGCTCCCAACCCAATGCAAATACCCTGGGCTAGAACCACCTCCCAATATTGTGAACAAAGACTGAGCATCATGTGTCCAAAAACGATACCAAAGCTCCCAAGAATCAACAAATGTCGTAGGTATCCTCTGTCGTAGATAGGACCGGCGAATACGCCACCAAGCAACACCATGAAAGATTGGATGGACCCGATCCACGAGATATCCGAGGATGATCTCTCAAACATCGCGCCTCCTTCATAGTAAGTCTGGAAGACACCAAAGGCGTTTAGAATACCCCAGGTGTTGAAGAACAACATGAAGCCGCCTAGAACGTGAAGCCAGGCGACGAGACCACCATTGGGTGGAGGCGGGGGACCCATTCGGGGAGGCTCCGGCGCTGCGGGAGGTGCATTTTCGGCATCAATCTTCTCACTTGTAGCCACAAAACTGCTGTTGGAAATTGTAACGTCCTCCGAATCGCTCACGGGCGATTGGTGGTGCTCCGTTGTGTGGACCATGGTGTTGGCCGCTATGGTGATGTTTGTGGTACAGGTGTGGTAGTCGGGATTTACCTTGTGGATTGTTTGACAAGGGGCGAGTAGGCAAGGAGGAAAAAAGTATGAGATTAGATGTGTGTCTACCCAGAAACTATGTAGGTTTTGGAGGTTGCTTCTGTTGGGCAGCCTCGGAGTTGCGGGTGTATTTCCGAGCGGGTGAGGGTGTTCGACTCAGCCTTATTTTCACTTTTTCTTCCTTAGGGAGGTCACTGACGTGTGTCAAGACGTCTATTATGCGAAGAATGCGAGTTGAATATTACTCGTATCAAGTAACAGGATTCGACGAATGAGTCTATTCTATGTTGAGGAGATCTCCATGTGTCTTATCTGTCAAGGTGCGGTGGAACGAGTATATTATTGGAAATGGAAAAGTTGTGTGCATACCAACTAAGTAATCAGACGCAACAAACTTTTAGGACTATTCACCATCTTCACCACTTCTTGACAGGGTTTTACATTGGCTCATTCTGTTAACCTATTGCCTACATCTACGGATGACCATGCTTTTGTCGGTATTCCGTTGGCGTTCCCGACTCTTTGTCCCTACTACCACGATCTGGGTAACGGTGACGCAAGATCAAGAGAGCTGGGCGCCCCATAATGGGAAGGGTGGCTGAAACGGCTTCCAGTTATTAACTCGTGTACTTGAGGAGAATTTTCAAAATTGACATTTCTTCCTACAATCGTATTGTTAAAGTCGGTCTTAATTGTCCTTGAAAGTATTTCTGATTAAACTTGGTAAGTGAGATTGTGGAAGCTAATTGAATTGGAAACTCCGAGCCGTGCCTCGGATATCGAGAAAGGTCAGCGAGACAGGTGATTTGTTAGCATTGAAAAATACACGTGCACCCAGTAATTATATCTAAGGCTTGAGCCCCGGTACGTACCATGTAACTGGCAGCACAAGTGGTCTAGCCCCAGCTAGCTCGATGCGGATAGCTCTAGTGCCGTGATCCTTGATCCTTGAATGCGGGTCTTGGGCTTAAAACGAAACCTTATCTGCATCCTGGGGTTACATCTTAGCAGTTACACAGCCGCTAGGGCGGGTCTAACCTTATTAGATGACTAGAGTCCAGCTAGAAACCAATTAGAAGCCAAGTTAAACGTTTTTCCGCGATATGCGAATCTCCGAGATCCGAAGTGACGAATTAGGATCCCGGTTAACCCCGCCGGCTCGGACATAAGAATAGCATGCAAGTCCCTGCACAGAATCCATGCGGTAATGGTCCAACCCACTTGTAATCCACTGTTCCTATTCGATCTTCAATTTCAACAACTTCTAACTGTCATTCTCATTCGACAGGTCCCGTTTTCGTCCTGGCAATCTTTGGTCTTTGTGATCCTTCAGCCTGACTGGAGAACTTTTGCTTGCCTAATTCCATACAGTTGTAGCGTAGGAGGACAAGGCAGGCACACAGCCTTGATGCGAGTGTACTCCGACCTCTAACTACGAGCCGTAAGGAATTTGTCGAATTGTAAGTATCGGCTTAATATCGCAGCCGCGCTTATGCGTGATGTGCGTGGATTCAGCTCGGCGGCGGAGGTATTCGTATAGATTGCATCCATGATTCCCCATTCGTGTGCTTTCGTTCTTCCGACTGCAGCAATCTCGTACATACGTCTCAGATAGTAATTCATCTATCACAAGAGAGCGAGCAAGGCAGCCTAAATCGCTGCAAAAGTGACAAACAGAAAGAAAAGCGACAAATGACATCACCCATGTCTTTCAGCATCATGTCTCCGACCGGGCAGCTCTCGCAAACATTCTTAAGACTTGGCGTCAACCGCCATTTCAATCCAAAAGTTCTCTCAGCATCCTCACTTTCCACAACCATCAACCACAACACCAACAGTCTTAATATATATTCGTTCCGCTCTTCTAAGAACTTTGCACGACAACAACTTAGGAACTTCACACAAACCACAATCAAGATGTCGGCTACTAACAACGCTGCCTGGATCAAAGCGGCCAAGAGCCACCCCTTCGTTGTCGAGCCCGCTCCCGTGTGGACTCCTGAGGCTAACGAGATTCTCGTCAAGAACCACGCCGTCGCTATTAACCCCGTTGATGGCTCTCTCCAGGCTGCCGGCTGGTGGCCGTTGAACTACCCTACTATGCTTGGTCAGGATGTTGCCGGTGTAGTCGCTGCCGTTGGTCCCGGTGTCACCTCTTTCAAGGTTGGCGACCGTGTTGTCGGCCACGCTGTTGGCATGGCCACCAAGCGTGACCAGGACAACGCTTTCCAAGAGTACACTATTGTGCAGACCAACATGGCTACTCTTCTTCCCGACCAGATTGCCTATGAGAAGGCTGCTGTTCTTCCCCTAGCTATGTCTACTGCTTGCTGCGCTCTCTACCAGGACACCCACCTCAAGCTCCAGCTCCCCACTGTCCCCGCACAGAAGCCAAACGGCAAGACCTTCATCGTCTGGGGTGGTGCCTCCGCTGTTGGCAGCAACGCTATCCAACTTGCCAAGAACTCCGGCTACGAAGTCATTACCACTGCCTCCCCTAAGAACTTCGAGTACGTCAAGAAGCTCGGTGCCAGCCAGGTCTTCGACTACGCGAGCCCCACTGTCCAAGATGACCTCATCAACGCCATGAAGGGCAAGACCAGCGCTGGTGCTCTCGACTGCATTGGTGGTGCTCCCCAGGGCATCCTTCAGCAAGTCCTGGCTAAGTCTGAGGGTGTCAAGGCTGTTGCCTCTACCAAGCGAGGCTGGCCCGAGCCCCCAGAGGGTGTCCAGATGTACTCCATCTTCGGTACCACCCTGAAGGACAACTTCGTCGGAAAGGCTATCTACAACGACTTCCTACCCGCTGCTCTTGCTGCCGGCACCTACGTCCCCGCCCCCGAACCCATCATTGTTGGAAAGGGTGTTGAGAAGATCCAGGAGGCTGTCGATCTCGTGAAGAAGGGCGTTTCGGCCGCCAAGCTAGTTGTTACTCTGTAAATTGAGGTATACCCATGTGAGATGAAAAGGTGGTTGGTTTAGGATGTACGACGGAGTTGGAAATTTGGGTTTCTAGTATACATATGCCACACACTCCGCATACCCCAGGTCACCGGGACGGAAAGTATTGGTAGACTTTAGGGCTTTGTCACTAGATAAAAGTTTGCGTATATAGGAATTAAAGATATGAAAGCCTAACCCCGTCATCGTCTTCCCCTTTGAGGCCCCCATCCTGCGACTCTCTTACTTGCAGCCCACGATGACTTGGCATGCCGTGCAACATGACAGGCCTATATATGCCGAGAGCATCGCGAAACATCACCGTTACGACCGTAAAGTAATGCGCATTAGGGCTGCAAGGGTGACGAAGCTCTTTATCGAGCGCTCTATACGCCGATCCCCCACTCGTGTGCGACACGGTTCCAAATTGCGATTCAAATTGGATCTTTACAAGTTTCTTAAATCATTAGTGAAATCATCTTCGACGCCTACTTGTAAGGCACAGGGTATAACACGGCGGCAGTTGGGGCTGCATGATGGTGCCATCACGCGATATATTCGGCCGAGTACGGGTGCCAGGCATGTGGTTATGGGTGTGTAAGTGCGCATCATCTAGAGCGTAGTAAGTAGCTCACAATGCTAATCATCAACTCCACAGAAACCATGATACTATCTCCAAGTCTCTCCAAGTTTTCAGCTGGGGTAAATGGGTTAGATGAGCTAGATGAGCTTGTCTAAGTCTGAATTCGGAATAGGCTAGGAAGAAGAAGTCCCAATTTGGAACCATTGGAACTTTTTAAAGAAGATATACACATGGCATTTTGCTCCACTTGGAATGGACCTATGGGAACTTCCAGAAGCTTGGCCACCCATCAAGGTTGCTCGGAGACTCCCGCAACTCACCTTCAACTACGCCTAGACAGTATGTCTCTGATTTTCTTTATCAGATTCATCAACCGATCAATCTAAACCGACACCTCGAACTCTATGACGAACTGGCGCACAAAGGAACGTAAGATTGATATAAAGAAAAGAACGAGAGTGGTTGATTCTAAGGCGGTGAGCAACGAGTCATATTCTACTGCTGACCGGTTGGATCGTGCCGAGACTGTGGCGTTCTCTACAGACCAGATTCATACGTGAGAATCCGATGGAAAAGTAAGAGACGACATCTGGGATCACGCAACAGAATAGCCTGGGCGATGCTCGTCTTGGCTGCCGAATAATTCTGCTAACTATACGCCTCTTTGTTCATGAGTACCTACGCACAGTATGTGTGTCCTCGTTTCGCGGCGATATGTTATGAGGTAAGTTATCTGCAACGTTCGGGTGACCGGGAGAGCCTTCCTAGCCGACATAGCTTGTTAAGGTAATTTCTGGAGTCAAAGTGCTGAAATAAGCAGAGCAAGGCAAGACCCGTCACTCGTAACTCCATCATCTCACCTCGCCCGAGGCGTCACGACGGAAACCGAGATGTCAGAGCCGAGATGTGGTGGGATTGAACAGGCATATATACCCCAGGTAGTCGTCTAATCCTAATTCTGTTTAAGCATTCTTCATTCGTATCAAGCTTTACCGGGGGCCAAGTGCCATACTCGGGCGGATTAATTGGTCGGCTTCCGGTGGGGTGGTAAAATGGAGCGAGGTGTGTTTTACTAATACGTTTAATACAGAGCAGTATCGTCGATTCGAGAGTATAGAGGCCTTGGATATTATTTTTCTACTGCTACCCTTGGGGGTTCTCCCCTTCACCCCTGCGAATTCAGGCTCCACTCCACCGTTTTTTCGCTACCCTAACCCCTAACCCCTGACTCTTTATCACCGTCTTACATAACCGCCAAAATCCGAGGGAAAATAAGCTTTCGGAGAACCGAGCTCAACATAAGCTTATTATGTATTTACAAGGAGGCCTCTACTAGGTATTCATTCCCAATTCACACCCTTCTTCTCCCCCCCTTTACAAGATACATATCACCAAAAGGATTAGATGCAGGGATCATTGGCCACTGCCGGAAAAGCCTCGTACGTCACGTCACTAGCCGGTCACACAGCATATCTAGAGATAATTGTTGAGATACTGTATGAAAGATATTGATTCGGTAGGTACCTCGGTAGGTAGGTAGGTATCGATCAAATCCAATGAGGGATCCTGTAGTTGGGATATGACTGATATGAACTATGATTTGTGATATTGCAATTGATCAGTAAACGAATGCGATTATATCCCGGTAAATGTGTTGTCCTGTTTAGATGCCAGTCATATTTCTAGAATGATAGCAAAGGATGGTATGAAATCTCGCAATGTGCTATTTCCTGTGATTCCTTTGCTCGATTTCCTACCTACATCCAGGCAAAGGGTCTCCTTCTGGATTGCGTTCGAGCAGGGGTCTAGGCCCTGGGAGGGATCGTAACTTTGTTTTTCGATGCGACCAAGCAAAAACGCTAAGCCATGTGCTCGAGCACATGCTAGCAGGGTACAGGGTCGGAACCTCGGGGGATCGTCATCAGCCTTGTAATTAGGTAGGTTCTCTAGCAGTCCAGTAGGTAGTTTCCCAGTACGCAATAAATCGAAGAAATAAGTGAGACGAATTCTCAATTCTAAAGAATAAACGATTAGTATAGTAAGATTACAAAGACACGACTCGATTTAATCGTGACCTAGTTAAAGATCCACAGAGAATAGCAAAGCCCGGGTGCTTATAGGAATCTTTTATGAGGCGTCCTAACAGGCTAAAAATCCTATTCGAGTAACTTGTAACGAGCTTCATGAGCACATAGGTATGTCGAACATCCACATAAGTAATCTTAAACCAATCAAGCCTTCGGCTCGCGGGAAGTCCCTGGTAAATTGCGCGCGTACGTAATAATAAGCTATGATACTACGGAACAATTCTATGAAGGAGACCTATGCTACGAACAGTATGTATCTACATTATTAGGTCACGGAAAATTAAAAGAACCAGGGATGGCCTTAACGGAAACCGCGGGAGTTCTAGAGCCTGTTCAGATCGTCCAGCTAAGCAAGGCTGTTGATTTGTTAATCATCGAAAGGTTCCTTGTTTTCTGCGCTTCATAGTAATGGTGCGAACATAGTGTGCTCTAGTCGACGATGCATTGCTCGGGACCGTCTATGAGAGATTTAAGCATTAAGGAACTTGCCTCGCTTACCTGTCAACTACCGACTACCTAGTAGATACTTTCAAGCTCAATGATACCCTATCAGCCATGGATTGACTAGATCAACCCCTCCGTAAATTTAAAAATAACTTGCCATCAACCCTGGACCATCTGCATGGATCTTAAAGCCATGCGTTCGTCCTTACGTAATGGCAATGTTGACACTAGGTAGGAAGTAAACATTCCAAGCAAATGTATTCCGAAGCTCTCTTCTTTCTTATGGTACGCAATCGGTTTATACTCGATTTCAATTTTCCATATTAAATCAGGCAAGAAAGGGGCGAAAAAGCAATTGGCAGGTACGATAAAATTGATGTTGTATTCTCATTTAGGTAAGCTGCTCTAATAATACAAGATCATGACTGCCTTAAAACCAGGGTTTCCAATACGCCCATGTAACTAAACTGGGTATTTTTTAGACTCGGGATTACTCAATAACAATTGGCCGCATTCAGGCTTGAATTAGGAGGCTTCTCGAAATACTCCAGAAACAAATGAATTGGGTTATTCATGAGATCAATCTGATATGTTTACTATGTCAACTCCTTCCGGAATTCTGGATTTTACGTGGTCCGGACGAGGTCGGTGATAACGTTCTTGTCAATGCAATGCATGGCCGAGTACGAGCTGATCGTGAGGGGTGCAGCTACACATAGCTTAGCAGATCCGAGGATGGCATTGTTATCTATCCCGACCTACCGCCCTCTATCTGATGCCTGATCCTATTCGTGAAACAGTATTCGGGTCCCACAAGATACGTCAAGTATCCTAGGTTAGTCCACGCGTATCCGTATCTATTCCGACTAGGAAGCAACGTGGTTTTGTGGCTATAACGTAATCCCGATATCCGATCAGTGCAGGTTCAATAACACTTGTAAATGACAAGAGGATGTAAATCTGGTTACTCAGCACTTTATACTGCCAACATCGCTATCCGGGAAGTACGGCTAAGGCTCAGCCAGCTTAATAAGGCTTCGAGTTTTGTGTGCGTGGAGATAGTCGGACATCGTGAAGTGAGTAGCCATGGACGAGAGGTGTTTGGTTCGCATCATGGATTATGTCACGGGTATGAATGGATTCAAAGTGGATGAATTATATAATATATTTAGTATGACGCTATATTCATTAAGGCAGGTCGACATCCCTTATGCTACAAAACCATGTATTATCAATTGAACTACCAGGTACCTACCAGTAACATCACGGATAAATGAAACTGTGAAATCTTAAAAACAAATCACTAACGTTAATTAATCCGACAATCCTTCCCCTCCTTTTTTTTCTTTCCCCCAGGTTTGCCACGCCCACGCCGTTACCACAATCAAGTGAGGATCGCATGGCTTTTCCCCTACATCCTATGGATCACCGCTGCCTTATTATTCAGCCCTCCTGCCTAGTAGCGGAGCGGGAAGGTAGCGATCTATTGGGCGCGTTACAGCTACATCCTATTTCGATATTCTATGATTGGAGCGTGTGGCCGATGTGTAGCGTCATCAAACACCGGTCCTACAGATACCAAGCCTTAGAGATGTTTCTCACGCATCCCAAGCGCTAAACAAGACGATAGACCAAAGATAACCGTCAACCGTAACCAAAGAGCCTCAACGATCTGTAAAGTCATTAGAACCATTGGAACCGCTGGAACCCCCACATGAGTGGCACGAAGTATGCAGCCGGGATTAGAAGAAGTCTCCGTTATCAATTCGCATCCACACATCCATCATACTACCTAGTAGGTATACTACTAGGTACCAACCTACCTATACCTACCTAGGTAGACCAGCCAGACCAGACCAGGCCAAGCGAGTACCTATAGGATCTGCTGTATTCCTAACACGAGTAGAACCAGGTTGATGCTTACACGCCCAACAACTATTCATACCCCTAACCCATGAGGTACCGTACGATACATGACAAGGGGCAACCCGACCAATAGCGACCAGTCCATTTTCCCAGTATATTTCTGACGTTCCTGTGCTGACTCACTCTAGGTGCCTAGGTGGGGAATACCTAAGACGGCATGGAAATATGCCCGTCTTATATGTACATCCACCTAACTGGCCAATCCGATTGGGCGTTCGCCCCCTTCACCCATATCAACTGGCGAGCGTAAAACACGTGATTGCTTGCATAGGTGTATCACAACATGAAGCTGATTTAATCCTCATGTTTACCACTCTCGTTTCCGCCCTCTTGGATAGCCCACGATGGTGTAACATGGTATGAGACTTCGAAAACCAAGCTTGTATTCCTCAAAGGTGCCTTGCATCTCCCATTTGGACCCTGGCCGAATTCAGACTGGAAACTTCCACGCTGCGACGTAGTAACCAGCTCGAACTGCATCTGAATCCCTCGGCGATCAATTCGTCTAGTGGCAGATGCGTAGCTTGGGTCAGGATTGGATCCTGCGAAGCTTAACCCAGCTCAATCCGTCAGCCACCCGTTACCTAGATACCCTGCTCAAGTAAGACCCTTGGTCAGCATCAAGCCCCCTGAAACCACATGTCCAGGCTGCTCCAATCGGCATCGAATAGAGGCTCGACCAAGTGTATACTCGTTAGGACTCGTGTAGGTAGGCTATGTAACTGAGGACCGTCTCGCAGCTTAGCGAACAGCGATTATGGACCACAGGCCTTCTGGATTTCTCGGCAGCGTCTCAAAAGGACCGTCGACATATCCTTCATAGATATATTACCTGCTTCTCGCAACTGCAGTTTCTTTCTCTCACCTAGGCTGTTGTCAGCTGGATGAAATATTTATTCCCGATCTCTACAGACACTTATACCCAAGACATTACATACAATCGATCGATCAAGCCTAGTGGACTAAGTAGTCAAGCAAACAAAGCTCCATCACAGATCGAGAAGATGCCTCAATCGGTGGACCTAAGCGTCAAGTCATCGACGCCTCCAGCGCGGCAGAATCCAGGTGCAGGTATGCCATAAAACTTTCCTGGCTTTCTATTGATAATGCAGCAAGCGAGATATCTGATGACTCGCGTGCGGAGCTGCTGAGACCCCTCAGAGCTCGCATATACGTCAAATTGTACAAGCATTGTTTAACGGCGATTGACTTGCGTTCCCCTGCGTCCCACGCCACTTGCGAATTCCTAGGTTCGCTTTTCTCTTGCTAACATTTTCTTACTTGATAGCTTGCGAAGAATGCCGTCGTCGCAAAGTCCGCTGTGATCGACAACAACCTTCATGCGGTCTATGTCTCTCATCAGGCGTACAATGCCAAGTCACAACACCCCGCCCGCCTCGAGGTCCAAAACGAGGTTACCTAAAAGCACTGCAAGCTCGCATCGGTATGTTACTTGCCCAATTTCAAATCGGCACTTCAGCTCGCGCCTAGAGTTGAGACTTGAAATATCCATAATTGTGATATGGCGATCTTATGCTAACGCTATGACCCCATTCTAGCTACCCTTGAAGGAACCCTGCTCCAACAGCAACAGCAGCAGCAACAAAATCAAAACAACACTAACACGATCACGATTACCCCAGAAGACACTACAATTGATGGCCTCACATTTACTGACCACCCACCGTTAACTTGGGATTTCCCTATTACGACTGACGACGACACTACACTTCATGACTTATGCCAAGGAACAGCACCCGGTACTGCGTCTGGTGGATCCTCGTTGGATGGAGGCTCAGTCCATGCCTCGACCTCTCCCATACAAGGATTCGAAACCCCAACCGATGGAGTAACCTTCTCGGATTTGGTCCTAGGTCGGAAGATGTCGGAACTTTCGGATGGTTTAGATGGAATCAATATTTCGAATTTAATGCAGGCAGATTTGTTAGTACACTAAATTCAGCTCTATCTTTGCGCTCTCCCTAACCTTAACCAGAGATCAGCTTTACTTCGACAGAGTGCATTCATTTGCACCTGTCCTACATCAACGGCGGTATTTCACGTGGGCCCGTAGCATAGCTAAGACGGAAGCCCAATCATGCCTCCGATATGCTATGTGGACCCTTGCCGCATCCGTATCGGCGCATTATCAAAACATCGGAGATTCTCTATACCGTTATACCCGGCGAGCTCTCGAAAACCTTGAGTCTAAATCTATGGGCCTTGCGATGACTGAGATGGAGCAAGTTCAGGCTTGGCTCCTCCTAGCTATCCACGAGTTCATGTGTGTCGACTTTAGCCGAGGCTGGGTAAGCGCCGGCCGCGCGTTCAGGTTGATCCAACTCAATTGGCTTCAATATTCTGATGGGACAGATGTTAATCTAGCACAGACGGATTGGGTCGATGCTGAGCAGAAGAGGAGGACATTCTGGCTAGCATACTGTCTAGATCGATTCGTTAGTGTCAGGAATAATTCGCCAATGACATTCAGCGAACAGGTAATGGTACGAAAGCCTCCTCAGCTCCGTTTTAGTGCCGATTTAGTGCTGACCAATTATCCTTCTACCAGAGCACAATCCGTCTGCCGGCACCGGAAATAGATTTTCAAAATGAGCAGCCCACTTTAACGGGTTTCCTCTCGGAAGCAATTGCAGCGAGAGATGCTATCGTCACGTCCACATTTACGGAATGTATCGTCGTGGCCACTGTTATCGGGCGTGCACTATCTCATCGACAGCAATCAATGATGGACAACATCTATCTCAACGAGTCGAGGGATTTCTGGGATCGACATGAATGGATTAACGCTATCCTCATCCAAAGGATGGATGTATTCTCAATGAACTACCCCACTGCCATGCAGGAGGCGGACCCAATGGTACTTTTCATCAGCATGATGTGGCGGACGACCGTCCTCTACATGTACCAATTAATGAAGTCGGTCATCCACTCCACAGATGAGAAGAGATCGATCCTAGCAGACTATACGAGGCAATCGACGATAGCCGCTAAGGAGATCGTGAATCTGACTAATAAATTATCTCAATTAAATTCCTTCAAGGTAAGTCCTACCATCTCCACCGCTCATATTAGCCACATGCTGACAGCTTCTGCTAGGTGCATCCTCTCACACCGATACCACTTTCTTTATGCGCAGAATTTTTTGTTTCTTATCACGAATTGGGTGACACGTATAGCAAGCAGCTCCAGGAGATCACTGAAGCCATGCATGGTTTAATGAGTTTTAGTAATCTTGGGCCGGGGCTCGGAGCCTACTCCAGGTAGAAGGGATTGTTGATGAGTAGGGCATGTATTACATTTACGTTTTGTTGAGGCTGTATACCTAATTGGTCATGGCGGTTAAGGTGCGACATTTGGGCATGCCGCGGCACGTCGTCGTCGCCAAAAATAGTCATTTGGGGCGGTCAAAGTTACAATACACCATTTGTTAGATGCTCAGGCATTGGTATTCATGGGTTGTGGCACAGTACTTACTGGGGGGAAGGCGTCTAGGAATGGGTTATCACGAAAAGCGGATATCACCGCTTTACAGTACGACGCAATAGGGTTGGATATTTGGATGATGACCATATATTAGGAATACAGTACATACAGCATAGAACAACACGATAGAGCAAATAGTCACGAGACGAATGCAACTGGGGGAGAGTTACAAATACCTTACGTACACCCTCGCGCTCCCAGCCTCATTCACTTGAAAGATCGTCGCACGAACCCACGTTAAAGATCCCAAGCTAAACCAGTACTTACAAAAACCCGGTAAAGTCGTTGTCGCAATAAGCTCTTTACCTAATAATACACGGATTCGAGGTTCGAAAGGCTTCTTTATTGTGGGTCTCGTAAAGATCGTCTGTGATGAGTCCTTGACTAAACCTGGCTTCATCTAGCTTTAAAATTACTTAGAATCCTAACGGATACCTACACTTAGTAATTCGAAATATACGATCCCGAATACTGTCTCTCGAGTGTTACGTGCCTACTAGGTACTGAGAAGGTACGTTACCGGGTTTTTGACACGGACGCTAGGGTGTCTCAACAGAGGAAACTCTCTGCGATCCATTGACAACTGCTCTCTATCTACCTAGTACCCAGCGAAGGTAGGTAATTATTCGGATGATAACATAAAACGGCCAGGTTCAATTGCTGGGGATATTTACGTTGTTTCAGAAGCGACATCGGGAAAGTTCCTTTACCATATTCCTTTCCGATGTTCGTCTCTGTGTCCTGCTGCTTACGGAAAAATTAAAGTTCCCAACAACACTTGTGTGTTGCGCGCGTGCGCGAGCGATCCGTCTCACTTCTCTTTCGCTTAGAATCCACGCAGCAAGAAGGCGAATAGAGTAGGCAATACCTCGGCTCCTTGCTCCTTCGGAGCTTTGAAGGAAGCGGTAGATAGAAGATCCTGGCTCGGCTCTGGATAAAGACGGTTGTGGCAGTTCTCTTAGAGGACCCTTTGCCATAGGTAGGTGTAAGACGATACGTAAGCGGCGAACCGCCAACACATTTTTTCGCGTTTCGTATGGTAGGTGGGAAGAGGAGAAGAATGGTCAGCAAGATAGATGGGATCGACAAAGACATCTAATTGGTACCCGCGCCGTCGGAGTCTGCAGTCGGGGTTGGCGCCGACGTTAGCGCAGTGCGACGGCACAGTCACTTTTTTCTTATTAATACGCAACTTGGTCTTATAGTGAAGAACGGGCTGTTGGGATACCGCTAGTTATCTAAGCATTTAAGCATTTAAGCATTTAAGCATCTCCGGGGCTGTCCATGTAGCTAAGCATTTATCTTAGCATAGTTTGAGCTACCAGGTGCGGGCCGTTGAAACGTGTTTAACCTTAACCTTAACTTCAAAGTTTGGACTAGGCGTACTAGCGGCCGACTAAATGGACGTCATTAGATAAACAATTGATGATCTACTAAAATATTCGGTCACTCGTTCATCTCATGTAGCTTCTCGGGACCGTAAGGCGACAATCTTCAATGGGTCAAAGTGTCAATGTTTCACTCTCCTCCCGACGCCCCATTTCTTACGTGCGAGATGCGCACGAAGGATGGTCCACTTGCACAATTAGGACATAAACAGGATCGCCACATACGGCTACCCACCTGCCCACGTACTTACGCATCATGTAGGCGATCCATGCGGACGCCGACGCACTTTGATGCATCCATTGATTCCACATATCTCACATAGTCCGCACATTTCTTCCAGACATAGAGCCTCCCCCGATGGCTGCGGAAATTTTGAGCGGCCCCACTCCGCAGGTTTAGTAGAGCCTTGCGTATAAGCTTCGAATTCACCATCCTCGAGAATTTCTCGTGATCGATGTTTCACTTCCAAGGCTTAGTTCCTATTATCTAAGTTGAGATTCCCAATTCGATCTACGCTATTCGGACTAGCGTTATACAACGATTATATCATTCCCCCAGCTAAAATCCAGTATGTCGTTAGGCCTTTTCGCGTGGCTGTAGCTCATCTGTAGGCCTGTATTACTTTTTGTGTTGTACAACTTCTGTCATAAGAGGGTGATCTCGCAAGACATGTTTGTTTTCGAGCAATTGGGTAATCGGCCCTAAGGATCTTGCCGCACAAACACTCATCTCATTCGTCTGCGTCCGCGTCCCATATCATACCATTATGTATATTACAGATTACAGATATAACGCAGCCATACACCGCTCTTCCTTCTATCTGAATTCGAAACGAGTAGAAGAGGCAAAGATGCAGAGGTTAGAGTTGGTAATAACTTGACATTGATTATGGCTCCATAGGTACATCAAAGGATGTTGCGGGGTACCCGAGCGCCGTAATTTGAGCTTGGGTTTTGGATAGCCTGTAATTACAAGGTCTGTATGAACTTCTTCAAGTCTTAGGTCTAGGGGTAGGTAAACATATGCATACTAGCAGCGGATACGCCGACGTTGCAGCCTGGGAACTACCACCCATTTCAGGAACCTCGTGTACAATTTCTGCACCTTGTCATACCCATAATAACATATCTCCCGCGTATCAATCAAATCAACATAATGTACAGTATAGAAGGTACATAGCTACAAGCCCTGTGCCTCATAGGTGCATGGCCAGATCTATTGGTCTACAATGATTGGACCTACCGTGAACCTATCAAAGGCCAGCTGGAGATAGGGCTGACCGAAAGTGGCCAGAGCTCGGATAGCGGCCCCGTTTGGAGAACTGGGTGGGGGGAAGCAAGATCTTGGAGTTGTCTCACTTAAATCGGGACCTTTCCTTCATTTTTTTTTTGGAGACGGTGTTGTATTAAACAAGTACAAGTATTCGCTACACTATCCTCTTTCTAATACAAACGCCAAGATAATTTATTCAACTTCCGATTTTCCACCCCTCGATATCCAACCATAAAGTCATAATAACAACAGAAAATAACAATGAATATTTTTACAGAAAATAGAACAAGGTCAGTATGTTGGTGCGGAAGAAGTCGCATGTGCGCGATCGTATATATACAGATGGTGCATGTGGTCTCCTTACTGCTGGTTATTTACTTCTCAGAGGCAGCAATGATCTTAGGGAGAAGCTGAGCAGTAATGTTCCACAATTGCGGGGAACCAGTGACCAAGAGGGAGCCCGTGTACCACGTGTTACGGTAGCCCTGGATGTTGTAATAGTCACGGTAGACACCGGCCCGGATGGCATCGGCATCTGCGGTTGGGTGTAGCGGAGTGTGGCTGTTGTAGGCTACGAAAGTTGGCTCAGCCTCGGTGCTAGAGCCGTTGACATTCTTCTGTAGGAGCTTGAGCGTGTCGCGGGTAGCGGACTCAACCTCCTGTTGAGTCATAGCTTTGAGTGAGGTGTACCAGTAGTAGTAGGTGCCCTCAACCTTGGTCGGGTTGAACATAACATTTCCGGGTAGGCTGGCTGTGTGAGACTCGGTCGAAATACCGCGGTTCACGTAGCTGTTGGTGGTAGGTAGGCCGAGGTTGTTGACGACACCAGTGTAGTAGAAGCCACCGGCGAACTTGGAGAAGATTGCCTCTTCCTTCTGATCTAGGCTAAAGGGCTGGAGGTTGTCTAGAACAGGGGGCGCAGCGAAGATGAGCTGCTTAGCAACGACCTGCTTGTTACCTTCAGGGGTTGAGACACAGAGCTTGACGCCGTCGGACGTCGTGTTGCCTCGTGTACCACTGGTAACGGTAGAGTTGAGGAGAACGTCGTCGCCGAATTCATTGAGAGCGTTGCGGTAAGGCTCGGCGAAATCGCCATTAGCATTAGAGATGGTCTGGCCGTCAAGCTGCTCCTCAAGCATGACGGTGTTGAGGTTGTTGAACACGTAAAGGGCAAGGGTCTTAGTCAGATCACCAGCCACAGCGGGGCGCGAGTACGTAGAGAAGGCATCATCAGTAATGTTGAACTTCACCATGTACTCCGACCAAGTTAGGAGAAGATCTTCGGGCACTGGGTCAGGGAGCTCGAGGCCGTTCTCGAGGTAGGGGTACTTGTGGAGCTCAGTGATGTAGTCGTCTTTGATAGCGGGGATGGTGTAGTTGGTGAGTTGCGTGCCATCCGTGAAGTCAATGTACATAGGGGTCTTGCTTGCGGGGAATGTACCCTGAGCGACAGTGATGTTAAGACGGCTGAAGAAGGAACGAGCGTTCGAGTTATCCCAGTAAGTCTGTAGACCGTAGTTGATAGGGGTTCCCGTCTTAGGGTCATAGTAGGTAGCTGTGTGACCACCTAGGTAACTCTTACGCTCGACAATGACAAACGATTTGCCTTCGTCCTTGAGGCCAAGGGCCGCATATGTACCCGTAGCGCCACCACCAACGATGGCGACGTCGCGAGTTATTACCTCAGCGTTTTGGCACTGAGCATGGATCCTGTATGCTAAGGCGGAGGTGGCCAGAGAGAGGCTGCTACGTAGCGTAATCGACTTCATTGTGGAAGATGTATAAGATGATATTGACTAGGAGTGATAAAGGTGACTAGGCGGCTTGGTTAGGAATGAGGGACAAGCTTGACTCAACAACATCTTCAGAATTGAGCGGGCTTGGCACATATATATACTTCTATCTTTACTGCGGCTGTTGTCGAAGTTGTTGCCTGTCTCTTCAAAATAAGGCATATTACTCCAGGGGCACTGCTCGGCAGGAACAGGAACAAGGTGAAGGGGGCTGCTCAGCGCCTCCAGATCGGGGTGCAAGCCATGTGGCATTGGGGACCAGCTGACCCCTGCAACCATACGATGGCTTTCAGGAGGGATCACTTCTCCGTGTAAAACCAACAGCCGAAAGCTACCATTGCAAAGAAACAGAATGAATCTGGTTAGGAGAATTAAGATTCCATGCGTCGATGGTAGGTAACGGAGAAACTCGAAGGCGTCCACTACCCTGGGATAGGATTAAACTTGAGAATGGCGCTATCACTAGCTTTCGAGGTGGTGCGATGTGGGTAGCCATCACCCGCGAAGCTGAAGGCTTCTGGTTGAAATGAGCGTCCATTCTCGCCTAATAATTCCCTATAAATCCTCGAACCGATTATTCCGTCCCATGTCGAAGAGGTCCAAACCTAGACTAGGTCTTTTTGTGCATTCTACCCCAGACTTCTAGACTCGCGTGGTCGTATTTAGCAATGTGTAAAAGTTCATCTGGTTCCGGGCTGGGGCTTACATGCGTGAACTCAATCCTGTGTACAGAGTAATCTTACTTGGCGATGCTGCCTCAATGGAATCTCTACATACTTAGGTACGTACGTAAGCTAGCTAGTCAGGCGAGGAGCATGGTAGAGTGGCTTGTGTGGTGTGCCTACCCAGGAAAGCAGTAATAGGCTGCATTCTGCTGAAGATTGATAGGACGAAGAATGATCAAGGAGCTTGGATTAGCACGCAGGGACCTGTTCTTGACCCACCTTCTCGGCGTATTTAGCGTGTTTATTATCGGCTGCAGAAGCTCGGATCCGAGCGCGCTACGGGAGATCTAGCTGAATTTCCCTAATGTAATGTGCTATGCTTTGCTCTTACTATTCAATACTACAAATTTGAGAAGAAAATACCCTAGGATGAAGGGAAAAGGAAACCGAATGGAGTTTTACAATCTTTCTCGCTAGGAATCAGCTATATTGGCGTCCGATTTAGCTGGTGAGTCGTATGTTAGGATATGCAGAACTACAGATGAATTAAGCGAATTGTGGGGCGAGATTTCCATGGTGCAGAAAGCTTGGCGATTTGATTTCCATGCTTTTACCAGGGATCCCTAGAAAATACGCGGTACGCTTACCTATTACCTTCCAACTTAAATATATCATATGGAGAGCTTAGGTCTTAGCCTCCAAGGCAGTAATCTAGAAGTCTTCTAGCGTATCATCTCTAAGCTTCTCAAAAGCAGTCAGAATCCTAAATTACCTACCAGTCAGCTCTTTGAAACCGTTTCACACGATTGTTGGCAAAGATCGGCCTGTCGTCGTAGATCATCCACATATATGCGATTGGTCGCGTGGCCTCGTGATACTGTTACTATTCTAAGAATGTTGAACGTGTCTGGACTGGATCGTCATAGAAGATCCTATTGCGGGAAAGTGTCACGATAACTACCGTTTATTACAGGCGTAGCTGAAGGAGCTGGAATGGCTCAGCCTCAGCTTTCCCAGGCAGCTTATTACTGTAATGCTCCCCCCGGAGTCTATGATATACCGTAGGCTACCTAACCTCAGGCATCTTCAGCACGCAACATCTCGGTTCTCTCGGAAAAGTTAAATGATAAATCCGAGCAAGGGTATTAGGGTTGTGGGTGGTATCTCGTGTATTTGCCTAGGTAGGTAGGTAGGTAGGTGCTGAATGAACGATTTCGCAAATTCCGTCTACAAAATACCAATACGAACTATCGCCCTACTCAATAGAATATGCTATTTCAAGTTCCAGCTGACGAGTCATAATGAGCTATTCCTGTAATACCATTGCGCATCATGCAGCTTGTGTAAGCTGTAGAGTTGGCTATAGGCTCGGCGTTACTCATATTTATCAACGCCCAAATGAATTATTAGCGCTTACTACGTGCCTAGTACGTTACGCGCTTAACGTCGTTCAGCCTATCAGTCTTGTAGTATCGCCATCATTTTGATATATCATAAAATAAAACTACAAGTCTGTATTGAAGTATTATTTTAATTAATTGTGTAGGATATAGAGACAGGACACTTGTCGATACTTAGTAACGTAACATAAACGATAATATAAGAAAATGGGGATAACCGAAAGTGGAATCAGTGTTATCCACATTGGGAAGTCTTGGCTTTTATGCACCCCGGATAACTGCGTTGGTGATCTCAGGGGTTGTGTAACAATATGCGGGAGAAGCACTGAACTTCTACCACGTGCCCCCTTTGTATCTCTCAGATAGTCCTACCAGTCTAGAAATAGCTTCAGCATTGCGATTGGTGATGTCTCCTGGCTCGCTTAGTCTACCTACCCAGCTAGTAGGTAGGTGGCTGGTCTGATAATAAAAACATACACTTTCTACGAATAGGTCCTGTTATAGAATGTGTGGCTGCTAAATCCAAAAAAAGCGAAATAAGAGGTACGGACGATAAAAACAGAATCTCCATCCTTCAATCAAAGCCAAGGTCTTCAAGCTGTCACCAGAGGAAAGATATTGATCACTCTCTTATCCGTAATGTGTATACAGATTGTCATAAAGTATGTAGTATTATTGAAAGGTAATATTCACAAATTAAACTAAACTACAGACTTCACAGGACTACTACCTATCTAATTCGCTGCAATAGGAATGACGGTAGCCACGGGCGCATCAACCTTTGCGGTGCCATTCGTCTTGCCATTTGCCACTACCGCCTTCGAGGGTTGCTTCTTCGCATACTCTTCGACCGTCTCCTTGATCATGGTATTATAGTCGAAATGCCAAATCTTGAGCGATCGGTCCTTGATTTCCTCAAAGCACGTCTCAGCCTTAATCCACTTCTGCTCGTGGCCCCATTCGGGCTGGTGGTATAAGTCGCACACGCGGCGGCTACTGTTAACGAGCCACTGACTGCGGGTACGTCTGATACTATTGTAAACCTCGAACGCTGAGCTCAATGCTTCCTTCTTTGTTGTGCCTTCTTTCAGAGAAGTCTTGACTTGGTTGATGAGGGTAACGAGGCAAAGCGCGTCCTCGATACCGCAGCACGCACCGGCGCCGTGGTGTGGGCTGGATGCATGTGCGGCATCTCCGGCAAGGCAGATGGTACCCTTGTTGTAAAAGGGGGCAGGGAAGTCCCAGGTGTCGTAGACGGCCCACTTCTCGAGTTTCTCCGGGAAGTATTGTATCAAGGCCGTAAGACAGGGGTTCCAGTTTGCGAACGATTCTTCGAGATCTTTGCGGAGACCCGGCATGACAGTGACTTTGTCATCCGGCCACTCGTTAGGGTCGGAAATAAACGCAGTCGCATTAATCATCGTCTGATTTGCGACGGGATAGTGGATTAAGTGGGCGTTGGGTCCCACGTGGTTATGCTGGTTTCTTGCTCTGTACTCGCCAAGAGCCTGGATCGCCTTCTCCATCGGTACTAAAGCACGATATGCGACTTTGTGGGTATAATGCGGATAGGAAGCCGGGTTCCCAGTCCCGAACATGAGTTCCCTGACCCTCGACTTGATACCATCACACCCAATGACTTAGCGTTATCACGGAGTTAGCATTAGGTAATTAAGCGAATACACTTAGATAGGTAGACAACCAGCAAAATATCAGTGGTAGGAACTTACCGGCATCGGTCACCGCCGTTGTCCCATCAGTGAAGTTAAGCTGAACTCTTCCATCTGATCCCGTCTCCTCGATGGTATCTAATCGTTTCTTGAGTTCAACAATCTCTTGCGGGATAACCTTGACTAATGCCTCTAAAAATTGATCACGTCGAGTTCCCTCAAACCCCTTATAACCGGCATCAATTTTGTAGAGAACTGGCTGGTAAGAAGGATCCTCCTTTCGACGCTTGTTGTATCCGTCGGTCCATCGTAAATAATCGTTTGGGTCGTTTTTGTCTAGAGATGTGGCAACAGAACCACCAAATCTAAGAGCGCTGACAATATCCGGGTTCATCAGTCCCATACATCGTATAGCGTTCGCTGTGAATGCCATACCAGCACCGATCTCTCGGAAGCTTTTGGCTTGTTCGTACACCTTAACTTTGACATCTTGCTTGATAAGGCCGGCGGCGAGGCAGAGACCGATAATACCACCGCCGACGATGGCTATCTCGATAGGAGACTCTTCAACAATTCCAGGCATGGTGGGATAAAATTGATAAAGTAATGATTCTGACTTGAGCTTTCTTAAGGGGTTACAGAGGAGTTAATGATGAGATAAACTAATCTCGAGCGCCAAATTTAAGTCTGTGACACAATGGGCGTTGCAACTCCGAACGTACGTCGGGAACCACCGGGAATACTGTACAATGGGACGACTGTAAGGCTTGACAAACGCTTTAGAGAGAGTACATGACATCAAGTGAACGAACGGCGAAACTTTGTTGATGGGATTGAATGTGGCACGGCATTAAGCAGGGCTGAGTCATGATAATAGTTAAGGCAGAGATGACCACCCACTATAGAAATTCGTTTCAGCGTAACTAATAGGAGTGTTACTAGAAGTACCAGGCGTTAGTAACAAAAGAAAGGTACAAATTGAGGGCATTAGTGATATGGATAGTGCACTATGTTTGGCTTACACTTAGAATAAGAGTCGGAGTTACTCCCACCCCGGCGATTTTTACCGTCACCGAACTTTGCGTCAGCCACGGACTCACGGCCGAGTAGTCAATCATAACTCTTTCCGGAACAGGGCGTGGTTGCTAGGCTTGCGGCTGAAACTTCTACTGAATTTCCCGAATCCGTATAGGTTAATCACACCCTATAATCAATATTCAACCACCCCTATCCACGCACACCAAGTCCACGAAACGCCATGTTCCGGCATATGTGGATTATATAATCGAATTAAGAATGATTGCGGGTGGGTTGTACGCCACGGAAACGCCGCAGGCTAAATTAGCATCCTATTTCCTGAGACCCGATCTGGACGGTTTTCTGGGGAAATATGGTGCAACGGCGGAAGGAGTCATGACAAAGTCGGATCGGGTCTTCGATATACGAAATGGCCAAAGATTCTTTCCTAGAATTTGAAACGCCACCCAGGAATCTCAACGCACAAAAATAGGTCCGCGATCCTTCTCTTTCGAGCAAGTGGCTTCGTCGGAGGATTCTCTAGGTATCATGAACGACCAACTTCGAGAATTCTTGCTTACATCTTAGTCGGAGTTTTTATCCATCACCTCATTGGATTCCAACATCTAAGCTAACTGCAGTAGCGCCAGCGGCACGCTATGGCCCCGTTCTTACAGGACCTTTGCCTCGATGAGATTCCTTCGGTACAACTTTCGCACGTGTTTTGTCTTATCTCGCCTCGTTCGTGAGGTTCTGAACAGACGGATGGGCGGATAGAGCACGAGCACGAGCTTGGTTGGCTCGCAGTTTGCCTCCATGCATCTTCTGGTCTTTGCGTGATAGCCAAGGGTTCCCTTCGGCTAGATAGGTGCTTATACTGACATCCCGTTGGCATGTACAGCCCTCTCGTGAAACACAGTGTTAGCGATAAGCGTGGGAAATAGATGCAACATCTTGCCTTTCTCCAGGGCCGAGAGTAAGGTGATTACTCACAGGGGGAATCTTTGTGTTCCTTTTTGCCGTACCTATCGCCTCCACAGTCGTCATAGTATATGTATTGCTCGATGTTTACTTCTAACCTCCTCGAAAATACCAGCGATTAAGCAGCCTCTTCTCCTTCTTATTTCCCCTTTATAGATTTGGAACTACCCGTGATCTCACGATCGCGATCATTGTTGACGTTGGGCGTCATTCTCTCACTACCACAACCTTCATCCCAACATCTTCAACTTTTAGATCATAGCCTCACATTTGACGTGCTATGGATAAGGCTGTCTCATAGACTTTCCACACAAACGCGAATTTCAACACTCGATTCGTTAGCCTTAACTCAACTTCCCCCCCTTTTTTAACAATATCTACACACATTCAAAATGGTCAGTATCGGAGAACGTCAGAGTGGTCCTTTGCCAGGATCCACTATCCTGCTTTTCGGTCCTCTCGCCTTATCCTTCGATGAGGCTGCCTTTGCTCAAGTTCGCAAGAACGTCGTTGAGAACGAGGACTCCCGCTGGGTTATCGACACCATTGCCGAGTTCCCGCAGATCTGGAAGTCCCTCACGACTACTATTCCGAGCCTGAAGACCGCATCGGGCCTTAAGCAATTAGAGGACCTGAGTGATGCCTTTCGAACCGGCCGACCGCTCGAGACCCCATTTCCCCTCCCGAACAAGCTTCTTATTCCCCTCGTTATCGTCTCTCATCTCACCCAATATGCCACCTTCCTGCGTAACAGCACTGAGGGAGAGCATGTTGACCCATTCACGACATCTAAGACAAACAGGGAGACTCTTGGTCTGTGTACTGGACTGTTGAGTGCTTTTGCTGTTTCTAGCTCTGGCAACAGTGAACAGTTCAAGAAGTACGCTGCTGTCGCTGTTCGATTAGCTATGCTAATTGGTACCGTCGTTGATGCTCAAGACGCTGCCACCGAGCCGTCCAAGTCTCTCAGCGCTGCGTGGAGCTCTGTTGAGAGTGGTGAAGAGTTGAAGCGCATTGTGAAGAACTTTTCTGAGGTAAGTAACTCCTCTCTACATTGTCACTCTCCGGAGGAATAAACTCTAACTCGGTAGTATAGACCTATGTTTCAGTCAACTATGATGAGAATCGTGCTACAGTCACAACCAAAGCCTCCGCTATCTCGAAGCTTGTGTTGCAGCTGAGAAGTGCCGGTCTCATCGCATCGGAGGTCGGCCTCTACGGTCGTTTCCATGCTAGCATCAACCTTGAGAAGCTTGGACTACTTCTCGAATACGTCAATACACACTCCGAATTCCAATTCCCGAATGCTTCGTCGGGATTGGTGGTGCCCACCCGCTCGAATCGGGGCGGCGACGTCATTACGCACGGGCCTCTGCACCAGCACGCGTTACAATCCATCCTTGCGGAGCCGCCGCAATGGTTCCAAACCGTCTCCGTTGTACGTGATGCAACCCTCAAGAGTAAGGATTCATGCATCCTGTCTTTCGGCCCCGAGCGTGCGGTCCCACCTTCGCTCTTGCGCGGCCTCAACCCCCAAGTCGTTCACGTTGCCGACCTGGACAGCACATCCTCCCGCTTTGAGGCCTTCTCTCAGAAGGACTTGCGTACCTTCTCCGATAATGATGTCGCCGTAGTCGGTATGTCCATCAAGGTGGCCGGCGCCGAGACCTTGGATGATTTCTGGGATCTCCTTGTTTCTGCGAAGTCCCAACACAAGGAGGTTCCTAAGGAGCGATTCACTTTCGACACTGCCTTCCGTGATGTCGAGCCTAAGAGGAAGTGGTTTGGAAATTTCATTGAGAACTATGACAAGTTCGATCACAAGTTCTTCAAGAAGAGCCCCCGCGAGAGTTCCACAATGGACCCTCAACAGCGAAACTTCCTCCAGTGCGCTTACCAAGCTGTGGAGCAATCAGGCTACTTCCAATCTGGCGAGCCCGATAACCGCATTGGCTGCTTTGTCGGTGTCTGTTCTCGTGACTACGACTGCAACATTGCTTGCCATCCTGCTAATGCTTTCAGTGCCACCGGTAACTTGCAGAGCTTTATTTCTGGCAAGGTCAGCCACTACTTCGGCTGGACAGGCCCAGGTTTGACAATCGACACTGCCTGCTCATCTTCTGCCGTCGCCATCCACCAAGCTTGCCGGGCAATCATCACTGGCGAATGCACTGCTGCCCTTGCCGGTGGTACCAACGTTGTAACCAATCCGTTGTGGTTCCAGAATTTGGCCGGTGCCTCGTTCTTGAGCACTACTGGCCAATGCAAGCCTTTTGATGCCAAGGCTGATGGTTACTGCAGAGGTGAAGGTGTGGCCGCCGTATTTTTAAAGAAGCTTTCTGCTGCCGTTGCAGACGGCGACCAGATCCTCGGTGTTGTCGCTGCAACAGGTGTGCAACAGAACGAGAACTGCACCCCCATCTTTGTTCCCAATGCCCCTTCTCTTTCTGACCTTTTCCGTGGAGTCACTAAGCAGGCTCGTCTTAAGCCTTCTCAAATCTCGGTTGTCGAGGCTCATGGTACCGGCACTGGCGTTGGTGATCCAGCTGAGTACAATGGTCTCCGACAAGTGCTTGGTGGACAAGCCTCTGGACGAGAGAACAACCTTCTTCTCGGTTCCGTCAAGGGTCTTGTCGGTCACACGGAGGCGACGTCAGGTATTGTGTCGATGGTTAAGGTCATGCTCATGATCCAGAAGGGAATGGTGCCACCTCAGCCCAGCCACACTCAAATCAACCCTGCTATTGACTCGACTCCGGCTGATAAGATGATTATCCCGAGCAGCCTGCAAACCTGGGATGCTGATTTCAGGGCCGCGTTAATCAACAACTACGGCGCTTCGGGCTCCAACGCTTCGATGATCATCACGCAATCGCCATTTGCCAAGGCTACTTCAGAGGTTCCTGCTAGTGGGAAGTACCCATTCTGGCTTGCGGGTCTCGATGACCAGAGTCTTCGCCGATATGCCAAAGTCTTCCGCAAGTTCCTTAATAACAAGAGCTACTCGGCTACTGACCTGTCACTGCCTAATGTCTCCTTCAATCTAGCCCGCCAGAGCAACCGATCGCTTGAAAAAGCGGTTCTATTCAATGCGCAATCCGTGCAAGAGCTCGACCAAAAATTGGCTTCTCTTGAGAAGGGCGATGCCAGCGTAGCATCTATCGCACGCCCTGAGTCCAAACCCGTTGTTCTCTGCTTTGGTGGCCAGGTATCTACTTTTGTGGGCCTAAACCAAGGCCTATACCAGAGGGTAGCTGTCCTGCGAAAGCACCTAAACAATGTCGATGCCGTTGTCCGTTCTTATGGAGCTGAAAGTATCTTCCCTGGTATTTTCGAGAGTACACCAGCGAAGGACACCGTCCATTTGCAAACCATGCTTTTTGCCATTCAGTACGCCACAGCGCGCAGCTGGATTGACTCTGGCATTAAGCCCGCTGCGGTTGTAGGCCACAGTTTCGGTGAACTCACTGCTCTCGCCGTTTCGGGTGTGCTCTCATTGGAAGATGCCGTAAAGCTGGTAATTAACCGCGCGACTCTTGTTCGTGATGCCTGGGGTAGCGAGAAGGGATCTATGATGGCTGTAGAGGCTGACTTGGCTGATGTTGAAAAACTACTCGCCGAGTCGAACCGAAAGGTTCCAAATGAGAAACCTGCTAGCATTGCCTGTTACAATGGACCTCGCAGTTTCACCTTGGCTGGTTCCACTGCTGCTATCGATGCTGTCGCTGCTACCATCCCATCAACTCTAAGGTCGAAGAGACTGAACGTGACCAACTCATTCCACTGCGCCCTCGTTGACCCTCTCGTTAAGGCATTGGAGCTGGTTGGAAAGATGCTCACATTCCGCAAGCCTACTATCCCCGTAGAGAGAGCTTCGGAGTTCCCCACGCAGGAGAGGCATACAGCCAAGTTCATTGCTGAGCACATGCGCTCTCCGGTTTACTTTAACCATGCTGTGCAACGACTCGCTAAGCAGTACCCATCAGCTATCTTCCTGGAGGCTGGCTCCAACTCCACTATTAGCGTTATGGCTGGTCGCGCACTAGGCAGCCCCGCTAGCTCTCACTTCCAGGCCATTAACATCACCAACACCGAGAAGGCATGGGATAATCTCGTTGACGCCACGATGAACCTGTGGAAGGCCGGTAGTGCTGTTCAGCACTGGGCTCATCAGGCCTCTCAGACCAAGGAGCACTCCCCTCTCCTACTACCTCCTTACCAATTTGAGCTTGTCAGCCACTGGGTTGATTTCAAGGTCCCACCCAAGGTCGCTGCTCTCCCCCCAGCACAGAAGGCCGAGCCGGAAGAAGAAAAGATTCCGGAGGGCCTTCTTACTTTCGTCGGCTACCAAGACAGCAAGAAGCGTGTTGCCAAATTCAGAATCAACACCATGATTCCCAAGTACGAAAAGCTCATTGTAGGCCACGTCATCGCACAGACCGCTTCCATTTGCCCAGCAACTGTACAGCTCGACCTTGTCATTGAGGCTATTCGCGGCATCCGACCAGACCTTGCAGCTGCCAAGCTTGAGCCTCAGATACATGTCGTCGAGAACCAGTCGCCAATTTGCGTCAACCCGTCGCGAGGCGTCTGGATCGAGGCGGAAGAGGATGCAACCGGAAAGAGCCCATCCTGGAACTTCCAGGTGTTCAGCACCGACATGCCTCAAGGAACCGCTAAGACCCTCCACACCACAGGAAAGGTTGTATTCAGCTCGACCGAAGACTTGACGCTGAAACTAGAGTTCGCGCGTCTTGAGCGATTAATCGGCCACGCCCGTTGCATCGAGCTTTTACAGAGTGGTGATGTTGATGAGATCCTCTCTAATAGGAACATCTACAAGATCTTCTCCGAAGTCGTTGACTACGGCGAGGACTACCGTGGTCTCAAGAAGCTTGTTGGCTGCGGAAACCAGTCTGCTGGTCTTGTTGTGAAGAAATACAACCCTGACACGTGGCTCGACGCGCACTTGGCTGACAGCTTCTGCCAAGTGGGTGGCATCTATGTCAACTGCATGACAGACCGATCTCCCTCTGAGATGTACATTGCCAATGGTATTGAGCAGTGGATCCGTTCCCCCAAGCTTCGTCCCGGCGATGCTCGGCCAGAGACTTTCCACGTGCTTGCAACTCATCACGCATCAGACAAACAATACCTTACCGATGTCTTCATCTTCCATCCCGACACCGGTGCCCTACTAGAAGCTATACTCGGAATTAGCTACGTCAAGATTCCCAAGGCTTCTATGAGCAAGCTGCTCTCGCGTCTGACTGTAGGAGGTGCCGTCGTTGCTTCGCCGTCTGAACCCGCAAAGGTTACCATGTTTGAGGCTGCCCCTACCCAGATCGTGCCGCCACAACCGGTCCATGTCAAGGAACACAAAGCACCGAAGGCGCCCAAGGCACCTAAGCAACCCAAGGTTGCTAAGCCCAAGTCAAACGTGGCTCCTAAGGTTAAGGAAATTTTGGCTGATCTTTCGGGTCTTGAGTTAGACGAGATTAAGGATGACAGCATGCTAGCTGATCTGGGTATCGACTCCCTGATGGGTATGGAGATGGCTCATGAGATCGAGGCAGCTTTCAAGATCACACTACCCGAAAGCGAGCTGATGGAGATCATTGACATGCCCAGCCTGATGGCATGTGTACAGAGAAACGTAGGCGGAGATGTCGCGAGTGCCGACGAGGCTAGCGAAGAAAGCGAAGACGATATTTCTAGCGACAGCGATTCTAGGTCCTATAGTCCTAGTGAGTCTTCTTCAGGCCACCCAAGCGGCCTAACTACCCCATTGGTCGACTACGACAAGGACCCGTATGACGCCCTCAGTGATTGCGACGAGGAGCTTAAGCTTCCTTTTGCTACCGTCATGGAAGCATTCAACGAGACAAAGGCTCTCACTGATGATAAGATTGCCGAGTATGGCCAAGAGAACTACTTTGACACTGTAATGCCCTTGCAAACGGATATGTGTGTTGCCTTGACTCTGGAAGCTTTTGAGGAGCTTGGACACCGATTCCGCGACGCGAGACTTGGCGACAAGTTCTCCCGAATTTCTCACCCGAAGGAACACAGTCGTCTGGTAGACTACTTGTACCAGATGTTAGAGAAGGAATCTCACATCATCAACGTCGACGGTGACACTATAACTCGTACAGCTGTAGCAGCCCCGGCAAGATCTAGCAAGGAAATCCTCGAGGACCTGCTAGCGCGATTCCCGGATCAGACGACAGCTGACAAACTTACCTACTATACCGGATCTAACCTCGCCGAGGTATTGAGGGGGACGACAGATGGCATCAAACTAATATTCGGTACTCCCGAGGGACGTGAGCTTGTCTCCGGTTTATATGCCGAGTGGCCCATCAACCGATTATTCTACAAGCAAATGGAGGACTTCCTCGCAAGATTAGTCTCCAAGCTTGATATGAGCGAAGGCCCACTTAAGATTCTTGAGATGGGCGCTGGAACTGGTGGTACGACAAAGTGGCTGGTTCCTCTTCTCGCCTCTCTCAACGTCCCGGTTGAATACACATTCACCGACCTCGCACCATCGTTCGTAGCCCTCGCCCGCAAGAAGTTCAAGCCATACCCCTTCATGAAGTTCAGAACTCACGACATTGAGAAGGCGCCGGCTGATGAGCTGATTGGAACCCAACACATTGTTGTTGCTAGCAATGCAGTTCACGCCACACACTCTCTGAGAGTATCCGGCTCAAATATTCGCAAGGCACTACGCCCTGACGGATTCCTCATGATGCTTGAAATGACCGGCACAATTTACTGGGTTGACATGATCTTCGGGCTTTTCGAGGGTTGGTGGTTCTTCGACGATGGGCGTACTCACGCCGTCACACATGAACTTAGATGGGAGAAGGAACTTCAGGCGGTCGGATATGGACATGTTGACTGGACAGACGGGGCCCGACCAGAAAACAAATGCGAGAAGTTGATCATCGCGATGGCCTCGGGTGAGAGGTGCGAACGGCTCCAAATCCCCTCCTCCTCTCTACCTGTTAAGAGTCTATCAGCTGACCTCGAGGCACGACAAACAGTCGTCGATAGATACGTCCGAAACTTGACCGAAGGCTTCTCCGCCGGCCTTGAGAACGCGTCGCAATACGGTCTTCCTAGCTCGAACCCATATGGGAAAACGATCTTAGTTACAGGCGCTACGGGCAGCTTAGGATCCCATCTTATCGCCCAATTCGCAGAATTACCAGACGTCACCAGCGTTGTATGTCTCAATAGACGCAGCCGAATCGATCCTAAGGAACGTCAGAAGCAAGCACTCAATAAGAAGGGTATCTTCTTGTCCGCAGAAGCGACCAAAAAAATAAACGTCTTCGAAACTGATATGTCGAAATCTAACCTCGGCCTACCTATCGAAGAGTACGAAAATCTTGTTAATAATGTCACCCACATCGTCCATAACGCATGGCTTATGAACGCGAAGTGGCCTCTTCGCAACTTCGAAGCACAATTCCAAATCATGAAAAATCTCCTTAACCTTTCTCGTGAAATTTCACTTCGACGCGCCCCAGGCACCAAGGTTACTTTCCAATTTATTTCATCTATCGCCACTGTTGGTCATCGGCCAATCTGGTCGGGCGAGCCGATAGTACCAGAAGAGCGGATGACGATTGAATCTGTTCTTCCAACAGGATACGGCGACGCTAAATATATCTGCGAGCTTATGCTTGACGAAACGCTGCACAAGCATCCGGATCGTTTCCGTGCTATGGTCGTCCGGCCTGGCCAGATAGCGGGCTCTAGCACGAGTGGGTACTGGAATCCCATGGAACACCTTTCCTTTTTAATCAAATCTTCTCAAACACTAAAAGTGTTACCCGACTTCGACGGGCTTCTCTCTTGGACGCCAGTTGATCAGGTTGCCGGCACACTCGTTGACCTTGTCTTCCTTCCTGAGGACAAGACACATTATCCTATCTATCATGTCGACAACCCGGTGAGGCAGCCATGGAAAGAGATGATCCCGGTATTGGCCTCCGCCTTAGACATTTCGCCAGACGGCATAATTCCTTTCCAAGACTGGGTGCAATGTGTTCGGGATCACCCTAGACAAGTCGAGGGACCCGAAGGCGAGAACCCAGCTTTCTTATTGATTGATTTCCTTGACGATAACTTTATCCGCATGTCATGCGGTGGTCTTTTACTTGATACCATCAAGGTCCGAGAGCATTCGAAGACCTTGGCTAATGTTGGTCCCGTTAATGAGAGGGTGACCAAGCAATTTATTCAGAGTTGGAAAGATATGGGGTTCTTGAGTCGATAACATCGTCTCCGTTTCTTCTGTTCGGGTTGGTTGGTTACCTGTGGGGTTGGCACTGTACTTGTTATATATAACCTTCATTTGCTTTTTTTTATGATGTAAGATGGTATATGGTGTATGGTATATAGAATAGGTCTAAAACAATAGACTTTCATTTGCTGTTCAAACCTTGATGACCGCCTGAAATTACCTATCAGTTATCGCGAGAAGTGTGATTTTGGTCGTGGTAGTAGAACTAGGGCGGTCGTATCGAACTTGCTTTTCGAAATATATAATTCGTGTCCTCAGATTTAAAACAGAATATTAAATGTATGACGTCATCTCCAATATCTTAAATCATCAACATCTTGGCTTGTACTCTAAGTGTTCATGGATGGACACGATCATATGTAATTATCATATCTTAGAAAATTGCAAAGTGGTTAAGTAACTCGGGAACGTGTTTGATCAAGCGGAGAACTTAGGAAATCGAAACTTAATAAGCAGCCAAATCAAGGCACGTGATAGGCTTACTTCATCCCCACCCCGCATGTGTGCATGTTGACAAGCAGGTCAGGCAGGTACGAGGGTACCCGAAATAATTAAAATCCCCAGGTGCCTGGCTGCCCTGGTAAATCTTCGGCGGCACTACCCACTCCAGGTAACTTCGTTGATTGGGTGACGGCGATTAGGTACCTAGCTGATTAGGTGATATGTCCCAGAAAGAACATCGCCGCGGCAGCGACGTCAATTTCTATTTTCTTCTCCTAACCATAACAAACCTCTGGATCCTCGATCCATTTTATTTTTCCTTCCTTTCTTAAATAACGCGACATCCGCATCACTCTTTCAACCGCGAGATCGTCGAATATTGTTCGTCGCATCTTCAAGCAACTGTCTTCGCGTTCTTTTTTTTTCATCCTTCCATCCTGTTAACTACTAGTATACCCAAACATCCAAGCACCTGCAGACATGGGTGAATCTCGGTGAGTGCTGATGACCTCACCCCTCTAATTAACCCTGCACTAGGATTTGTAACTAACGTCTCATCACCCATCCGTAGACAAGAGCTGGTGCAATGGCTTAACAGCCTGCTCCAGCTTAACATGACCAAGATCGAGCAATGCGGTACTGGGTAAGGCCACCCTTGCGATTCATACATGCCCCTCCCCCACAGAGTATCTATCATGAAAGGGGATGCAGGACTAGCTACAACCCTGTCGTGATGTGTCAAATGTTATGCGTGAAATATCGGAGCTAACTTCGTGTTTCATCTATGCAGTGCTGCTCTCTGCCAGGTCTTCGACAGCATCTTCCTAGATGTACCGATGTCTCGTGTTAAGTTTAACGTCAACAGCGAGTACGCGTACATCCAGAATTTCAAGGTCTTGCAGAGTAGGTTTCCTCCATCTCGACTACCCGCGTCGCCATCGATGTTCTGCACAAGACAAGCCCAATACTCTACATTTTCAATTCCTGCGCATGCTGACCACGCTTTTCCCTACAGACACATTCGCCAAGCACCATGTCGACAAGCCCATCCCCGTCGAGGCGCTTACCAAGTGCAAGATGCAGGACAATCTCGAGTTCTTGCAGTGGACTAAGCGATTCTGGGACCAATACTTTCCTGGCGGAGACTACGACGCCGTAGCACGACGAAAAGGCGCTCCTGTCTCCGGCGGCGGTGGTGGTCCAGCTGCACGAGCTACCGGTGGTGCCGGATCGGCCGCAGCTAGAAGAGGTGGAACGACTCCTACGACCGGTGCTCGCGCACCTAAGGCTGCCGGTGGCGGAGCCGCTTCGGCTGCTCTTCTGCAAGAGAATGCCACCCTTAAGGAGACGGTCGTCGGTCTCGAGCGCGAACGTGACTTCTACTTCAGTAAGCTACGCGACATAGAACTCCTAATCCAGCAAGCAGTCGAGGAGGACCCCGAGATCGAGAAGGCGGAAGACGGTCTCATCAAGCAGATCCAGACAATACTGTACTCCACCGAGGAAGGCTTCGAGATCCCTGCCGAGGGAGAGGCACTGGACGACCAGGAGACGTTTTAAGTCGCTTACAAGTAGCGAATAACCTGGAACCATTCAACGAACAGCCACCCCGAGGAGGCAGGCTAACATGCCCTGGAGTAATTTCGGTATAGCTGTATGATGAGCCGAAAGGACAGGATGATACAAATGCCAGAGGAAGGGGGGAATGCATAGGAGGCGTTGTCTTTATCCAATTTGCATTATCATAGGGACCAGACCTGTGATGCGTTGGAAGACATAGTCTATTTCTTCTAGGCTACCTAATACTCTCCTCTATTCGAGGATATGATACCTAGAATTTGACAATTGACTGATATCAACAAGGACTTTATACTAATTCCATTGCAAGGTATTTGTTTATGTTTTCTATTAATGGTACGGATCTAATATCCCTTTGACCTTGGCGTAAGTACAGGTAGGTTGCGATTCCCGTCCGATCTCACAATAAGGTTTAGGTACGTAGTTGCATACTTCGGCCGACCTTGGAAAATGCAACTGCCAAGGTCTGGCTCCTGCTTCAGCGACGTCCCTCACCAGAAACACGATTACTGTGAATCCGTATTTGAGTTATTATCCCCATCTCCAGGGCTACTCTTTCCTGGCGATGTTGGCGCTAAACCTTTGGCAGGATTGATCTTGTTGATATCTTACATTTGGAAGCTTTGGTATTATCGTCAATCACCTAGAAATCACCTTTTTCGCCTCCCACAAATCGTGAAAGTCTTTATGCATCTTTCGTCGATGAACCTTAACTCAAATAATCATCACCATCAACCTCGCCGGCACGATGGCACCCACCCAAAACCCAAATGTTACGGGGGGTGCCGACAACAAGAAACCTACGGTGCTCTCCACGGTGGCTAAGGCTAAACGACTTCTACCAAAATATTCCCATTCGCAACGTAGCTCATTACGTTTAGCTATTCAAGAGAGCTTGCGAGAACCAGCTGCTGATGCCCAGAACACCACCCCTTTTAATCCAATCACATCGTCATCGCTACGATCAACACCCTCAGTTACATCATCTACCTCGCCATGGGATACCAATATCACACCGCGACGCCGTTCCATGCGGTCAGCACCTTGCGGAAACTTGCATGTGAACACCGCCTCCACTGCTGAGAGCACTCAGACCACCCGCCCATCGACGCCATCCTTGTCATCGAACTCAATCCCAACAACACCGTCCACCACTGCAAGTACGCCGCGAACTCCCGTAACCCCACTATTTTCGCCATCAAATACTACTGCTTCGGCATCGCCGCCTAGCGCGTCGTCCCTCTCAACATCTCAGTTTACTACGCCATCAAAAAGCAGCAAGAATCCGGCTCTTCGCGCCACCAACAACCTCCATGATGACAGCGACGACAGCAGCGATCAAGCTGACGACGACTCTGATAGCGACTATGTTGAAAAAACCACCCACAAACAGTATGCGCGAGTTGACGACAAAGACAGGCCCAGTCCGAACGGCCTAGCTACGCCCTTTAAAGGCTGGTACCGCATACGATCCATTGTGACGGAAATGCATAACCGCAATGGCGGGCTCATATACCTCGTCGACTGGGAGGGTACCGATCCGCGCACAGGTGTCAGTTGGCCTAGCTCATGGGTACGTCGGATCTTTATTCCTTCCTCCACAATCTTATATTTCCGATTCCTCCACTGCATCCATGATATTTAGTTACGAGAAAAAAGCAGAGAATAAATGCTAATTAGTCATATAAATTCAGGTGGCCGCAAAGAATGTCTCCGTTGCCGCAATTCGTGCTTGGGAGACCCAAAAGCTGAGAAACTCGACAATGAACGCATAAGCGCAAAGATGAAGTAAACTGAAGAACGTAGCAACACGTGCCTAGATTTGCCCAGGCACAGTCTTCTCTGACAACAATATGACGCATATTCTCCCTGCCAAGGATGAGATACTACGAATAACTTATCGAGCTACAATTTGATTGGCTATAAATCACCGACTGACTTCTCTCTGAAAGATATCAGAATTCAAAATGAGTACTCAATTAGGACCCATGAACATTGCAAGACATAGGAACTAGATAGGACATACAGCTACCATCACATTAACGTTGTGCTCATCTCGCGCAAAAGTTACATCAATATATGTTCTATCCTTATGTTTTCAGCTACAAGGTGTCATGGAAACGTGCTTTGTATTATCTTTTCTATTAATCTTATGTGTGCATTCATAATTTTTCAATTAGGCACCTTGCCATCAACGTCGTACTAACAACCAAACTACCTCAGGCAAATATTCCAATGTCGTACATTAAACTTACAGAGTACGATTTCTATCATAAATATACTATATTCAAACGAATGGCTAATTCGACCGATCATGTTGACAACTATAAAAATGACAGGTCTAAGATTAGGGGTAGAAAAGGGGGAGCGTGATTAGGTAAGCAGAAAGTCCGAACATCGTGCTCAATCTTCTGATATAAACAAATAGTCTAAAAATGTTGAGACTCTGTTTCTATGTTCTAGATCAGCTGGGTATTTCAATCTCCCCGTAGGCATTATTAATCCCAACTTCCGAACTACCTACCTCTTACCGGTAGGTATTTTTCTGGCTAGCAAAATCAGGTCTAGGGATGGTACTAGGTATATGTAGACAACTGGTACTAGAAGCAAATCTCATGACATCTTGGATGAAAGAATGGGAAGACATAGATGCGTAGACCATACTTCTTGCTGGGGTAGGTCGCTATGGTAACTTGCCTTTGGGATGCTCGCGGCTTCCTTGGTTCATTTATACAATGCCGTATGGCGATGCTCTTCGCTGTATCAGCAAAAAAAACGGAGGGAGTCCTCAGTATATGTTTTCAAAAGAACTCGGCACTAGATTTGCGAGAGCTTTAACTGCGTTTATCGTTTTTAAGCCAATCGCTTCCATTCAATTGGTCCTAGTAAACGGCATAGCACCTTGTTTTGGGCGACAAAAGTCCACTAGCCCACTAACCCCAGAGTAAATTACGGGGCGCGTAGCTCTATATTCCACTATAACTACAGCAATCAATAGGGGAGAACATTACAGACTTTATTATTAGGAAAATGGAAACAATTCGTCGATCTGATTGAAATAAGCTCTACACAACTCAAATGCCAGACATTGTAATTCCGCCCATATTTTATTCTATCACCGATTTACTCGATGACCTACTGATTTGCGTTCACTGCACGGCTATTTATACAGATACTCAAGACGATCGACTCGGGTCCGAGAGAAAATGTTAAGGGATTGTGGGATGAATGTATGTGACCCTTTGTCTGGATAGGAAGAAGACACATTAAGCTTTTGCCAACCTTTTTAGGAAGATCATGACGAGATGGTGAGGAGAGACAGACGGGGAAATGTTGAAGGAATATCTGGATCAGGATAAGCAGAGGATTCAGTTTGAACGAGATTAGCAATATGAGTGTTTCATAGACCGGAAATACCCTAACATATAGCGTCATCTCCGCTAGAAGCGGCGCATTCTACTGTACAATTAAGCAGTAGATCTGACGTCGCTCGTGCCATCTCATATTCCTCTGCAAATCTTCGCCTATTGAGACCTACTAAACTCCAAGCGCAGAATATGAGGTCAGCTCTTTCAAGGGTACCGATTTTCAACACAATTTTCGATGGAGTGGTCTGGTCTTATGTTTATTGCAGCTCGATGAATAATAAGAGCATTAACTGCCCAGCAGGTGTTAAATAATGCCATGCAAAAGTCAAGAGTCTAGAGAGTCTAGACTGCTAAAATACCTTCTATCCCCCACATACAATCAGCCTTAAAAATGTGGACTCTAGTCAAAGGCCAAGAAGCGAATGCGAAAAGTACGAGCTCCCTGTACGAAAATGGGTACGTAAGCAACTAGGCGAGTGGAACGGTATGGATATTCCCTAGCGAATAGCGTCCAATAGCGAGTTGGTAAAAAGTTAGCATTCATGTGGGGGTACCTAAGAGAGTGCTGATTGACAATACGCATTGCCCCGGATATGGTTCGATCCCCCCATCTACCAATTACCTATACCCAGTTACTATTTCTAACAGTGACTTAGTCACCTCAACCATGTGTTGGTTCGCGCTTCAAATAGAAATGACTAGGAATGATATGTAACAAGTAATTGTAGCTACGCTGTTGCGAAATAATTCGTATCATTGATCTCCCCTGCGCCTCAGGGGCTAGATTTTATTATCCACCTGGGCAGTTAGAGGCGCAAGCATTAGCACCTAATACCAGGAAGTTGATAGACCCGAAGCCCCCAAGGATACCAGGAATTTAGCGGCTAAGTCCATGCCTAGCCACGTCGCATAGCTCGCAACTGAGTTATCAGGCATATATAAACACCTAGATATGGACGTTTCTCGTTTGCTGTTTTCTGAATGGTAAAACCTACCTCTCAACACGCTGACTCTTACACGATGGCGGGCTTATTACAACAAATCGGAGCCTCGCTCAACGTATATGACGTCCTACGTCTACTAGGCCTAGTTATCGTCCTGAGCATTGTGTATACGCTGCTTCTCGCCATATATAATCTATATTTTCACCCGCTCCGACATATTCCAGGTCCACCACTATGGATTGCATTCCCGGTAACGCGAGTTATCGGTATGGTGCGAGGAACAGCTGAATTTCAAGTGCGCGATGCTCATGACAAGTACGGCGATGCTGTTCGAGTCGCGCCAAACCAAATTTCATTCATCAATGCTCAAGCCTGGAAAGATATATATGGCCATGGCCACGCCGAATTCCCCAAGTACTATCCATCGGGAATAAATATGGACCCTAAGAAAATCATCTCGGCCAACGCGCAGGACCATTTTCGATACCGCAGGGCAATGCTGCCTGCTTTCTCTGATAAGGCCCTCGGACAACAAGAGCCGCTAATTAGAGTGTACGTAGACCTACTAGTTCAGCGGCTACGCGAAGTAGCTCAAACAGGCAACGCGACCAATATGGTTCAATGGTACAACTTCACGACTTTCGACTTGATCGCAGACTTGGCATTTGGCACTCCTTTACAAGGCTTGGCAGAGGGCAAGTCTAACGCTTGGATCGACAACATCTCAAAATTGATGAAATACATGCCTGTAATGGTTCTCATCGCCGTGTCTCCAATTCTGGGGTTACTTTTCAAGTTCGCCGCTGGTTCTCAGGTTCGCAACTCGCAAGCCAACCACCACGCACATGTCGCCAAGATGGTCAACGACCGTATCTACCATAGAAAACAGGCTGACCGAGGTGACTTCATGGACTATATCATGCGTTCCCGCGGCCAAGATCATCAATTAACGGATGCCGAGTTAATCACCAACAGCGATTTATTGATGGTTGCCGGATCAGAAACAACAGCAACGTTATTAAGCGGCGCAACATTTTGGATGTTGAAGAACCCTAATGCGCTCAAGAAGGCTACAGAGGAGGTCCGCAGGGCGTTCGAGACGGAAGATGCTATTACTTTTAAGGAAGTCAGCGCTAGACTACCCTATATGATGGCTTGTCTGGATGAGGCCCTGCGGCTTTTCCCCCCTGTCCCGCTGCGTCTGGCCCGCTCCGTACCAGGAAAGCTTCCGGTCCGCATTGCGGGGCATCAAATTCCGGTAAATGTAAGAAGTCAATTCCTATTTGGTATTAAATGTTTATGGTTATCTAATGTCATTTGGATTTTATAGACTATTGTCGGAGTGCATCACCTCTCAGCTTACCATTCTGAACGCAACTTTTATCGAGCGCGGGAATTTATTCCCGAACGATGGCTCCCTGAATCCGTCACGGATCCTACATCGCCATTTTACAAGGATCGCCGTGACGTCCACCGCCCATTTAGCTTTGGACCTCGCGATTGTATTGGAAGAAATTTGGCTTACCACGAGATGCGGTTGATCATGGCTAGGATGTTATGGAATTTCGACCTTACTTTGGACGAGAAATGCAGCAACTGGAATGAGCAGAAGATTTATGGGCTTTGGGAGAAACCACCTCTAGAGGTGTACATCAGAGACCGGAAATCTGAATAAGATTCGCCGGATGATTTTTAAGATTGAACTTTTAAACATATAGATTAAATACCCACCCCTTGTCACCGTCATCATAATGATAGAGTAGGTAGAATCATACCTAAGTATTGAAGTTCCAGTTATCAACACACTACATACCTATTATCTTGCAAGATATTTTCTCATCCTTGTGCTCGGCTTCCTTGGCGCTGTAAGTAAGAAGTGTAGGTTAACGTAAGAAGCTTCTTTACACATCAAATCTTACACATTTCACGGGCGCCAAATATTTATAACACGCATGGCATTATATATCGAGAATGAGAGGGGTTGCTCTGAATATGCAGTGAGCTCATCTAGCGATGGAGCTGAACTAATCGCTAAACGACCACGATAGGTGGTAGGTCCCCAGTAAAATTGGGGGGCTTAGCGTCGGAAAGCACCCTAATTACAAGTCATCTAGCGCACCTACGCTTTAACCCTCCAGAGCTGTGTTGCTTACTTATTAGGTACTGAGCTATTGCTATTGAAAAGCTCTTAAAAAACTCTACAAAAATTGGAATATATTCATTTCATGGTCGGCTTTTCTTTGCTTTCCTTTCTTGAAAATAAAAGACCATTTGACAGTAACCGAAATAAAATTATAACCAGAAACGTTTTGAGGTTTTGGCGGTTTAAGGTATACGGCCCGCCGTCTCGACAGTGACATGACGACGGATGAGATGACAAAGATGGACAACGGAAGCTGACTTAATCAAAATTACCTGTGATACCAAAAAAGAGACGATTACGTAAAAGGATATTGCCTGTCTACCTAGGACCTGTGTATCTATCTAAGACTGTGAATTTTGAGAAAAGGAAATAAAAAAAAGCTCGATGCGTTAACTACCGTAATCCAAGAAATAACAAAATATCGCCATGAACCGAAGCAACTTCCGTTCCGTATAGACCTTAGATCTCCCTAGGCACACACCAGGTAGGTTAACTAAGGAATGATGTACCACCAGTATTTAATATATATGAGTCTTGTCCAAGTCTATCTCGCCATGCGAGTGTTACCATGTCCAGTAGCCGCTTCCATGTCTGTTCTCATTACTTCATAGGAACTCCCATCACTACTTTCCGGGGTGGCCTTACCGGCAGGGCGTTTGTATTCGAAATAGGATTCGATTGCGATCCAGTGAGAGAAAAAGCTATATTTTTTGTGTTACTATTTGTGTATCTATGATAGAGTTCAAATAAGCACCAAAACTTACAACAGAGCAATGGACAAGGCCGCCAGGACCCAGCTAATAGCACAAGAAGTTCCGGTACACACTCTCGTTATGTTGGCTTGGAATAACAAAAACATCATCGCTCCCCAGAATGGGCAATCAATACAGTTGAGAATGAAGTTGGTCTTCTTGCTGGCCCATCGCGAGAACTTTCGCGTGTGTTCCGTGAGTAGTTGGTAAGCGATAAAGAGGGACGATTTAATTCCCTAAACGAAGATCATGATATTAGTCCAATTTAATCCTCATAGCTGAATGTTTGCAAACTTACGATTGCAATTCCCATAATATGTGCTCGTTGAGGCATTCCCATCGAAGCTCGGACGATAGACAAGATAATGACTACCGTAACTAGACATAGTTCAACAATGTGGACTGGGAGCTTGTAACGGCTGTTGAAATAGGGCGAGATTTTGGTTAAAACGTTTGATAGACCCATTGCTGATAGATTGGGGGTTCTGAAGCCGAACTTCTCTGATGGATGTATGATGTCAGATGGAGGTCGAAGTAAAGTTTGGTAGTGTTCTGAAGACAATTCGATATGAGACAATCATTGAAGTAAAGTGGCAAGCACGGCGGCTTATTATAACTCTGATACAGAGTGAGTATACTCTCAGCCTTACAAGCATAGCCTTCATAACATTAGGTCTAGGCCTGAAACTTGCGCGTAACTACAACACCCGGGAATATCGGGCAGAGCTTAGTCCTATCCATGACTTGGCACATATCTACGCCAATGGCAGGTTGTGTTATTTTGCTTGTGGCTATGTATTCTAGTGCAGGACCATAGAGATACTCAATAGACTATGAAACTGCCGTCAGGGTCTTGCCTGCGAATAGCATAGGCTGAGTAAGTGCGTACCAATACCTTGCAAAAATAAGGCTGTGGTAGCTCAAGGCATCATTATTTAGTTTGAACATGTTAACATCTAGGTTGTGTTTCTAACCAATAGGTAGTGAAGCCGTGATGTTGAGATTTTGACATGTTACGATTACGGCATATTCCGATTTTGATCAGTTGCACAGACACGAAGATCTATTATGCCCAGCCCTAGATTAGAGAAAATTAGATTCGGATCTCGTACATCTCGGATAACTCGTACTAGTTACCACCCTAAAAAACTTGGATCGGCACTTCACAAACCCCTATGATTGTTAGAAAAGATGGTGTAACGCGAGATTTCAGGGGGATATACGTTTTCGAGCCTCGCGCACAAAAGAGATTGGTTCAGAACTGAACTACCATATATAGTCGACAATCTCTAATTGAGTGACTGGTTGGTTTGAGTACTTTGATGGATGATCATTTTAACTTTGTTCGAAGTCAATTGAGCGCGTCTAGCTTTCCTATCGGCAAACATCATGCTACTCATTTAGACGTCTTCATAGAGTTAAAGCCCATTGACCCGTTAAATTAACTTTCTGGCAATGGGGTTTAGGCGTCAAAACAAGTTCACGTATCTGGAAAGTCGTTCTTTTGGGTCGGGCTGTGTTGTCTAGCATGGCGAGCTTTCAAACGAGAAACTCCACGGAACTGTCCGCTGAATTGTATTACAGGTGGGCATCCCTGAATAAAATCTAGATTGTGCTAATTTTCTGGATTATCCTTAGATTTTCTGCGACGACGAAGTGCAAATGCTGCTGCCTGATATCGAATGCGACGGGTTTTATAAAATTAGCAACTAGTTAAAGTCCGGATCAGCCCACACCAACCTTATTCACTGGAACGTTGTTGTGGACGGGAATATCCGTGAGCTGCGGTTCTAGCCCAATGATGTGCTCACAACCTCAACAGAACGGTTATGCTGGTTGATTCGTATCCAGTCTTTCGCCGACTAGACGCAAGGAACTCCTAGCATGGGTTTGCGGGTGAATTTGCCAGCAGCAACACTAGAAAGAAGCTACTCCCAGTTGAGAAGAGTTCGGTTCGCATTAACATTGAAGTCATCGCCTGATAAGGGGATTGCTTGTGTTGGATATCGCGAGAAGTCACCAGGAATTGAAAATCAACCAGTTGATATGCCACTCTAATTTATGAGACCGTTCTTATCTTAGTCGGCCGGCATGGGAAAGAGTGGGCACATTCTTCACGATATCGGCGCTGTTGACCGGAATGAAGAGTATGAGGAGAGCCCGGGTACTATCAACAGCCCGACAATTATTGCCGACCCCAGATTTATAGTGGAGACAACCCCCTGACTGCCCCGAGCCAGACGCCAGACAACGGGACTCAACATTCACCTATCGTCCACCTTACCATCCGTCAACCAATGGTTTCAGGAGGTACTAGGTAGGTGATTCGCGGCGCATTTAACAGTTTATCATTAGCACCAATAGTACTAACATCATTACAAATTCTGTTTCTAAGGTCTGTTGTCGCCTATCCTTCCCCCATGATATCCTTAGTACTTTTCTCGATAGCGCAGAATAATTAGCTCTGATAAATATCAGGCGCGCTTAGGAGTATCTTGACACGCGCACTCCCACGCGATGCGAATAATCATGCGATACACGGCTCAGATAATAATGAGAGCATGGATGCGTAGCTTGGGCTAGGATGGCTAAGTGGGCGGGTGGGTTTGAAGTTTGGAACTATCTCGTATCTCGTATATTGTACGAATACGAGCCACGTTCTACGGCTGTGATCGTCGTACCTCGTAGCTTGGCATAACTATGCTAGACTTTGCCCTTCGGCTTAAACCTGCACGACTCGTAATCGCCACACAGTTCCGAGATTCTACTTGAACAACTCCTCTTGCCTCAATTTGTCTGGTCTTAGCTAATTGTGCGCTGTCCACGCAAGCCATGGCATCTCCAAATCAGAAACCCACCCGCAGACCTCATGCGAAAACTCGGACTGGTTGCCGAGTCTGCAAATCTAGGAAAGTCAAGGCGGGTTTAATCTCTACTACTTGAATGCGACAGACTTCCTGACCAACTCTATAGTGTGATGAGACGCGTCCATCTTGTCGAAATTGTTTGAGGTAGGTTGTAGATCCGTTGCTTATCCGTTTCCGAGATATAATCGGAATGCTAATTGGATATTAGACGCGGGATCAGCTGCGACTTTGCTGCTTCGGCCGGGTCTACAAACCCTGCTTCCGATGTTAACGGGAGTAGTAATAGCGGACAAACTCCTATTGTAAACCAAATCCCGTCTCCGGCTGCCACATCGGTCAACAACTCGCCTCCGATTGATTGGTTCGACGTCCTTGACCTCGAACTATTACATCACTTCACCACATCAACATGCTTCACGTTCTCAACTGAACCGATGGTCCGTAATTATTGGCGCGTCAATGTCCCGCGAATGGGATTCTCTTACCAATACGTCCTCAAAGGAGTTCTTTCGCTCGCCGCACTACATCTTGCAAAATTTAAACCTCAAAGAAGAGATATTCTTACCGAACGAGCAATGATACATCAAAATGCATCATCTTCTATGGCCCTACCCGTACTCAATGATATTCACTCCGAAAACTCAGTACCAATTCTCTTCTTCAGCATGCTGACAATGTTCAACGCTTTTGCTAGCCCTAAGGAATCAAGCGACCTACTCGTAGCATCTAACGGAGCAATGCCTCAATGGTTGCATCTTTTTAGGGGTATGCGTAGCGTGGTAGCATTAAATGGGGAGGTAATGAGCTCCATCTTGTCTTTAGGTTTCATATTTGACTCCGGAAGACAGATGGGCCAAGTCTGGAGGTCTATGATACCACCCGAGCACGAAGGTCTCAAGGAACTAGAGACTACAATCAGAATGTATGTCAAGGATGCGCAGAAACTGGAAGTTCTGGCCCATTCGATAGACGAGCTGAAGCGAGCCTTTGCCTTCACTCATAGTACTAATGTTGCGGATGACCAGCGAGTCAGGGGGGTGTTCATGTGGCTATTTGGCATTCGTGATGAATTCACACAATTGATCAAAGAGCATGACAATGAAGCGTTAAGCGTCTTGTCATTCTTTTGCGTCTTACTTAAACGCTTGGACTACATATGGTGGATCGAGGGTTGGGGTATCCACCTGATCGAGAGAATATGCTCTGTATTAGATGAAGGGTATCGACTATGGATTCAATGGCCAATAGAAGAGATAGGATGGGTCCCATGAGTGGTATATCAATGGTAATGATACTTTGATCTCACTCTCAGTACTTGGTCTATCCTTACCAAATCACCCCTGAAAGTAATATACCCCCATATTGTTAATACACAAACTTCTGGATACATACTACCTAATATATATACAATTGTACGCCAATTAGTGTTTTATTACATGTTGTTACGCTTTTCGTGATCTCGATGTCTGGATAATAACAGGATATTGTTCAACGTCTCCACTCTAGTCTATATATTTAGAAGCATTTGTCTTCGTAAAGATTTCTCTGCCATAACACTTTCGACATACGTACCAACCTACATAGCTCCTCATACCACAAACCCTTTATAAGAAGATACCTTACCACTTAACATCTTAAAAAGGATCACGACAAAGAACTTGTAATTTTTACCTCATAGCACTATAAATATGTCTAACCGAACACCTTACCAAGAGAGGACTACACAGACTCCCCAGGATGAAGAGATGAACCATCTTATCAGGATCTAGCAATATCTCATGACAATAACTCTCGAGGACATATATGAAATGAACGCCCAGACGATTCTAGATATGCCATTGAGATGGGTTTTGCTGAATTATAAGAATTTCTCTCCTTTAGCTCAGCTCCAGCTGAAGTCGTACGGTACTCTTTACTGTCTTACGAATGAAGCTGTCGAGACTACCGGTGAGTTTCACCAACCGAGTCCGTTATCTCGGAAAGCATCGTTCCTTGATATATCCGACCGACTTAAAAAAGGAAAGGGACCCGATCAGTAGAGGGTTCAAGCAATAGCCCACAGACTCTTAAGCACCAAATACGGCATCAATCATTTACATACCTAGGTAATAACTAATAGAATTCACGAAAAAGATAGAATATGATTACCTAAGATTAAATATCTCTTAATTGAATTCGAGAAATCAATATCTTTCTCTTCCTAAATGTAACAATTTCAATGTGATCAACAATGCCTTGTAAAATATTTTGGTTTTTAGGACCTAACTAAGACCTTGTTGAAAACAGCTCTGTAAACTGACTCTTTTATCTAATTTTTTTCTAGCGTCGTTTTATGTCTGCTCATATTTTTCTCCTGACTACCCCTTCAAGGCTTCACTTCCAGTTTAACCTGAGCTTCTTCGTATCTCTTTCCCCATCTCTCCCTAGTATCACCACAATATCACCCCTTTAAGGTTACTCACTACGGCTTCAAAACTAAAGGCATCGTACTTAGACACTTCTGATATTTCAAGTACTAATAATGTAGTAAATATTTAAATGTGCGCAGTAAAGAATTTATTGGTCATGAGCTTAAACAGTGTATCTAAAGGTTCGAATGATCTAAACAAAGATGAGGGTTATTGAATACGGGACTTGGGATAATATAAGGTACCTATGCAACCTACCTAAGCATATGCACTTGATATGCGATGAAATTATATTATTATTCGTTGAAACGTGTATTAGTAATCCTATTCCTAGACGACATTAAAGATCTCTTGCCCCCTAAAGATTTTAATAGACTTAAGCACGAGAAAGCACACAACATCGTAGGGCGTACAATAGTTCCATTTCAAATTCGGTTTCCCTAGGTATTTCGTTTGCTATCTAACTAGATTGATATTCTCTGAATAGGAAGGTGGGGTTTGGCATCAGCATACTCTTATTGATCGCTGTTCTAGCTGAAGCGATCCAATCTAAAATGATTCAGAAAACTAAAAGATCAGATCGGATTTATTGAATACATTCGTGCCGATGAGGTAGGAGGGAGACTGAGATGGAGCGTAGATTGGAAGGAGGGGTCGAAAGGCGTAATCAGCACGACGCGCGGGCAATGACGTTGTTGCTGAGGGAGAAGCGCGGATAGCATGTGTATTGCGCAGCTGTCGGATCTACGGATTGACCTAAGGACTGAGGAAAGAGAAGGCTTGGCTCGAAGGAACTCTACCTAGGTATACAGGTATACTACACGAAGTATGGTTGAGAGCCATTGTTTAGGACCATGATTTGTAGACTCGAAACGGTTGAAAGTTGATCCCTAAATAGGTATGTAAATTGACTTGCATGATTTGAAAAGTTTCCATTTAATGACTGCTGACGACATCGCTAGGCATCAGACGGTGCAAACTTCAGCTCTCTCAGCCTCTTCGTCGTATATTAGGTGACTGACAGCGCAATCCTCCCCGATACCCTGCTGTCTATTCGCTGCATATGCACGAATTAGGTCTTCCGGGTGGTTGGGGATTAGCGGGGCGGACCAGGGGGGTAGGTCACTCAAGGGACTACCTCACCTTTGTCAAAAATAGGTATCTTCCACTGCGTATTCCTCCTCCTAGAATTTTCTTGGTGTTATTAGAAACTGTTACTAATGCCTCTTCTAATAGAACTAGGCGCTGTAATTCCATGTAAAATTATTCTATGTAAAGCTCTCGTATCCATCTACCGATGATGAAGCTTAATTCGTAGTGGGGCCGAGACTTTTGCGGTCCGTTCCGCACCTTAAACTCAAACTTTGAGACATGTTAGTTGATAGGTACTACTTATACGAATTTATGTTACTGTGACAACCTCAGCTGCAGAGGCCTGCAGGTACGACATCGGTCAATTTGCATGTCTAAAATCCAGAGAGGGGGTGCTTGATCATGAGAAAAATATGTGATTATATTCTTATTACAATTATTATGTTTTTATCTTCGTCTCCGTGGCATGTTGCCATTATATGTATAGTATGTCTATGATAGCATGATATCATAAGGTCATGATCGTATCCCATATTCCTAGTCCAGCACCCTTCATTACAACACCATTATAACCAAAATAGAATTAAAGCTGGAAGGCGCTTTAAGCAACAGCAGTCATCTTGTAAGGCTTCAGCGGGATTGTCACTGGTGTGCACTTGACCTCCCGGTCCGAGTAGATCTGTCCGAGTGTCCAGTTGGGGTTGATGTGAGTCTCGTCTGTGCAAGCGAGAGTCAGGTTGGCAGTACCATAGGCGTTAATTGTGGTTCTATCGAAATTATTAGAAAATGGATGCTTAATTCAGTTGATTGCGGGGAGTGTAACTTACGGGTACTGCGGGTCTTCATCGCTGCATGTCCAGGTTTGGTTGACATTCAAGACTCCGCTCGGCCGGCTGAAGTCGAATGTGGTCTTTGTGGTGGAGCCGTCCGGAACAGTGCAGTTGTAGGCAAAAGTACCGTAGAAGAAGTCACTCAATTGGTTGCTAGTGGCGCTGCAAACGGCTTTGTACTCGAGAGCCGGGTTGGTAAGGTTGAAATTGACATATCCCCACGAGTTTTGGTGCGCAGGTGTCGTGAAAATATAGCTCGCGTGGTAATCGAAGTTCTCAACCTGCCATGCGAAGTTGCCGAAAGAAGAAGCTTGGCACCCAGGGTTGCTATCGCGGGTTTGAAGGCCTACTGGCGCAGCAATTGCCAAAGGTAGAAGAGTGATGAGGGTGGAGATGAAGTTCAACATTGTCGTTTATCGGGTATTGTTTATTATTGGCGTGGGTTTGGACAATGTATAGGATATAAATGTATAATGTTTAAAGTTGTAAAAGTGGTTGATCAAAAGGTTTTGAGCAATGTCGTGAGTATATTAGGTATGTATGTATTATTCGATGGTGTTTTCAAAAGTCCTCTACAATCAGGAAGATCAAAACCATTTATATAAAAAATTGAATAGACAAAACAGTGTTCTAAATTGTGGCCGGCTCGTCTCGTGTGGGTTAAGATCTGGTGATGAGTTTTTGGTTCTAGAAAACGAAAGCGGACTATGTGACGTCTGAGGACGATCTTGGTATGCTTTGGGTCGCCAAGATCTCGTATTCTAGTGAGGGGGCTATGGAAGTAACAGCGAGTCATACTGCTGGAAGAGGCTGGAAAAGGAAAAGACGGTCGCGCCATATGCCGACGCTCGCCTTACTATTAGCGGGTCTAATAGTGGATCTTCAAGGGTTCAACTCGAACACTTCTTAGCCTTTATTGGCTTGCATGGGGAGATCTAAGTAAATAGTGGGTAAATAGTTGTTCGGTACTGAGCGATTTCTCTCTTTTTTCGTGTTGTTGTAGCGCTGTAGCGCCTCCACGGTAGCTATTTTTATTCTCGCTTAAGCATGCTAATCGTGTAATCGTACCGGCACTCTGGAAAGAGGCGGACCGTTAAACCTTGAGCAACTAAAAACTCTATTCACCGTCCCTGGATCCCTCGAATCAAATTCCCATCCCTTCACATGGGAGTTCTGCACGTACTATGTACACTGCACGTATTGATAGTTCGTGCTCTCCGTGCATCCAGCTGGGCTGCTTATGCCTCATTGCACTTGATGATTGGATCACCCCTTAATTGCTATTGAGGCTGCGCAAGTAAGGGAATACGGCAGTAACGTTACTACACAGAAAATCTACTACACGTGGAAAACCTTGATTCAACAAGCACCGCATACACTGGGTAACTACCTATGACTTTTTCTATAACACATAAGTCATACTATACACGTATAATAGATAATGGACCGAATAACACTCTTTTAGCTGGCTCTATAGAGAACCGAAACGTATTCGCCTGAATCATGTCTCGGTATTTCTTGTCTGTCATACGATACGAGAAAATCCCAATCCTTTGAGCGTACATTTTCTCTCGGCAGCTTTTCCTGTCACGTTGCCACTATTTCATTGTTTGTCGTCTAGTAATATGTATTGCGTTGATGCTCTGGCGGAAATCTCTAGCTCATCGCTCTACCGGCATGACATCATATTTCTTTTAGTAGGTATCCATCGAGGTAACTAGCTTAATTTCGAAGACTGACCATTCTGAAGTACCGAGGTAAAATCCAATGAGATGCTTGGTTGAATTAATAGAATAATTGAAGCGCTGTCTGCTTCAGCCGAGTCAGTACTAGGTAGTCAATACGCTTGGTTTGCTACCAAACAGTCGATCGCCAACAGTATTCGGATATACCCATATTAACAGCAAGTATCTGATGACAGTATCACGATTACCAAAGCTTCCATACTACGTAGAAGACCCACCATCGTTAGAAGCTGTGGATCAATTTCTCGGGATCTCCAGAACCATCCTCGGTACTCTGAACCTGGATCTGGGGAACAACCATATATTGGATCTTTGAGGTTTCCCAACACCGTCAACCTTATTTAAAAGCCGCGGAATCTGGTCGTGGTGAACAGGGTTTTAGCCCACCGTCCAGAGCGCCACCTACGCCTTTTTATTGAAGTTTCTGGGTATCTTCTTCGACCCTTACTTCGTTCCTCGTGGTCTAAATTCTTCCGAGTCGCCCGAGACAAGAACTCTGTTGGCTCTTCATCGCGAAAATACGTCATGATGAATATATAATAATTAGGATGCGACGGCTCTGTGTGACCCTTTGGTTGTATGTGGTGATCAAAGTGTCGATTCTCAACCTCACCAAGTCTACATCCGTGTGACTTTCTCTACTATCTTCTTGCCAAGCCACCTAGGCACCTTTCCTCTTCTTGGCGATTTAAGGTGACCGTCGTTTGGATTCCATGTTCGATAAGTTCAACTTTGCGATACTCAATTTGAAAGCCTAGCGGTTGTCTTCACGACAAGCTTTATGAGATCTTGAAAGGAATTTCTGATGAGAGAACTATCAATGTGGCGCGGTGTGCGGACTTCCGATATGTTTACCTACCTGGTAGGTATGGATTTATGGATATCTATTAACAATTAGCTCTATCATCACAGCACTCATCTATCATCATGTTCAAGAACAAATACAACAAAGAGGAGAGAATAACATGAATGGCTCAATTGACCGCCAATACGTCAATGGGATGGTATTCAATTCTATAAATTGAGATCGTCTCGAGATTGAAACGCGGTGAAGCAATGATTACATAACCATGCAAGCAAAAGAAATGTCGAATGCACTTATATGGTACTTACGTAAGAATTGTGCAATTATCAGGATCTCAATGCCCCACTCTGCCCCGACAACGCCGAATCTCATGCGGTCGAGTCTCGTGCTCAGCTTCTTTCCAGCTGCCTATTCGCGATTCGTCACTCGTCATTCGCCATTTGTCGTTTCATATTCCATTTCTATCCCCAATCATCAACAGCTGTACTAATATTCTCTTTCTCAAAGTCATTTCCGAAGACCGCAAGCATACTTAACATTAATAATTACTCGCTGGAAAGCTTAGCTCATTGCTTAATTCCCATCAGTTCACGTCCAGAATTGCGTCGAGTCTAGGGGTATGGCACCACCCGCCGAGATTACCATCCCGACAACATCACAACACCCACCCGACGACAATTCGAAGCCGTACACGCTCTACAACATCACATTACGTCTCCCTCTACGAACTTTCGTCGTGCAGAAGCGCTACTCAGATTTTGCTACACTACACCAGACGCTTACCTCCTTAGTCGGTGCTCCACCGCCCGCCCCCTTACCAGGAAAATCATGGTTTAAATCGACCGTCTCGTCTCCCGAATTGACCGAAGACCGCCGGCGTGGGCTAGAGTCGTACCTCAGAGCTATCGCGGAATCACCCGACCGACGATGGCGCGACACGCCAGCTTGGCGCACATTCCTCAACCTACCGAGCATGAGTAGCACTGGCAACAGCGCAGCGAGCATAAGGGCGGGTTATGGCATCCCGAATAAGGATGCCGCGAATGCAGCTGCCTCGCAGGACCCGGGGACATGGCTAGATCTACACGGCGAGATGAAAAGAGATTTCCAAGAAGCGCGACGGTGCCTAGCGAAAAGAGATAGCGCGACAGACAATTCGGCTGCACTCGAAGCTGGTTCGGCGGCCAAAAAAGCATTGGTTAAGGCCGGAAGCTTGTTGACGGTGCTTGGTGACGGCTTGAGGGCGATGTCGGATGCGAGACGACTCGGCGAGGGAGAAATTAGGCGTCGGAAGGATCTGCTCGCTGCCGCGCGGGTCGAAAGGGAAGACCTAGAGAAGCTGAGCACTACGGTTTCCGCGGCCGCGAAAGCGTCGCAGAAAGGAATGCCTTCGGCGGCAGACAAGGCTGCGCTGCTTGGAAATGGACCCAAGACGGGAAGGAGGGTTCTTGGCGCTCCACTACCGGAAACTGAGCGCACTCGGGAATTAGACAACCAGGGCGTAGTACAACTGCAACGGCAGATGATGAAGGAGCAAGATCAGGACGTGGAAGAGCTCACCAAGATCATCCGGCGGCAGCGCGAGATGGCCGAGGCTATCAACCGCGAGGTCGAGGAGCAGACTGAGATGCTGGATCATGTGAATAACCAGGCGGATATCCTGAGCAGTAAGGTCAATGTCGCGAAGAACCGTACCAAGAAAATCTCGTGACTCGACCTCATCACCGGGGTAGCGGTCCAGAGTGTCGTACTCTGCGTCGAGATTGTTATCGGAGTCACCTGGTTAGGGCAGGGCATGTTCGAGTGGACGGTTTGGTTCATTGAATCTTTGCTCCAGCTGACGCAGGTGGATTGAACTCTTCTGAATATCGTATCATAGCATTTGCGTATTTGGCCTTGTTTGGGTTAATGGGAGGCAACAGAACCATGACATGACATGAGTCTATGGTTTACTTATGCCGATTCCGTTTGGGCGGTTTATGCATGGGACGAGCATGGCTTGGTTGGTGGAGAACAACTGTACTTCTGTAAACTGTTATCGGTTATGGCATAAGATACCATTAGAATCATGAGATTGTATACTTGTAAACTCGTATTAATTAACAGCGAATCTATCGTGATGGGCTTCATGTGATTCTAGTCACTCAGCGTAAGGTAGTATTGATCAAGTCTTGGAATCAGATGATGACAAATTGGAACCTTGGACGATTCATGTCTACTGGCTGAGTCGCATGCTTTCGCATGCTCCTGTTGTTCCTATAAATTCATCGTACATATATGGAATTGTTGAAGGTCAAATTAAGGTTTGCAATTAGTGACACCAGTACCCAGGTAGCTAACTGTTTTTACCTACTAGTGGTATTGTAATGACCATGACCAGTGTGTCGAATGACTAAGCAATTCTGTAAAAGGGGCTGCTTAGTCATCAACGACATCAGCAGCAGGCCTCACCACATCATAGCAAGTTTTCAATACGAATTTTGTCGTGAATCAACTTCTACGGTGATAGCTACTACTTATTTATCGTGAAGTGCAATTTCATTGCTTGTCGTAGCCAAGTACTGGACGGACGCTTGAGCGTCATGAATCCCAAACATATACCTACTTCAATATGAGTCACTAGGATATGCAAACTGGCGATATCTTATATAAACTGTACACATGGAATAATCCTCTTGCAATCACAATGATCTGTTTTTGCTTTCCTACCTATATAACCATTGAAAACCTTTACGATCGCAGTGTCATATTTCAAATCTAACCTCTATATATCTTATAGCTTCATTGATATTTACATTAGCTCCCCCGTAGAGTATTCCCCGCTTCTCTGCCGGTTAAACATCATGTCGGAATCTAGAACCTCTGCCGCTAGGTGTCCATACCCGAGTGGCATGAATAGGTACCTGCGCCTCTATCTGGCGGCCGAGAATTGAGTCTGTATATCTGGAGAAAACGTTACTTGAAATCTTTTCCATAGGTACCTCTCAAGGCACAATGAAAAAGTTGATCGGTAAAGCTCTGACCAAGTAGGCCACAGTTTTGGGGCAACTACTCATACATTGTAGGCAGTTGGCGGACAGTGCATACCGTGGATGAAATATCTAACTAGAAGGTGACGATCGGGCACGAGGTAACTTGCTCTTTCCCGAGTAAACTTGAATACAGTATTGCAGCTACTCTATTCGCTGATTATTATCAATTGCGGAGCTATGACCAGTATAATCCGCCAAAGACTGACTCACCTTTCTCGTCACTAAGAGATAGTACATAGTACTTGGTACGGTAAATACAGTAAATACTGTACTAGATCATCACTTTCACAGTACCGCCTGCCGGCAGAATCAAAAGACCAAAGTCCCACTCTTTCGCTAAAAAATTCTATATATACATTGGCTGCAGACATACATTCTAATCTTTCACTTTTTATCTAGAGTTTTCCGTAGAGCATCTATCCAGAACGGTAACTAGACTTTTGATTTTCCTCGGTCGCACAAGGATTCCTCCGTCGTCTTTTACCGTACACTATTCAACGCTCTTATTCTCTTCTGCCTTCCAAAAACTTTCCTTCATATCTTCCACTACATTACCTGGTTACGTTTTCGTCACCGTAGTTATTGATTTTATCTATCGACCTTGGTCCTGGTAAGACGCCATCCTCTCATTTACTCTTTCACCTAATTCCGCCTTGTTTTAGAAAGTTCGCCGTTTAATTGGTTACTAATCAATGGGCTTAGTAGACGTTTCTCGTACCTTGACCTTGCATCACACTAAAGTATTTATCTTCTGATTCCTATTGTAAGTTGACTATAATCAATTCGTAGCTCTTCTCTCTTTAAGCTATTCTAACGTATTTGATTTAGCACACGATGGAGTTAAGAAGTGGTAAGGTGGTCAAAGGGGCCAAAGTCGTGGTCAGAAAGGCCAAAGCCATGGCCAAGGACCGTCCAAAAAGAGAGCGAAAACACCACCTACTTAACCGGTGGATCCTTGAGAAATGGGAGCTAGATGAACTGAACAAACTTAAAGAAGCCGAAGGTAATAGACCGAACGTGGAGAGCCCACCGAAGCCACCAGCACCGCCCCGAAGTCCGCGCGAGGGCCGGGTTTGGGATAGGCTCGCCTTTGAGGGCGCTCAGCCAGGGCCCCAGTGAGTAACATCCAGAGTTCTTTCTTCCCCTTCTTAGTATCATTTCTGCTCGCTTGGGAGTACAAGCTCCCGAGACATGCGTCAAATGAGCCAATCTCCTTCCTAAGCAAGTAATTACTAACTCCTGTTGTTATAGTGGGGTCACTTTCCGCGGGATGCTGGGGGTCGCGAATTCAGTCTATACGTTCGCGGCTGAAGACTTCGACAAGATGGAATTATATGACCATGTAAGCTACATCTTGTCGGTCATCACGGAACCGGAAATCCCACTTCCTAAGGCTATAGTGTCGAGGGAAGTGGTGGTGATGGCCCAGCAACAGCTATACCACTCGAGGGAGAACCTTGGTGCTCGGTTGGCCCTCAAGGCCGTGATGGCCAACCTGTCGTTGTTCGGCTTGCGTGGCCAGGTGAATACCTGCCAGAACTGCTTCGAGAAGTTCCGGCCGCCGCCCACTCGCCACCACCTCGAGAACCTGGGGGAGTATTTCCTAGGCCCATGCCGCTACCACCCAGGTTAGTAACCCCTAAGCCTAAACCATTCTATACGAAATCAAAAACTAATATTCTATTTTAACAGGTCAGATACGGTCGTATAATGACAACCTGGACGCAGATGACTCGACTCGCCATCTGGGGCAGGGCTTCCTCAGCGAGCGAAACGTAAAGCTCGACGAGTTCAAGATCTGGATGGGGACTTGCTACTGGGATTGTTGTGGAGGAAAGCTGTTGGAGGTTGGGCCAGACGCCGGCAAGCGCAGCCAAAGGAAAAAGCACGAGCCCTTGTCGCCATGGGAGATTCCTAATGAGTACGATGGGAAAGTCGGGTGCAAGGAACTCGAGCGACATATCCCGTTCGAGTGATACCCGCCTCCCCATTCGTCTTGTGATGGTTACCTTTACAGCCTGCCCAGCCTGTCACACTGGGTTTTGCGCTTTGGCCCCACCTTCCAAATGACCTTTTACCCCTTTTCCAGTACCATCTATAGGCGTTAAATGCAAGCAGTGGCAAACAGGGTTTGTTTGTATAAAAAGCAGGCGTTAGGGATGGAGATGGACATTTTAGGGGTCGATTTTATCTTATCTCTGGTTTCCCCAGGAGTTTATAGGAATACATTGGACCGAACTTCTCTCCTTTAGAGCATGATGAGCCAGCTACTTCACAGGTCCTACTTTATCATAGTTTGCATTTCAAAATATTGTTATGATCTATTTCAGAGCATGTCTATCCATCTAGCAGGTACTATACACATGCAATTGGAATTTTGAACGACCATGATATCACATTGAAGCAGTACCCGCTCTTGTAAGGCTCAATTCCACGTTCAGTCTAACAATAGTGCAATTGTGTCAAATATCGTACGATGAAGCACAACAATTTGTTGACAACATTGTGGATGTCGGGAGAAATGGTTGAGGACAAAATGTTGAATACAAAGTTAAAACTATGTCAAAACAGGCTATAGGGAACATTTCAGGAGATTTCGCAAGGGACTACATTCTTGCTTGAACGGCCATTAATAATCAGGTTGCCCCCGTCCCCTTTTCCAGGCGCTTCATGTTCGTAGTACTTACAACGATAGACGATAATGACGTCAGGATTTGGTATTAATACCTCCTATAAATCTAATGAATGGGGTATTTAAAGAGGTAAGACAAAAGTGCATTTGTAGAGCGGGCTATCGGATCTATGAAGCGCTTTGTGATATTCCCACGCGAACCAAGACACGGCGCACGATCACCGGAGCCGAAGCACACCGGTGTGCGAGTTTCAGCCACCATAAGCAGCCCTATATTATGCAAGATACCTACCCAATAAGACTCGAGGGATTCTGCCGACTGTACCCATTTAGGCTCGAGCTATTCCTCAAGTCATTGGGCTGAAGGTCTCACTGTAGTTGCAGATCTGTGACTTATGTAGGTACAAAGTACGAGAGAAATGACATCGGTGGAAATGCAAAAGTGTCTTAGATAAGACGCCGGCGTCGGTCTATGCCATTTATGTCATCCAACTAAGACATAACCCTCGAGACCGGATATATATCAGCGGTGTGGAAGCCCAGACACGCGGCTATGTTCCAATCGCATCTGAGATATCAGAAGATAAATTGCGTTACCTCCCATCCGACGATCCCATTATTTTAGGATTCAGCGGCGCCTCGAACCCGGAAGCGGGCTAGCAAGACCTTCCGACGATGATTGACTCGGATACGGGCTATCTGAACCAATTCCACACCTATCAGCTTAATTAGCACGGCAGTGATCGTCAATTACGATATCCCTAGATTGGGTTCTAGAACGATTCTTTGGAAAATTGCAGCTGAAACATAGCCTACGACGATGTCGAGACGGCGCCTTCAGACGTCAGCGGCCCATTCGCTGGTCCCGACGCACCGGGAAGGGCGCCGTCGTCGCTAGCACGAACCCCGTGCTTCTGCTAGGCAGGGATGGCCTGCACAACTTGGCTCGCGACAGCTCGGGCCGCGTCGGGGAAAGCACGTAAGTCTTGCGTGGTTAACGTGATGCCGGATGGCCGGAGATGCGTGCGAAATCTGGGGAAGAGGAGAAATTGATGGTCAAGCCGGCGGCGAGCTAAGGACTCGCGATTGGGAACGATGATTCCGCACGCGCGAGGCGCTGATACATACACTATGGTAGGTACGCTGAGTCTTGGATACGCGTGTCTCGGCTGTCAACTAGCTCAGAGACAACTAGGTAGGCAGGCATGGGCAAAGCATTAGCGCTGCCGACGAATTGCCTAAACGATCGCTCGTGCCTGTTAGCGTGGTTGCGATCGTGGTTGAACGTTGTAGATAATCGTTTTGAAATTGTTACGTATCGGCTGTGACATCTGCCATTCACCTTGGAAAACTACCGGCTCCCGCCGCCGATGAAAAGCGTGACATGGCGGAGTTGCTGGATTGGGACTAGGACGTTGTCACCTGTGACACGGTCGAGTTACGAGCAGCAGGTGAGCAATGGCCATTCCGCCGCCGTGGCGATCACCTTCGGGGGAAAGCATTAGTTAGCGCGAGGCGTGCATGGGTGCGCGGCCGAGATCCCAAATGCAGGTAGCCGGAGAGGGAAGACGCGGTGGATCTTAGGTGCGCTGTCGATCGAAAATCAGGGTCTTTAACCCCGAAGCAGGTGGATATTTCCTAATCGTCAGAAAGGACTTCTCGTAATTGGTTCTTGGACCGATAGATCCCACGAAGGCTAATAGAGGTAGATAGGGGGTGTGGACTGCCGGATTTTGGTTCCGATGGTATTCTGATGATACGGGTGCGATCGAAGCGGGTGCCGAGCTTGGCGACTGGATTTTGAACGTACATACGGAGATGCGAAACCAAGGATTGTTTCTCTTATGATATTAGATAACGTGCTAGGAATACGTTTTTATATACTGATTTACCATGCCACGTTGTCCGTGACACGGATGTGGCTACGGTTGGGGGCGGATAGGGCGAGCACTAGGTATCAGCTTGTAATACGAAGAGCCAAAAGATGGGGCTGCGTCACAGTAGACGGGTCCTTGCTTGAAGTGCGGAAGTGGTGTGAAGACCGATAGAACTATAGGTTATACGTAGATGCATTAGATGTGGCAATGCCATGTTCACCTATTGCATACTTCCTACCTGTGGTGGTATCTGTATAGACGTTACTATCCGTATGGGTTTGATATATCTACTGCCATTGGGTTTTGTTTGTTTATGTTATTGAAATGGTTAAAATTATATAACGGCTAGGGAATTATATGACGTTGGATTAGCAGCATACAACCCAACTGGCTAGCCTTTTTAGTCTTCAATTGGTAATTGGAAGAGTTGGGCAAGGATCCATCGGCGAGGCTTCATGTGAATTTACTCTGTTTCGGGCATTTGGCTAGCTACTATATAGACGCAATAACTTTTAATTGGTAGGCTATGACGAAATGTTGTTGTGGGAAATGTTACATGTTACAATCGATGCATTCTGCAATGCGACGCTTTCTGCTTCTAAGTCCTCTGTTCCTTCGAGATGTGACCAACGAACTACCTAATGTCATCTCTACCCAAAGCACGCGGGATGCGGGTAAGGCATCGTTATTGGAACTTGATCTGCACATCGGTGAAAAAATTCCCATGACTTGCAGTAGAGCGGATGCCACTGAGCGGGTCAGAGATTATTATTAGTCCAGCCCGTTACAGTTGACTCTGCATGAGGTCCAGTCCGTAACGGTATACCACTAGCTCTGGGCACGGCAGAGAACGGCTTGCATTGTGGCCCAAAGATTGCGACCACAAACTGCAAGATGACAAAATAATCCCACACGGGCGGCTCCCATGAATCTCAAAGATATAGTGGTCTAGAAAGCATCTTCTCGGAGTAGACGAAGACTCCAAAGTCTTAACATATGCCTATACTTGTACGTTAGAGCCGTTGACTAGCGCATCGATGGCTCCGTTTTGTCTAACAATGGTTGCCGAACATGATCCCGTAAAATATGTCCGTAGACACTTCGGCACCATTCCGCTATTTCATCCCGATGACCCGATAACCTGGGACTACTAGCTCGTTAAGCTACGGACTGAAGGAGTTTGGACTGTTCAATATAACTATCGTGGGCTGAAGGTGGGATAGCGTATTTAATAGTTTGTGACTAATAGGTAGGTGGTCGACGCTGTTTAACGGTTTTCAGGCACAAATAATTGGGGCGACGTCATGGGGTTAGCGGACCTAAAACGAGCAAACCTATATGTTAGTATAACCAGGCCGGGAAAAGGTCAATTTGGCAGTCATCCATTAATTAATCGACCATTGGTTGCTTAGATGAGTTTCATTTGTCGACGAGGACCGACCGTTTCCATTTCTAGCTATCCCCGAGATAGGTATGGGTGGGAATTAATACGCAGCCCTTGAAAGTGATCGGCATATCTTAGAAAGGTATCCCACCCTTACGTTCCCTGACCAGGTCCCTGCACAGAACGGACACGGTGCGCCATCTGCTTGTGCAAAACCTGGGGAAGACAAGGGTAAGCTCGTAGATGTGAACCTCGGAATATGAGGCGCTTTGCTCTTGTAGGAGTAGTGTATGTATCGGAACTTGGTAGTTAATATTAGGAAGCTTACCTTAGCGTTCTAATGGATGGCCGTGTTCCGATAGTTGGTAGGTAGATTTGTTGTCTACCTAGTAGTTTACTGGTAAAGGTTATGGTTATAGGCGTATTAGGAATGCAATCTAGAATAACTTCTGTCATAACGCGGACAATAAACCAAGGATAGAGCTATGTAAGTGCCCAGTAATTTATATATTGTTGGGACGGAAAATTATATCAGACCAACCTTCAGCCTGACTTAAGGCCAAATTAGTGCCAACTTTTTAAGAGTTTTGACCGAACTTCGACGTCCATTGGCGAACTTCTTTAGCTTCGAGTTTAACGTCAGAAATACTAAGGAGAGTCGTAAGCGTTTAAACTGACACAACTTAATATGGCCTATGGACAATAATAGTAGATAGGTACAGGGTAGCTAATGGCTTGTACAACCCTGGGGCGCTGTCCACCTGACATTTCACACTTTTCATGTCTCTATTTCAGGTATAAAGCGGGCTGGTTAGTGCCGAAGCTCGAAGCGCAGCTGAGGACTGGTGTCGGAGCTCACTCGAAACGGCAGCAGTAAAAAAAAACCTAGAATCCTGGATCAAGGTGCTATGCGGTAGAACGGGTTTTATTAGCTTCATGGTGGGCCAGACTGCTCCATCCATTAAAGGAATTGTCTGGGCGCTGATCTGACCCCGAAGTGGATTTTGGAGAAATTTGGGGTTCTGGGGAAGGACAAAAAGTCTTGCATCGCCCTTTTCCCCAGATGCCGAAGCACCGGGAGGTAACCTCTCCGCGGTATGCGTGAAGGTGGACGCGTGCCGATTGGGAGCCCTATTATATGGCAGTGGATAGTGGCCGATATCGACCTACCGATGTCCCATGGATGCTTCTGAACGGTTGCAAAGCAGCGCCGCAGGGTCCTTGGTGAGCTGCATGCCTAGATATACCTTCGGCTACGCCCGATATTAGCAACATATTTATACACTAGCATACCTACGTTGCGATGGATATTGGATATTTGGAGATATCCATGTCAAGTAAATCCAGCCTTCAGAACCGAACTATTCGTAAAGATAGTATAGTGACTCGAACTACCTAATCCACTAAACCTGTCACTTTCGCTTGTTAAGTAAGTGAGTAGGTAGCTAATTGGTATGTATATAACGCATTATTAGACAAAAGCCACAATATGCTCAAAATTACGTACTCGGATCGGGGCATAAGCGAAAATGATACACCTGACACATCTTTCACTTAGCTTCTAAAGCTATGTCTATCTGGCATAGGTCCAGATAAATATCGAATTCTTGCGGTGTGAGAGGCGCCAAGGTGAATACCTTCCCAGTAATCAAGGTGAAGCAGATGATTCAAGGGTTTGATTCGCCAATTGTCCGGAGAGGAACTCACCCATGTTATCCGAGATCCTGGAAGAACCGGAGAACTCCTATAGTAAGAATTGCATAATAGCCGCTCACCTACCTGGGTATGGAGAGAAATGCTGAAGTTGCGTTGTTCCCGGACTCGATACTTATGTGATGATATGATAAACGACCTTGCTCAATCCATTGATCCGCTTTATAAGTGGTTTCGGCGTGACGAAAAGAGGTTGAGATTAAGACCATAACGAATTGAACGAAACGATATCGTTTAATGCAACGGTAGTCGGGGGCCAATTCCGGTCGAGGTGACTTCGGTTCGCGTTTTCTTCATACATAAAATGCATAGTTCGGAAATTCGCCTGGGTACCTGGTTAAAGCTGATTCTCACTAGTATGGTAAGACTCGGTTTTGTAGCAGGTGGATCTCGTCGAAGTGTAGGGTTCGTGGGTCATCACCAGTGCCTACTTATATTGTAAGCTATTTCTGTTCGTCTTGTGATATACATACCTCCTACCTACTAAGCAAGATATGGAACAAAAACCATAGCTTGCTTAAATCCGACGTTCTAGAAAAGATTTTCGTATGTGAGGGAGGCGTCATACTATGTATGTTGGAGGAACTAACTGTGCGAACAGATGGGTTCGTTTGCACCCTCGTCCGCCCTCCGTACCCCTGTTTCGATAAATCTTGGCTGAGGCGATATGGCCAACGGGCGAACATTGCGCCATAACATCGAGCTGCGTGGCATGCAGGGTTACTTTTTTAAGCCGTTGATACCCCAAACGTGCTCTAAAGGAACCTGTCGCTGCCCTAGCTGGTTCGGCTAGCCGAGCCCGAACAGCCCGAGATCTTTGCTTTCTCGCTTGGTAAAGTGGTATATCACACAAAGAGGTCTATGTGAAATTAGGAGGGCGCTTTCATAATATTTGTATCTATGAAGCCGTGGTGTCCGATGCAATTTCTTTACTCTGACTATTAAATGTAGACACAACGCACAAGGTGTGAGCGAGTGCCAATGACACCAAAATTATTAAAGCCCGAAGAGAGGGATCAGGCTATGTCCGTCCCCGTCAAGGGCGCCCATGGGATTCTTGGCTTGTCAAATCGGCCAATCCCAGGTCTTTGATTTGCTTCCGTAGTTACATAGTAGCTGTCGCTGCGGAAGGCAAAATCGTCGTTGTGCATCCGGAGGCTAGACTGACCTAGATGGAAGGTAGCTTTCATTATTGGCTCGAGAATTGAACGGAAGTCCCGTCAAGTGATCTCTTGATAAGAAAAGATTACATTATACGTGGCTAGTGTCAAAATATATTTATGCGAGTATGATCGCAATAGGTCGTGATATGCCTTCACGAGGAAAACAAGTACTTTACCAAGTAGGTAGATTCCCGATACATAAATTTTGTGTGCCATACCACGTTTTCTTCACCAACGGGAACGGGCTGTTCTAGGCTTCCCAATTGACGGATTGACGAGGTCACACAGCAAGTACTTATCCGTCGAGCTTTTGCCATACATACCTAAGTACCTACCCAGTAGCAGGTAAATGTTGTTGGGAGGGAGACGGGAGCAACAGCTAGCCTCGCGCGGCGGGATTAGGTAGGTATTACTAGTAGCAGCCACAGGCATTCCAAACTGCCTATTAAGCTAATCCTCTGAGGCTTAAATCAATATTGACAGACCTTACAACATCCCAGAATCGATGTTGGCCATATCCTTCGACAGCCAGGCTTACCGTGTGGGAAGTTGATCCTGATGAATGCCAGGGTCTCGCGAAGGGAAATTGCCATTGCCATTGCCATACTTCTAGACTAGTTGAAGAAGCTTGACTTATATGCAGGTAAGACTGGCCATGTAAGACTGGTCATATATTCGATTCAGGGACCAATTCGAAAGCATATTTGTGGGCAGGTTTTTTTTGAGTGAGCGAACAAAAATATAGCTTTTTGTGTGTTGGTACATCCATGGATAGCTAACGACCATCTGCAAGCTGCGATCTTCGGCGGCTACAGCGCTGTTAAGACCCGTATATTAGGTGGGTCCGGATATAAACTGTATACCTAGGTACTTGGATACCACACACATAGAATTAACCCAGATAGGTACAGATTAGCAGTAGCCTGCATCTTTTTACCTTGGCCTGCCATTTTTAGTCTATCGCATTAAAGGGGGCCCTTGTTTCTTGAAGCAAACCTCGTCATGGAGGAAATAGTAATGGGTAACAAGAACAAGATACATCCGTATCTTCGCCATAGGTACTTACGTGTTTGTCATACCGAACAGATGAAGGAAGGCATCGTATGAACGTTCAACTACAAGTATGTCCCTGGGTATTTTTGTTCCAATATAAATCGTATGAGACCCAGGCTTAAAGATCAGCAACCTCCAGCAATCCACTTATGCGGATTGAATGATTTGCTGTGCCATTGGATCCGAGACAAGCTTCCTCTTTTGTTCGTCAATACGGGAGTAGATGAATCCTAGATTACTATCGTTAACGCGACGTTATATATATCCGGAGAGGGCTATTGGCCTGGACGGAACCCCTGACGGCGAACGTATAAGAATAGTGTGTACTACGTAATTTGTGCTATATGCGCGTGTGTTGCGTGTGGTGTGAAGCTCTAGGAGTATGCAGCATAGATGATTGAGATGCCTTTCTGTGGGTACGATGCTTAGCTGGATACGTCTAAGCGCGGGATAGGTACTGCGTAGTAGTCATAGTGTAGAAGATGGACCCGATATTAGCCAATGGCAAGACGTTCGTGAGACTCTAACGCTTGACGCAAGGCGGCCGGGATCGCAAAGTTCGATCGACTCATCCGGCGCCGTCGATGGTGATAGTGCATATACTACATACATACACATACATGTACGTACTGTATGTCTTTTAAAATATAGAAATTCGATTGGGCGAAAGGGGATACGGTGCAGATATAGAGAAGACCGGACTGGACGAGGCAAGAGGTGATGATGTGCCTGCAGGCCGCTAACAGACCGAAAAGAACCACCAGATTCGCCAGCCAGCCTAGTTAGCTTAAGGAAGTCGACGGGTTGACGAGTTGGCTTCGAAACAGCTTGCCCCTCGGTCCCCTTCCAGCCCCTCCAAGGGTCCCCTTTCGCGGCAAGAAGGTTGTTGGAGCCTTGGGAGGCTTGATTTCAAACCAGAGCAGATCCAAATCGGTTACCAAGCTCCATTTCGCCGAATTCGCTCCGTGGGCAGGCTTGTGGAACGGGTAGCTTCCCTGAAGATCATCTCATTGGTAGGTAAAGAGGCTGACATCAAGTGAGAACAGCAGAGACCACACACAGTCAAACTATCAACTGTACAACTGCATACCTGTAGGTATTAATGGTATTAATAACTGGAATACATACCTAAGCGAATTTTTAAAAGAATAAAAAAGTTGATTTAGTCTCGTGATAACATATATTACGAGAAGCGATAAAGCAATTCAGGTCCAATGAGGGTAATATCCGATTATTGATGATTGATACCATTGATACCATTTGATAGGCAAACAGCTGTCATGGTGCCCTGGTGCCCTGGGGGTGCCTTTGGTGGTTGAGGAACAGAAAAATAAAACCGTTGGTAAAATCAATTCGAGTGTGAACCGGACATTGAATGCAACCCGACCTGGTGAATCAAATTGAAAGGCAAGATCTAAGTGATTCCCTGTCAAACGTTAAGGATAACGGTTACTTAGAATCGATGTATACTATACATCATTTAGATTTGCATCTTGTGACCAGAATCCACTCTGAACTGTGGATTTGGCTCCGGCGGTTCTTCCCATATGAGCCAATTAGATCATAGGAAGGAGAATAAACCCCTGTACGTGGATCCCTTGTCAGTGAGTGAGATGCCCTGAAACTAACGGGCTGCCCTTGCGCAAGATCAGCCCATACGCAATCGCCTAAACGATGTTATAGATACATGGGTTAGCGGTACTTACCTGGTAATACAAGCAATTTTAGCCATATCAAATGACCTGCTAAGTGATTTCACAGCCCACTGCCACTGCCAACCTTAACCTGTCTTTTTCTCTGCCATTACGCTTGCCCTGAAAAGTGCGATGAAATCACACTGTGGCAATGGACCGGCGTAATTGCCTTCAAGTAAACTTGAATCCATCCCCAGCGACCCGATCTTGTTCAACCCGGTTTGGAAATGTTAAGGATCTTCTATTCTGCCAATTGTACTTTTTGAACGGTTGATCATTTTTTCTTTAATCCTTTTCTGCTTCTCTGTCTTGCAATTTTTAATTCGTCAAAGTTGCTTTATCTATTTTCCCGACCTTTATAACATCCGTCACATACCTAGTACTAGATCCCGTCTGACCGCTGGTTCAAACGTTTCCAATTGGAAAAAATAATAATTAGTAGTTCTTTATCTTACATACGTACCTATTACCAGACTGCCAGACTCTGGACCACATGTAGCGTCCAGGTGATTGAGACCGTTATCCAATTGTACCTAGGTCCTAGGTCTATTTAGCAGGTACGCTACACAGGCTACGTACTTTACACAGTACGACAACGATACTGTACGATGTACCGAGGGGTTATTCGATAATCGATACGAAAAGGTCCAAGCTCTTCTAGCTCTGTCGAAGCTCTGACGCTCTGCCCCTCCAAACATTTGAAGGAATCTGAGGTACCCGCCTAACCTTGGAAAACCTACCCACTACTGTGCGCCTAACTTCCCACGTCTTAGCCAATCCACCCGTCTAATTCCTTCCCAGCGTCTTTCTCCCACTCCAAAATCTCCCCACCACACGCAACGCAGAGGCGCAAAAACACTTTCAACCACAATCAATCAACGGTTCTAATCGCTCGCTCTGCCTTTTCCTCCCACTTCCACCCAACCTTGGAACCCTCGATTTCCGCCCGCCGTTGAGTTTATCTTAGGGAATAGGGAAATAACCACAAACTATTTGCTTTCAATTCCGAAACCTTCAAGAGTTCGACGGTAGTCGACGGTTGGATTTCCTCTTTCCCCCCCTTCTTCTTTCTTCCGCTTCTCCCACTTCTCAATCAGTCATGTCCAACCCATCGCCGCCCGCTGCAGTCTCAGGGAACAATGCTGGCAACGATGACTCCGGTATGGCTCCTAAATGTCCCCTCCAAGTCCTCCAAGAACGCTCCCCAATTGCCCCTCCATATTTCCCCATCCATATTGTCTTATCTAGCTTCGGCGACCGTCAGCTACGCCGACGTCAGTTTGTTAATACTAAGCTACTACATTGAACGATATTGTCCTCGAATCACCACGCCACTAATGTGACCAACTTGTTTAAATTTAACTAACCTTGACTGACTTGTAAAGCCTCTTCTATTACGGTGAATACCACCGCCGCTGCTGCCGCTCCCGCGCCGTTTCCTCCGCCTAAGACCGACAAGCCTCGTCCTCATGTCTGTGCTACTTGTCAACGCTCATTTGCCCGATTGGAACACCTGAAACGTCACGAACGTTCCCACACTAAAGAGAAACCTTTCGAGTGCCCCGAATGCACACGATGCTTTGCCCGGCGAGATTTGCTCTTGCGCCACCAGCAGAAGCTTCACCAGACCACGACCCCCTCGTCGCGGCCGAGAAACCGTCGCGAAAGTACTAGCAGCACTGCCACAGCTCAGAGCCGAGCTCGTAAGAATAGCGTTGCTAGTGCAAATGCTTCCGCCCAAGCCGCCGCGGCGAATGCCTCTATGAGGCCCCGCGCAAATACTATTAGCCATGTCGACGGCAATCATATGCATATGATTGCGGCTGCCAACGCTCAGGTCGCAAGAAACCAGCAGCATCATATGCCCCCGACCCACAGCCGCCACCAGAGCCTCGTAGGGCTACCATTGCACAATATGGACAATGGTTTCACCGGCATGTCTTCTGTAATGGGCCACAGAGGCATGAGCCATGGGCTGCCAAAATTGGAGACTCACAGCATAAACAACATGGATTTCAACGCCGGGTTGCGGACTGCACCTCCTCTGCCTTTCCAACCAGAGTACGATTTCGAGGGGCTGCTATTCGGTCAGCCTGGCTCGACTATCAACCCAAATGCGCTCCACTATACAGAATCCCCACACTCGATGTCGTTGGATCCTACATCCCCTTTTGGTAATGGCATGACAGACATGTCTACTCCGAGCCAGCATATAGATGACAGCTTTGACTGGCTAACAGGATTCGAGCATCAGATGTCGTTCAACAACACTGGCGAAAATGCTGTTGACGGCTCGTCCCCATCCGCGATGAGCACCACCAGTCAAAGTGGCATTAGCGATGTGATGCTTGATGGCTCCAATCCTACGGCTGTGACAACCGCTTCCAGCTCTATGTGGCAGCCGGCACTAATGGGTCCTCCTCAGATGACGAACCCTTTTTCCATGGATATGAGCGGGACAGTGTTTCCGGATCTTTTAAATGGAGCACCAGTGTCTCCTCAACCCTCATCCCAGAAGAATATGAGTGACATCTACTTCTCAACGCCACCTCCATCTATGAGTTCGCTCAGTCCCTCCGTAATGCCTGGTCTGACGACACACGGTATGAACCAATCGCTCAACTTTGGACCTGGCCCCGAGACACCTACTTCTATCGGAGGTGGCCATCAGTCACACTCTCCTGTCTCTACCATTACAGACACTACGCGTAATGCTATCATTGCTGCATTGTCCCAGTGCGCCCCTTTTGGTGGCCGTAAATACTCTTTCACGTCACCCACTTCACCTATGTCTCCACAGTTTTCTAGCACCCCAGACAATGCCCCCGACAACATAAAGAATTTACCCAGTACTCAGGATCTACAACGATATGTTACAAGTTACTTTCGTTATTTTCATCCTCATCTCCCATTCTTACATATTCCTACTTTGTCGTTTGATACCCCGTCCAATTCAGGCAATGGACGACCAAACACTGTTGGTGGAAGTGGGTGCCTGGTTCTTTCAATGGCAGCTATTGGTGCCTTGTACGAAATGGATCGTACACAATCGAGAGAACTTTTTGAGATGGCAAAAAAGATGATTCAATTATACTTGGAAGAGCGAAGGAAAGCTGATATGCGAAAGGCTGATTTCAGGCGGACCCCGTCATCCGACCAAGGATCACAAGGACCGGAATCCTCCATCCACACTCCACTATGGCTGGTGCAGGCAATGCTTTTGAATGTTGTGTATGGGCATAACTGCGGTGACAAGATTGCGAGCGATATCGCTTCAACTCATTCTGCTGCTCTTGTCAGCCTCGCCCAGGCTGCCGGTTTACTTCGGCCCGTGAAGATGGATGCAGCTGAGATTCGCGAAATTCAGATGAATGATGCCGAAGGAAACTGGAATGGGGGACTGAAGGCTGAATCAGAGGAACAAGCTGAGTGGTTGAGATGGAAAACAATGGAGGAACGAAAACGCACTCTCTACGTCATCTTCATTCTCTCCAGTCTCCTGGTTACTGCGTATAACCACACTCCGGCGTTGACGAATTCTGAGATAGTACTAGATCTGCCTAGCGACGAAGAGTTCTTCGCAGCCGAGAGTGCCGCTTCATTCCAACTGAAGGGTGGTGTGCGGGCTGCTGGACACAACCGGACAACTTTCCATGAAGCTTTAAGCGAATTGCTTCGCACTAATGAGAAACAGCAAAAGTTAGCATTCGGCAATGGGCAACAGCAGTTAGGTCCAGGAGCTCTGATCAATGACATCCCACCGAGTGAGCTTAAACCTAGCACCCTTGGTTGCTTAGTTTTGATCAATGCGCTCCACAATTACATATGGGAAACGCGTCAGCGCCATCACAACAAGATGTGGACAAATGAGGAAACCGAGAAGATGCACCGTCATATTGAACCAGCGCTGAAAGCATGGCAATCTGCCTGGGCGAGTAACCCACACCACAGCTTAGAACGTCCGAATCCATTTGGCATGGGTCCTCTATCGGCTGATGCTATCCCCTTACTTGATTTAGCTTACATCCGATTATTCGTCAATATGTCTAGAACTAAAGAGAAATTTTGGCAGCGAGACTGGGATGGCCTAGCTGACGAACTCTCCCGCGGAACTGAGATTGTGCAACATGCTGAGCATTCTCCCTCCTCGAACGCAGAATCTACGACGGACCCGTCTGATGCCTCCGCGACGAGCTCAGTTTTCATCGATTCACCGCCAACACAGTCGTCGTCGCCCGAATTTTCTGCAGTCAAGTTTCCACCACCTATGCAGGCGCAAGGTACAAACAGCCGAACGATAACTCGACGAGAGAAGCATCTTCGCAAAGCAGCCTTCTACGCTGCAGACTCGCTCTCTATGTCTGACAAGCTAGGTGTCACATTTGCCGAGTTCAACAGCCGCGAACTTCCAGTACAATCCGCGATGTGCTCCTTTGATTGTGCGCAGGTTCTCGCCGAATGGGTTGCCACGCTTCAGGATCGTGTTGGAAGATACCTGGGTGTCCTTGGTAAGGATGACGTTGATATGGGAGGAGTTCCTGCGATAATGCTCCTTGAGGATGAAGATGTCAAACTCATTCACAAGATCCAAGAGCTTCTAGCTAGCGCCGATATGAAGATGAACATGGATATCGTGAGCGGCAATGTCAATAGCGGAATTGATTCTCGTCTCCAGATGGATAGCCATAGCGGATATGCGGCCAAGATCTTAAGGGTTACGGCGTATATGCTTGATAAATCCGCCATATGGCCAGGTACGTTAATCATGCAGAGCTTATTGAACTGATCTAAGACTTACTCAAGTTTTCTAGTACTTCACCTGATGGCACACTGCCTCGAGAGCCATGCCAATTTCATGGCATCGCGAGCCGATAAGTCGATCTTGGCCAGTGAGTAAGCAACAATTTCAAGGTTTCATCACCATAATCGATACTTGTCGAAGGCCGGATCCTTCAGACGGTGAAGTCCTAGCGTCAACACCTTTTGAGTGCCGCTAGCCTCCGCTAGATAGCTACCTGCTCGAGTAAGCCGCGTAAATCCCACACTTGCGACAGGGATTATCCACAAACTCAATACGCCGACTTCAATCCAATCCTATGTTCGAATGGCCCAGATAATTACCCGTTGTTGCCAGGACATTCGTCCAGACATCCGATTTCGAGACAACAGATTAGTCCTACAAGACGTAATTACCCCTTGTATATATCTTCAACCCTCAGAGATTACCCCGAAATGTCGATACAACTTTCAAAAGGAAGGATTCCTGATGATACACGAATGTTCAAAAAAACGGAAAATAAAAATAAAGCGCCTAGCCACTTCCACTTAACGCCACACACATCCCCGACTATTCTACAGTCTTGACGCTACCATTTACACGAAGGCGATGATAAAATCAATGCAGTCACGACATTATGGAATAACAGATGATAACTATTGAGACGACTTTCGTAACACAGCGATGGGTCGAAGTTCACGTTGGCGATAAGTCGCCGAATCAAAAGGGGTTAAAAAGACGCCGGAAAATAGTAGAATATGAGAAAATTCCATTTAGAATTGTTAGCCATCAACAAAGCATTTATGATGGCGATGGAGTTGACAATCTCAAACCATTCACTAATGGTCTAGGATCTCATCTGAATCTAACTCCAGCGATAGATGATTTACGAGATGTGCTTGACTACTGGGTATGGTTATTTAAGGACTGGGGGAAATTTACAAAATCGTGTATATGATGGAATACAGTACATGAGTCCTGTCTTAGCTAGCGCGATCGGGGGTTGTTGGTTTGGTGTTAGAGAGGGTGTTGAAGGTTTTCCGGAGTTGTAAGGTAGCAAAGGCGTGCTATTATCGAGCTCATGTCACCTGTCACATTGTGCTTTACAACTCTAGCACCTATGATTCTCGATGTTTTAGGTATCGATTTTCCTACTAGGGAGGTTACGAAAGCTTGAGGGTATGACTTTATTCGTATACCCCTTATCGGGGCTAGGCGCATTCGCTCGGTCCTTTGGGATGCACGTGAGGTTCCCTAGGTCTGATATGACGATGTATTTAGGTATAGGTATATATCGAAATGATATGTATTCAAAGTAATCCATGATGTGTACATGCTAAATCAACATCCATGTCCTAAGTTTTGCGTACAAATGAGGCTCGAGTCCTCACCCCACCTTATCAAAATTGGATGTATTCATTCAATCTGAACACTCTGAAAAACGACATTTCTTATTTTCTAATTTTAAGAAAACAGTTAGCTCGTATGATACCATGCGAGTTTAGAAATACTAATATCTCTAGATAAACATTGGTAGGTAACCAGGTCGCTACTAGGTATGTTTTAATAAGTAGCCCGTTGCAAACAGGACTCAATGACACATACGGTTAGTAACGGTACAAACAACACAGCAACGCAAAACTCTGTGGTCCGCCGTCGCAACGCCTACGAAGTTGCACCACAGCGTTATGGAATTCATCATAACCAAGTTTTATTCATTCGTCGAAATTCATCCAGCCACAACTACCTAGTAGCCAATCCTAGTTTGGTGGGCCAAATTCTTGCACTTTACTCTTCCACCAACGCATCCGTTCTCCAGACCCAAGGGGCCTTTTATGAGTTATGCGATAGCGAATTGCTTCTTTTACTTCGTTTTCCTGCCTCGTAAGTGTACTTGGCCCCATCGTGACACCACGATATGGAAATTTCGCATTACCCGGCACGTCGAAATGTACTAGAGCGTGACCCTCGCGAAGGTCATCAAGGTGATAATACGTAATTGGCGTGTCTAGGAGGGCCATATATTCGAATATAGACGAGTAGGTCCCTGACGTTAGGCGAATATCCGACATTGTCAATGCAGAAGGATGTACGGCTTTGACGAACTCGAGCAGGTCACTCTCGAAGATGTAGACACCGCGTAATCTGCATATTTCAAGACATGCAAAATTCGAATCGCTAAGCTCGACTGATGAGTCCAGTGGCGCAGTAGAGGTGTCGTAAGCAATAATATTGTACCAGTGTACGTCCAGGCTTTCCAGTTTCGGCATGATACTTGACATGTCTAAGAGACCTCGTAGAGCTAGTTTTCCATGCACGGTCTGACTGAATTGTTCCGGCGTGCTAATCGCTGAATCTGATGTACTCTCTTCGGGATTGATGAAAGGCGACGACAGGCTCACCGTCAGTTTCTTTAGCGAGCTGAATACAGGCATCGACGTAAACCTTTGAGTGAGGGGTAAAAGAGCATCGTATGGAAGACTGCACCTTAAAACTCCACCGTAAATGTCTAGATGCTCGTCCACAGGCAGTTGGGATGCGTGTAATGCTGCTATGGTGACATTGAAGGTTCGCAGAGCCGTAGCCCAGATACTTTCTCGCAATGAAGGACTATCTGACTCGGAAGTGCTGTCGCGGTTGCGCACATCCACACGGAGGTTCAGCGAGGTAAGTCTACCTTTGGGCGAACGCTGCTTTAGGTTGCTGAAAGCCCTGGCTAGAAGATGTATGTGCTCGTCGTCATTTCGTGTTCTGCTCATGTCACTTCCCGCGACGCCGGTAATGGTACAGTGTTCTAATAGACAGCCTAGGCGGCCTTGGCTAGTTATATATGCCAAGTTCTCCAGGGGCGCCGGAGCCATCTCGACATGCTTATAGTTGAAGTACTTAGCGAGATGTTGCTGGGAAACCTTACTCTCGACAGTGCGGCTCGCAAGTCGAAGTGAGACAATATCCCGAAGATCAATGAGCGTCACTATGTGACCAATCAACTCTACAGGGAGAGTTTCGAGGGACGATTTCATACTGTTGTAAGTCGTGGCCGAAAACAATATTCTTTGTCGGGATTAGGAATTTAGGAATAGATCGATCAGTTTCTGTTAATGTCTGTTGATGTATGTTGGGGAAATAAACCAAGGTTGCTCCTACAAATATACCTAGTGCCTAGGCCTAGTGGGGTTCGGTTACCGGTAGGTACTGGTACTTAACTATCTTAGAACATAAACTGTGAGCCATTAAGAAGAGTGATACTAGGTACAGATTAGTTTTTCGACCTCATTTACAGATTGGTTTTTAGCCCCATTTAATGACAGCTGCAAAACAGTAACACCTCGCTATCCTACACCCCGCCAATTTCCTTCACTTAAACTATTACTTTAAAGATACTTACTCAACTCAACACTTTCTATTTTAAATTAAATATACAGGAAAAAATAGATTTTTAAAACCTCTATCTAATAGTATAAATTTTAATATTTAAAAATAAGGTTTAAAAGTACCAAGGAACTACCCTTTAAAGCCCTAAAACACATCTATAACTTCAAAAACGTAAAAAATACAATCACTTATTAACCCACAGTAACCCACCTTAATAAGACATTCGAATATTTTTAAAACCCTAACTTAATAAACATTTAAAATCTAAATACAGAAAACTAAGTTACAAATATTAAATCGTTTTAATAACTCGAAGATTAAGTTAAAGAAAATATTAATAAATAATACATTAAAATAGGCAACTGTCACCAATTAAGATAAAAACCAATCTGCAAATGAGGTCAAAAACTAATCTATACCTAATATCACTCATTAAGAACACAGCTCAAGATTGCATAAATATACACCACTATCATTACTTCTAAGTTATCTACAGAGAAAATAAATTCTATTAACCATAGATTATAGGCATGGAATACTAAATTCATATAATATTAAATTGTAAAATTAGAAACCCATTTGGCGGAGGGAAATGATATGATCAGGTAGATACCTACCTACCTACCTAGGCAACTACCTACTATCCTAGAAAGGTTTCCACGGTTAGATCTAGATATACGGGCGGCTCACGATATCTCAACTATATATAATTATAGTATGTGCAACTATTAAAGTAGTTTTGCACCAGTGGCAGTCTGCGAAGTTTGCTCGTACCAGAGCCGGAAGTTAGGGTTATTATTTCCATCAGCATTCGCATCATACTCAAACAGTGCCTTCCCTTGATACTTTCTCGTGTACTCCTCAATGTTCGTCGCAATGTAATTATAATAAATAACTGATAACCTTGGAACCAAATTGATCAGAGTCTGAGAAAGCTGATTCATTCTCCCTCCATAAAGTTGCGTGTCAGCACTCGGAACCGGCGGGTTGGGGTTGTCTGGTGTAGGATCAGCCTGATCTTGCCGAGGCGTCATGATGTAGGCAAAAGCTGGGCCATTATCTCCTGTGAACAAGCTTGGATCCAGGCTATCCCCTCTCGCTCTCCATGTCTGGCCCTGTCCTGTAATTAGGTTGAGGCAGTTCTGCTGGAAGGCAGTATCTGGGGCTTTTGCGCCGTCTGGAGAAAACGCCAGGTTCTCAAAGAAGTGCGCCTTATTCTAGAAGTTAGAAAGAGGAACTGCTACTTTGATGTGACTTACCCTTTTATTTTCGCTTACCATATAAACTGCCGTCTTTGAGACGACGGTCAGAACAGTGCATCCTTCGAGACCTTCAATGCCAATATTGAGGAAGTTAGGTGCTTGAAAATCCGAGAACCGTTTGAGTGTGGCGAATGTATAGTCATTCGTACCCGCTAGGTATTATTGTCAGCATTGACTCATTAAACGTAGATACCTAGGTGCTTGGGAGGTCTTGATAATGGAATGGTTTGATTGGGTAGGTACGTATTATTTGATTAAAGTCTTGAAGACTTACTAGTATCAGCCAAACTGATAGTATTAGTGTTGGGGTTGTTTCTCAGTAGGACCAGGGCATCTGTTTTACGCTGGAGGAAATTTTCGATGCTGTTTTGGCGTACGTTCTGAAGCGTTCTCTTAAGCAAGTGGTGAGTTCCCTCCTGCTCAGAAGCCGCCTCATCCTGAACCGTATCATTGGTCGTTACAAGTTGAAGTAAGCTACGTTTTGAAACTGTTGAAGGAGAGCATGAGCTCCCACAAGAGCCACATATTCGACGACAAGTAGGACCATCACTATTGCTCGAGTCCCTAGACTGAATATTGGCGAATACCTCAGGCAATCTACAGAAAGCTTAGCGACTTTCCTATGAGACTTCAACGGAAACATACCCATTGAAGGCCAGATCACGCTGTGCTAGATAGCGAGCATTTGCAAAACAACCGAAGAGCACCAGGCTTCCTATAATGCTGCGAGCAAAGTACATGATGGCTGATGCTCCAAGACCGGGTATAATTCAACAAAATGAGGGAATTGTTGTTAGGGCTGGGTTATTAGCAACGAAGAAAGCGAAGCTAAGACACTGTTTATCCTATTGAGAATGTACATTGTACGAGGGCATGGAATTATCACGGTGTTGGGACGGGATCTTTGAATGAATTGAAGGATTTCGTGTAACTATCAGCATGCCTTCAGCTCTTCCATACCGGCTTAAGGCCGATGGTCTAGATTACGCCCCTCTAATTAGTTTCGCCTATCAGGCGCAATGAGACTAATTAAGATGTTTAACACGAGGTCTTTTAAGGCAGGCTGCTATTACTGTCACATCATGTGTCGGCCCTTTTCATTTAAGAAGCATCATGTGTACTATTTGACGAATAGGAAGATCTGGTAAATATAACGCATCATGAAGTTATACCGCTTCAATAAACCACAATATTATCGAAAATTGGGGGCTGATTTATGATTGTATTTTTGTATACATCAACTAGGTAAGTACTTGACCAAGAACGTATGGAGCATTATGGGAATTGACTTGCCCTACCGTTGCCAATAATCTCATCACTTGCAAAGGCACCATGAAGTTACTTACGCTTTATCTTCTGATATTAATATGGTCTTCCAGTGTCAATGCTGAGTTCATCTCTGCTCTGTCTCGCTGCCCGATCCCCTGTCTGCCAACTGCAGCCGAATCATCAGCTTGGACATATTACCATGATTTGCGGGTGCTTAAAACTTGTGACGAGACGATAGCTCTTGAGACTAATCTCTACAATGCTATTGATGATCCCCGAAGTCACGTTAGTTTCCGAGCTTGCACAATTCAGAACGTTACGGTTGAAGCTCCTGATTTTATTCAGGTCTTTCCGAGGCACTACGGGAAAGAAGCGATTTCAAAACTCCAAAAGCGAGCTAAAATAGAGGCTTTGTCATGGGGTCCGACGAGTTCGGACATCAATGTGGCCTCCGTTTCTTCAGCACTTACTGACCTCAAAGGGTATGTGGGTAGTAACCTAGGAAACATATCTGCTTTATTTGCCAGTCGACAAAATGTTACAGCAGGCTTCTATGCCGGCCCTGGTATCGATTTTGGAAGTGTCACGGCGGTAATGGACGCCTTTGCCCATGCAACTGGTCCTTTCCAGACGCAAAGAGCCCTCCAATGGTGTGGCGCTGTGAACGGAAGTGCAGACAGACAAGCCTTCGGTATAATTCTGGATACACAGGGAAACCTATCGGCTATCCAATCAGCACTTGCAAGTTGGGCAGCTGGCAAGTGCCTACAAGGGGATCAGGACAATAACAGTTGGTGGCCGGCTGGCTCGCCTACCGTTTCAGCTAGTTCTAATTCCTCTAACTCTAGCATCAATACGCGTGGGCTAGTGAGCGGCCGGGATACCTGCAAGTATGTCCAGGCCCAGTCTGGAGACGGGTGTTGGTCTTTAGCACAGGAATGTGGTATCACTCAAGAAGATCTTGAATCGTATAACGGCGGCGCTAGTTTTTGTAACAGCATCAATATCGGTCAATACGTATGCTGTTCTCCAGGCTCACTACCGGACTTTTCCCCTCAGCCAACTAATGGGAGTTGTTACGCATATACTGTCCAGTCGGATGATACCTGTGCAGCAATCGCACAAGCCCATCAGATGGAAGTTTCTGGGATCGAAAACAATAATAACCAGACATGGGGTTGGATGGGCTGCCAAGATCTTCAGATCGGGCAAATGATCTGTTTGAGTACAGGAACGCCCCCTTTTCCAGTCAATGTGCCCAATTCTGTTTGCGGCCCACAAGTTAATGATACCACACCGACGTCAGACCCGTCGACTTGGTCGGACCTGAACCCGTGTCCACTGAAAGCCTGCTGTGACATCTGGGGTCAGTGCGGGATTACATCAGATTTCTGCACTCCAGACCCGGCAGATACAGGAGCTCCAGGAACGGCACAGCCCGGCAGCAATGGATGCATTTCTAATTGCGGAACGGATATTATTGCCTCAGCAGCGCCGGATAGTTTTGTTAGGATAGGCTACTTCGAGGCTTGGAATGATCAGAGACCATGTCTGAATATGTGGGTGAGTCAACTTGCTTCCAAAGACGTGTGGTTGGACCCAGCTAAGATAGATACCTACTTACAGCCTCAGAGCATCCCGTCGTACTATACACACGTGGTATGATAAAATTGATGGGCCGACTGAAGCTGAAATCTAATACTGACGAAATGATTTACTAGCATTTTGCATTTGGTAACATCTCCACTGATTACAACGTGGATATGAGCGCAGTTGAGGAAATGTTCAAGCAGTTCAAAGCAAAAACAGGTTTTAAGCATATCCTTTCTTTTGGTGGCTGGGCTTTCTCGACAAGTCCAGGGACCTACCCAATCTTCCGTCAAGGCGTTACTCCAGCGCAGAGGCAGACGTTTGCTAATAACGTGGCTGAGGTACGGGTATATGGCTATGTCCTTACCTAGGATCTACTGACCGTTTTATAGTTCATCATGGATAATGGCATGGACGGAGTCGACTTTGACTGGGAGTACCCCGGGGCTCCTGATATTCCCGGGATTCCGGCAGGGAGTCCAGAGGATGGCACTAACTACCTGGATTTCTTGAAGATGGTACGAGCAGCATTGCCAGCTCAGTACTCTATCTCAATCGCCGCTCCTGCATCGTACTGGTACCTAAAAGGGTTCCCGATTGCTGATATCGGTGATGTTGTTGACTATATCATCTATATGACGTACGACCTTCATGGTCAATGGGACTATCAAAGTGCCTTCAGCGAGCAAGTAGTGATTCCACGTATTTATGGATGGTTACTAATCATTCATCTTCCTAGCCCTGGCTGCCCCGAAGGCAGCTGTCTCCGTTCACATGTGAATCGGACAGAGACGCAGCAATCTTTCTCTATGATCACCAAGGCTGGTGTACCATCAAACAAGATCGTAGTGGGACTAGCTCTCTATGGCCGCAGCTTCCAAATGAGCGAGGCCGGCTGCTATACAGAGATGTGTAAGATGAGCATATATCCTTTGATTCGTTACAGCATGCTAAGTGCAAAACCGTGTAGGCACATTTACTGGACCTGATAGTGGAGCAACCCCTGGGAAATGTACTGATACGGCTGGATACATCAGTAACTGGGAAATCCAACAGATTCTTGAAACACCTGGCAATGATGCCCAACAGTACTTCTCGAATGTTGCTGGGGATATCATGGTGTACGATGAAACGCAATACATATCATACATGACAACGGCAACTTATAACAGCCGGCTCGCGTGGGTACAATCGCTGAATTTTGGAGGAACGTCTGATTGGGCCATGGATCTTGAGACAAGTTATTATGGCAATGGGACTGAGGTCGGAACAGGCTCAGGTGTTGTCTATATCGACCCTAGCGTCTTGACGGATCCCGATGCAACCATAGCCTGTGAGCCTCCATGTACCTTTGTTCTCCCACCGTGGATACTGTCGACATCGACGGTCATCACTCAGCCACCGATCACCGAAACGATCCTAGAGATGTACCCATCGATACAAACACTTACCAACGGTGTTACTAGCACGGTATACGTGTCTGTGACGACCGTGACAACTATTACACTGCCTCCTGTCACAACGGATACTATTAGCTTGTGGAATGTTGAGTGGACTAACATAGACGAAAGCATTATCTACTTCACTAGTAGCGTAATTTTCCCCCCCATAGTTCTTACAGAGGGTTCAGACGTTGCCATCACAGGCACAAAGTCGACAACTATAGCAGGAATCATCTATACTTACAGGCCCGGACCATATCCGGAGCCGGATCCTACAACCAAGCCTGGTCCTCCGCCGGGCCCGCCACCCCCTGGAAAGGTAGGCTCGGTGCACGTCACAAGCGGGGAGCCGAAACCAACGTGCGTCTCGGGATGCGGTTCTATATGTGGATTTAACTGCAAGCCAGAAATTCCCTGCATCGGCATCTGTGGCTGTATCGGGTTCGGCTGTCCGGCTGGTGGATCCTGTCTTGGACCCAGATGCGGAAGTGGGACCAACGGTGATGGCGGTGATGGCGGTGATGATAATCCGGAACATTGTAGTACAACATATACAGTCACTGACTGCCAGATAGCCTGCTCTATTACTGATTTTGGTACTTCTGTGACCACAACCTGCTACAGCACCAGCTGCGTCACCGTCCCAGCTTGTTCAGAGAGAGGTTTCACCACTACATCCGAGACCACCACATTTGCCTGTCCCTGGACTACAGCACTGGCATCCGCTATATGGACGCCCAGCGACCCCGACGCCCTGCCCCCAGTGCTTGGCGGCGGAGGGGACTTTGGATATACATATGTCACGGGCGCCCCTGTACCATCACCGTCGCCAAGCCCCACCATATTCATCGATTGCAATTTTCACGGCCAGGATCCAGACCAGGGGGTTACAGCCCAATATTGCGTCTGCTCAGGATCGACGTTCCCCGCAAGCAGTAATACGAAGTATCCCGGAGAATCATGCGCGTACACGAAACTACCGATCCAGACGACGCCCATCTCAACGCTCAAGGAGGTCGTCACCTCCGACTGTCGGGTATGCACCTATGCGGGCCTAAACGCAGATTGCACCACAATCAACGGCTGCACTCCCACAAGCACTGTAAAGTCTACGTCTACCGTGACGCCCACCGCGACGGTCACGGTCACTCCTACCGCCGACTGTGCCTTCTGGTAAGCCAACAGAAAGCTTTATCTCCAACAAGATTTACTAATGAGCGACATGTACAGGGACGAGGGATGGGGATATAGATTTGAAATCTACAACATTGCCTACTGGGCCACGGACGGCGGGAAGAAGCTGCACGACGAAGAGAATGGATGCGGTGCCGTCACAGGGTGGGAATGGCACTCCGCTACTCGTTCAAGCTGGCCACTAGCCTACTTTAATATCGACTTTTTTATCAAGTCTGGGTGCATCGAGCGCGCTATCGTATCGGCCGGAGGACCCAAGATCTCTTGTCAAGGTCAGGGACTGGACATCAAGAAACGAATAGACGGGTTTGGGGAAAATGATGCAGACGGCTTCCGCCTCGACAGAGAGAAAAGGGCCGCCATGACGGTGGCGGCTAGTTATCTCTCTCCGTCTTCCATACCAACCTACGCATATGCTATGTCGACGACATCAATACCAAGATATACTCCTATGACATGGGTTGGTACTGATACACAGCCTGTGATACTCACCTCCACGATCACGTCGGAAGAGGCTCTGGTGTTGACAAATGTTGTGCCGTTTGTCCCGACTGACAAACGCACCAGCAGTCACTAGGTAGGTAGCTACGCCTCCCAACCACTGACAGTTGGGTGGTTATGGTGGTTGGAATCGTTATGAGTGATTACGAAGAAATAGATTGGATTAGGTCTATATGAAAATAGGTGTCAATAACACACCGGTAAACCTCGTGCTCGGTCGGTCGCTCCTTATCCTTTCAAAACGGTTCATTAGGTGGAGCTAGAGCGCCGAGGCCAAAACAGAACAGCCGTTGGCTAACTGCTACGATCCGATCGGTGTAGCGCACGCAAATCAGGATTTTAGTTAGCTGTTAGCCATTTTGCAATCTTAATTCTGGTACGGCTTACTAAGCCTCCTGCCCGTATAATTGCGGGGGCCCGAAGGGGGAGAATATCTGGAATATATAGACTTTATAAGTGACTAGGTGGGTAGGTAGGTACAGGTAAATAACTTTCATTTCAGTCCTTATACAGGTGTGTTTGATATTTAAACCTCTATCCTGATCATGATTCTCTGCTCACGTTACACCAACTAACACAAATTGTTTTCATCAGTGACTATTTCACTTCTCTGGGCCAACCAACAGTCAATATCATACTTGTATCTATAAATCTAGATTTTTATTGATCAAAAAGGAAACTACGCTGTTCCTTTTTTTGGTGAACTCCTCGGCTTGAAGGGCGAAATATGCTTTGTGATAACGCCAGTCCCAAAATCGAATTCGCTGATCATTGGAGGTATCCATGCATACTAGGTAGGAATTGGTGTGCGGTCAAGGTGTTTCCATGGGACCCAGCATCTTAATACCGCTCTTCCTTAAATGGTTAAACCTTGAAGGAGCCTATTCTTTTTCCTTTACCCTAGGATAGCCCCTTTAAGCTTTGAGATGTTTTCAATCTGGGTTTCCCTGATGTCTGACTTCCTTACGCTCATTTTTCCGCGGTATGTCTATCTTCCTCCACCTTCACTCCCACAGATTCTGCATCTTGTCATCCATCACTTTCAGCTATTAATTAAGGACTTCAATAATTTAAGTAGGCAAAAAAGAACATACGTCTTGCATGATTCTATTTTGCTTGGGGACCATGAAATATAATCAAGATCTAATGGTAAGTAGACGTGGAGGAGTATAATGCTTATTTATTTATCGTCCCGCAGTAACCTAGGTAGGTGGATGTCTATTATTCAATCATCCAGTTAATTAATCCTAGGTGAACTATACCACGCAATAATAAATTCACTGCCATCCCACCGTCGATTCTAACAGTGTTTCACACCCTTAGGCCTCAAGACGTCGTCAATGATGTGAGTGAGGTAGTTTAAGCAATGCTATTTAATGATAGCGACCAAGAACTCGGCACGAATAAAACAAATACACCTGTAAGCTAGAGGCAGGTAGATGATAGCCTTGACAATGCAGACAATAGGAATACCTCCTGGAATTCACTTACCTTTGGTCCTCATGATACACAACTGATTTAGGAAGTATACTGGTAGTACGACTAGTTTGGTTCTATTGAAACCTCACACAAGCTGACCTGCACCCACCACCAATCAGTGTAATTAACTGCTAGACTGCAGTCGAGATCTGCAAAGCCTTGAACGGATCTGAGTTGATTCCGTCAGTAGTCTATTCCCACCAAAAATGTGCACAATTTTCTGTTCACCGACACCTGCCTAGGAACTGTTGCTATAAGAGCCACAGCATGTGATGGCACTGCATCTCAATAGTCGTGAGTGTATCTAGGTGCCTAGGTACCTTCCAGAAATCTCTCAAACGAACAAACATCAACGGTGGAAGTTCAATATTGGCCTCTCATAATATTAGGTCATTGTAACTTCGAATTGAAGCTGGCCGCGATATGTTGTGCTAAGCTGACATGTTTATTTGATATGTCACCCGACGCCTGCCTTCAAAAGGAAAAGATTGGCAATGGTTACATTCATATCGTATTAATATCTAAGTCAAGATAAACTGCAACAGTCAGCGATCCGATTCTGCGGCTCGATCCCCATCTGTGTAACCAACAAAAGACTCTCGACCCTTTCGATCTTGTGCTACTAGGGTCCCTAAATTAGTACCTAGGTATTTAGCATATGGCATAATTATATACGTTGAGTAGGTATTTTTAATCATCATCTTACTGGTGCAATACTCCCTGTTGATGACAACATTTAGTTGGATGTCTTTGAAACTTGACATTTGGTTAGGTAGGTACGTACGGTAGGCAAATAAAACACCTGGTAAACTTTCGTACGACCAATCTTCTTGTTATAATTACAAAACATCGTCTTCTCCTGGACAACAACCTATTGAATTAGTGTGGTGATTCTTCTTGATCAACGAAGTTTTTTAGGGAATTGTACTCGCATTGAAAAGAGGTACCTGCTGAGTAGAGTCTGCTAATATATTTCTTTAATCAGTACCATATGTACCGGGTAGCTCAGCATTATTAATTAGAGTAATAATGTCTCCCGTACTTGAGAGTATTCGTAACAGTTAAGTATAAACCAATGTCACTGTAAGCACTTATGTTGCCACCGATATTTAATATCTCATAACTCTGAGATCCATTCGTCGACGACTATATATGGGAGAAATACAATGACTTGGATAAACCCTGTACTTTCTGGGATGTTTACACTCTTTAAATCTATTGAGATGCAGTAGAATCGTCATGATTGTACAATGGTCTTAGAGTAGATGCTCCAACTCTTCGACCATCGGTCTCGGCCGGGATTTGAGAACCAATCTACTGCCTGGAAAGTTGGAACTTTGAGAGATATCTCCACATGCGTTCAATGTTGTGCTACTGCAGTGAATAGATCTGTCACTAAGGTCATATAATAGCATCCTCAGTAAGCTGACTAGTATGTCTTGCCAGTTACACATTGGGTAGAGGTGGATTCGATGACCACGGCTCCGGGAAGGCATGGATTGTGTCTTTAATATCTCCAACCCAAGAAGAAGCACATTCGACGGATATATAAACCTCGAGGTATCGCACTCCTCAAGACCAGAAATCTACACCACAGACAGCTCAACTCCAAACACCATCATACAAACATTATCAATAAATCTACCAATATAAACTTCCCAATTATCATACAAGATATTCAAGATGCGTTTCACTATCAGCTCCATCATTATCGCCCTCGCCGTCGTCTCGGCAGCTGCATCCCCTACTGAGAACGACGCTGTTAAGCGTGATGCCGCTACCAAATCAGGCGTATGTATCAGGTTCATTCTTATTTTATATCAGCAATTACTGACGGGTTCTCCGTGTATAGCGATGCAATGGCACCTCATGCAAAGTCGGCCTTTACAACCTGCGCTGTACTGCGGGCTCATGCGGTGGGCCTCAGGGTGGTGACGGCAAGCATTGCACTATCGTTGACTACGCGGATGGTTCAAACAAAGCATTCTGCCCCGGCTGTGGAGATTCAAACCTCTGCTAAGCAGCGACCTCAAATATTAGTTTTTATGAACACATATTTGAAAAGGGGTTTGGCTGGTGTAGTACCTTGATAACCACAATGCCTAGCAGTTGGAACACTTTTGCCATAGTGTAGTCGGTCATTACAGATTAGTTGAAGATTGGATTGTGGTTATATCACTCGTTTAGTTAAAAGTGGTTGCCCCCTGCTGGGCCTTTCAAATTTGCCTTTGTATTGGAATCTGCATGCATACTAGCGCAAGACCGCAAGTGAACACGAATGTCATAAGACTCGTAACATGAAATGATAAAACAAAGTGAATCGTTGGAGTAAGACGCTACGAAATAATACAATATATTCAATGCTTTTCTGAAGGGAATAAAAGTTGCGAGCAGAGAACAAGAACCATTTTCTAATTTTACCGATGGGACTCAAGTCAAAACCTTCGCTTTCGACACTTTCCCAACTTTCTCTCGCCCCACTATCTCTCCTTCAAACGACGGAGGACCACAACACCCAAACCAAATCAAAGAGCTTTGAGTCCAACCGTAAGCCGTCTTCGGTAGTCCAATGAGATTGCTACGTAGTTCAGCTTTCCTATTTATTTAAGCAACATCTTATTGGGTCCGGTATTCCCTTCCTTGAATGGTCAGATCAATGAATTGTATTTGAACAAATCTTATTAATATTCTTTCTGGGTCGCTGACATGATATCAATTGCTCAGCGCCCCGCTAGAAACGCCAATGATGACTGCCTAGTATAGCATTGCTAGCATCGGATGTCAATATCCAGAGACCCGGAGGATTTCTCCACTATCGGAACCCTAGGGCTCCGCATGCGGTCTCCACAAATATCCCCGATGACACGGAGAAGTCTTGAAGAAGTCCATTGGATATTCGCAACGACCGTTCTTTACATTCTAAGTAGGTAGGTTCATGAATATCATTCAGGCTGTGTAGTGATACGACTACCTAGTTACCGTGATGAAACTAGGTAGGTATAAATAATGGAAGTCCCCAAGCCTGGGAGCCTTGACTACTCCAACCAAAATAACTTTGGATTGCATGATAAAGTTTTCGACCATTCTATAGTGAACTCTATCATCATGTTCTTTGTTGCTATTGCCGCGGTAGCTCTTGCAGGAACCGCGACTGCGTCGGCAGAATTATCGCCAACACCTTGGTTGATGCCAAGAAACGGTACTTACGACCCAACCACAAACACCAGCGGAATCCTGCCAGTAAGTACTTTGAAAAAAATGGCATACATATATGAAACCATGGCTTATTCCCTATAGTGCGAAGCTCTGAAGGCCGCTGGTCTCGGTGACCGGCTTCTGTTCGCAACAGATGCTGAATACGAACCACAAATCGAGTCCTGGTACTCAGCCAACGGGCGTATGAGGCCCTACTGTCTCGTTTTACCACATAACACCGATGAAGTCTCTACTGCGTTGAAGGCACTAGTCAGTTCCAACGACGGTGCAGGAGATTGGCATATTGCGATACGTAGCGGAGGCCACGGCTGGCCTGGAAGCAACAACATTGCCGATGGCGTGACTATTGACTTGACTATGATGAACTCTAGCAGCTACGATAAACAAACCAATCTTGCTAAAATACAACCTGGAGGCCGATGGGGAAACGTGTTCACGAACCTCTACGAAAATGGCGTAACTGTAACAGGTGGTCGTGACGGAGATGTTGGAGTGGGTGGGTTCCTCTTGGGAGGCGGAAATTCGTTCTTCTCTGGGAGAATGGGCTTTGGCTGCGACTCCGTGGTCAACTTTGAAGTGGTATTGGCTAATGGTACTATTGTCAACGCCAACAACTCGACTAACCCGGATCTGTGGCGGGCTCTCAAGGGAGGCGGTAGCAACTTCGGCATCGTGACGCGATACGACATGGAGGCTATCCCAGCCAAGGACATTTACTACGAACTACGCTTTCTGAGCAATGACTACTCAGATGATGTGGTAGATGCAGTTGTGGGCTTCACCAACCAGAACCAGTCATTGGCGGATAATGCCCTTATAACATTTTATGCCTACAACACTTCTGTCAGCAACGACATCTACATCGGTCTAATCCACGTCAACACACAAGGCAACGCGAATTCATCGACGACGTTTGACAAGCTTAGGACCCTTCCCAGCATGGTAAATGTTACTACAGTTGAAAGCATGGCGAAGGCGGCCGTTGGGTCTCAGGTCCCCGGGAATACCAAGTACTTTGAATCCCTCAGAGCGTTTCTACGTATCAACTAACCGAACATAGTAACGTCGGAACAACATTAACATTCCGCAACGACCCACAGATCCTCCGCCGGTGTGTTGAACTTTATGAGGAGTTTGTCGAAACGCTCAAGCGCTCCATAAGTCCAGACAAATTTAAGACATTCATCTTCTTCCAGCCGTTACCCGCGTATATGGCTCAGATCAGCCGCGAAAAGGGTGGGAACATGCTTGGACTGGACAGCATCCCATACAACGGTATTCTATGGAGCACCGGTGTTGCGGTTGACCCTAGCGAGGGGGAAGCAGCATTCGCGGTAGCACAGGTGGAGACAAGTATTTTCACGGCTCGCGTCAAAGAGGAGACCAAATTGTTGAATGGAGAGATGGATTTCGTCTACCTGAACTATGCGGATGCGAGGCAGGATGCGCTTGGCAGTTACGGAGCTGCAAAAATCCAGCATATGCGAGAAGTAGCATCCGCTTATGATCCGACTCAAGTATTCCAGCAGCGCATTCCAGGAGGATTCAAGATTTCGAGAGTCGTCCAGAAGTAAGCTTGGATCAGAAGTAGGCAGCTTACTACGGATCGAGATCTTGTGAAAGATGCAGGGTTACCTTTCATATATGGGAGTTTATTAGGCCATTATTATGTATAGACTTCAGTATGACTAGTTCATTTCGTATTTTGTCTTAATTAATAGATTGTCTGTATACCACTTACGTTTATGTACTACCCCTTTTACCCCTATTTGCCCCTGTCATTTGTTGTGGCTGTGCATATTGTGGCTTAGGTAATCTTAGCAATCTCAGCCCCTTAAATGTCGTCATCTCACTCCCTCCATCGGCGGCCTAGGGACCCGACGGGAATCTAAGTACCCCAAATTCCAGCACTTCGAAAGTTATGATACCAGTCATTCTATGTTCGGTGGACTAGTGAGTAGTTACCGCAGTTCAGGAAATGAATGAAACGGAACAGGGCATCCCGTTGGAACGCAGACCGGCGGTAAGAACTTCCCTCTAGATCTATTACCTTCTGTTAAGCGACTAGCACTAACTTAGCATAAATATGCTTTAGTGCGATAGTTGCAAGTCTCGAAAGGTATGCTTGTTCATTCCCGAAATCCCGTTCCATGCGATATTAACACTTAAAATAGACTAAATGTGACAGAAGATCACCATGCGCAAGTTGTGTGACGCTTAATGTCGCCTGCCGGACCACACCCCGGCCTTCCGAGAAGCGGCAGCGTGTTCTTATATCGTCGAAGTATGACGAAGCTGTACAAGATGTTAGACGTCAGCTGAGTGACGTTAAAGAGATGCTTCAAACATTGATGTTGAGTAAGGCCTCAACACCTTGTTCGACGGAGGAAACATCAGAGGCTACACACCATACACCGCCGCCGATAATCGATGAACAGGTCCCTAGTCTATCTAAGGTCCGTGAAGGGTATAATGGCGATACGTCGTTCCAATCACATGCCTATCAGGTCAAGGATGCACTAGAAGCAGCACTTGCTGCCTCTGAGCTTCTCAACGTCGGTACTCAAGAGGATTCCACAACATTATCGCCACAGAAGGTTGCCGAACTACTGCATGGTGCAGAGGCGGGCGACACTACAACCTCGGCGCCAATTGATGCCACTTCTCACCCCCAAACAGACGATCTGGACTTTGGAAAATTACCTCTGCCTCCAGTAGATCTTGTGCTGAAGCTTCTACGCTTAGCTAAGACCCACAAACAGCAGTTTTTCGTAGACATTCCCACCTTCCAGGAAGACGAATTTATTGATATGTGTCGGGGCGTTTACTTCGCGACGGAGCCTATATCGCTTTGGACCTGGATATGTGTCAATGTTGGCCTGTACCACCTCTTTTCTGGTATCAACGAAGCCGAACGCGGGCGTATGGGTACTACTGTTGAAGCAATGCGCGCGCACTGTGGGTTGTTGAAGGCAAATGCCGATGCGGCAATGCAGAATCTCCGTTTATGTTCGGAGCCTTCGAGGGAATCATGCCGAGCCCTAGCTTTACTCGTAAGTGAAAGTTTTCAATATGCGTGCTGGGTGGTACTGATGTTGTCTAGGGCACCTTTTACGTGAAAGAAGGACACAGTACGATCGCGTGGAGATTAGTCAGCGCCGCGGCCAGAGCGTGTTTGGACTTAGGATTCCATCGTCTGTCCGAAAATGTCGGAAGCCAGGATCATATGCAAAAGGCTTCTGTATTCTGGCATATCTATTGTTGGGAAAAGGGGCTGGCGATGACGAGTGGCAGGACACCCATCATTCATCATTACGATGTAACAACCCCTATCAGAACAGATCGGATTGATGCTCCAGCCCGGTAAGCTATTCTTCGGAGATGAACTTGCCGAGCTTTCTAACGTTAGCAGAGTATATGCTGGTTTTCTTAACCAAGCTCTAATTATGGATGAAATCCAACAAACGTTGTTCTCGGGCTCTGCGCGACACGCATCGCAGCAGGCTCGTTCTGAATATGCGAGGGGATTTGCTACTCGGCTTCTTGGCATCCTGGAGTCTGTTAGATCTGTATGACGTCAGCGTACATCTCCGTTTGATTTGCTACTGACAGACTATCTAGGCAACCCAGGAAGACCCTACGTGGGATGAAATGTACGGAGCAGCCGCTTTATTGGTCGAACTAGTGTCTTATTCTCTACTCACTATCGTGTATCGAATATTGCCACCAAGTTCTATACAGCCTCATCCATTGCAGTGCTCGGATGAATGCGTAGATTCGGCACGCAGAGCTTTATCGAAACTCGTGGAAGTCGGGGATAACGTGCTACGGAAATACCCAGCCAACTGGGTGATGTTTCTCAACATGTAAGTAAATTGGTGGCGCCTGCTGTGCAACCGTTAATTCTCTACCGAAGAATCTTATCCCTGGTGCCTTTTGTGCCCTTCATCGTACTAGCGGGCAATGCCATCGCGACGTCGTCTAGTGCCGATTTGACTCTCCTTTCTTCGGTGGTGGCAATATTGGCGCCAAAAGGTTCGAGTTCCCCTACTATTCGAAAAGTTCACGACGCTTGCGAGAGATTTAGTCGCATTGCCAACCTCATTGTAACGAGCGCTAAAACAAGCCCGTTGAGTAATGCCGGGTACCAAGTACAAGTTCCTAATCACGATGTGGCTATAGAGTCTTCGAAGGATGCATTGAGAATAGCTGAGACAGTACAACCGAGCCCCATTGATTACGGATTTCCCATGGCGCAGCAAGATTGGGATAGTGTAATGGCTGGATTCGAGTCGGAGCTCGGAGATTACGACTCCAGGACCTTGACTAATATCATAGAGCCTTATATTACCAATACAAGCTGGTGATCAAGTAGCGTAGAGGAGTCCGGTTTCTAAATTCCAGAAGATTCTATTTTAACAACTATTGCGGATAAAGTCTGCATACCTATTCCTGTGCAACTTCATAGAGTCATATTCGCTGGTATTGCAGCAGTAGCTACTGTAGAAGACAGTAATATAACAGAACTTGGGAGATACCTAGGCTTGGCATCATCTAAAAATAATGAATTACGCACATTCTCATATGGATCTAGTGTCTTCAGGGGAAGTAACAACCCAGTGGTTTCATTTTGTCTTAAAACATCTGCTACGGCCAACATAAGGCTCTCATTTTAAATGAATTCGTTCCATGATATCCGGATAAAATCTTTTGTTTGTATCATCACATTGTTAAGCCTCGTAGATTTATCTAATTCTACCTACATAGGTCGCCAGAGACTAACGCGTTACTACAATGTCTAATAATGCTTTAGATGGCTGTCAAAGCCACAAAAAATCACAGGACATCCAATCAATGCCAGATATAACCGGAGTTGGCGTAAGTTTCGGAGTAATGATGAAGTTCCAGAGATTCTAATAGCTTATATCTCATATGTTCTCATCGGTTTTATTGCTCCTGCTTACTTTCTGCTCTTTATAGTCTGCGTTTACTATCTTATCACGTACGATCCAAACTTGAATCCCTACAAAGAAGGGGAAAAGAATGAAACATGTTTTCATCCCAATGCTTTCGATCAGCTTGTACTTCAAGTCATCAGGAAACTTTTACGGGTTAAAGCACCTGAACAGAGGAAGCCGTATATTTCCGAGGCGTTACAGGATGCATTCAATAAGGTATGTCAATGCTATGTCATTTCAGATTGATTGATTGTTGACCCAGAAAAAAGTGTGTCTTGCTTATAGCAGACACACAGGTTATCACGGGTCTCGCGATACTTATTGGTGGCTATGTTTCTCGCTCAGATCTTGCTGCCCTTCATTGGAAGATGATAGTCTATCTGGTCTGGTTTTCTTGTACAACTCATCTCTCAACATTGGTTTTCTTACGCAGGTACCTTATTGAACACCCAGCGGAAAGATGGTGGCGACTTGTTTCTATGTCGACTTTGTTACTGCTGTGCCTAGTTGCCATGGTTCCGACTGGACACTTTTATTGGGATTACCTTACTTCAGAAATGCTGTCCGATTCATTCGATTATGACACAGACCTTGCTGTTCCCTATTTCGATGCCTCTCCATGGGATAATGCTACTTGCTACTTCAATTCCAATTTTGATGGTGTGTTTTCTGGTGGAAAAGATTCAATGATAATCTCGATGCTTCTTTTGTCGTTGGGGTTCTGTACGAAGTTATTCAAGCTTCATCGAAGGGTATTATGGGTGAGGGCCGGCTCCGTATCACAATGTATTGTGAATTGGATACTTCGGAGTGCTTGCTTCTTCCAGAAGCTTTTTGGCATTTCCACTTTGCAAGACCGTATCGTTTCAAATATAATAGTCTCTGCGCATATAACTGTCTGCATATGGGTAGAGTTATATGCATCAATGGCTTCCGACGTAAGTTTCAAATATGCTTTTTCTAGTCAATAATTTACCTACTCTTGCTAACATAAGATGAAGGTCTATTGGTTAATTGTCTCCGTAACATGGGGGACAATGAAAGTCGTGGGTTTACGAGTCATTTTGAGTTATTCGAAACAACAAGACGATTCATGGTCTTTCGGACAAGTCCTCCCAGTTTTACTCCTGGCTTTGCCTTTGATAAATTTGATTGAGCTTTTTCTTAAATCAATATTCTCAGGTTTGTCCCATCATGTCTAGGACTCAATACACTAGCTGTCGACGTTGACTGTTGAGTATAGAAGACAACGGAATGAAAGACCTACAAAATAAAAAATCAACTCAACGCATCGGTACGCAGCGTGCGAAAAAAAAAATCTTTCATGGGCTAATTTTAGTAAGCTGCATTGCAATCGAATATCGAACTCGAACTCGACAATTTTCAGGTTGGGTCTCCAACCAGTCCTGAAAGTGGCCGTGGGACTCATTTAACCACTGAATCTGTTGGTGCATGGATTATCCAACCGGAACTTTTCACGCAGTACCACAGTGATAGCATCTGGATGTTTTGGGCTGTTGCCATATGCAATGCACACACCATTTTGATGACAATATTGCTTCTTAAACGACCGTCCATCGGTTCTAGCTATGTCATCTTGTATGATACACTGGAAGTAGCCGGAGTTCTAGGTCTATGGTTCGTTGTTGCCCAAGGAGCAACAATCCAGGTCTCCATTCTTCTATTTTCTTTAGTCGAGATGAAATGGAAGAGCCGGTTATTGATTCGTTTCATGATAATTTCTCTCTTCATGTTGCTTATGGCCGCATCTACCACAGCATGTATTGTAACCTACATGACCTATAAGAGTGACGCTTTGGATTTCCTTTTCCAGCTTGTATATCTCGGTGTAACGCTTGGATTACTTTTAGCATCATTGATTTTCAGACAATTGTTTGGTCTTATAAGGGCGTTGAAGAAAAGATTCCATAGACTGTAATTTAAAAAGTTTCTTTAAAACCAAAAATTTCCAATAGGCTTTGGTTTTTCATATATTAAATGGAACGAATTGGGTGGTGAAGCAATTCAGAAATGACAAATCAAGCGTCAGCTAGCTAGGTAGTAGGTAGAATAGTGGTAGGGCACGGAAATAAAAGACATCCAGCTCGGAATCACACTTCGGCTTCATTGGGGTTCGTGACTTACGCTGACCTCGTCGGATATAATCGACTACTATAATTGGCAATTGATGTTCTTATCCCGAGATTCCGGAGATATCATAGTGGCTAGGATGTTTCTCTCGGTACAACTGACACCTTCTAGAATTCCTTTTATTGTTTTTCCGACTAGAAGATCATTTTCCCGTCCATCATCCCGATATGATCCTGTGTATCCAAGTTTAGCAATGATGATTCTATTACCAATCTAATTAGGTATCTGATACCTATCATCACAACGTATTCGAACCAGAACTCAATGACGTTAATATTTCGAACTCGATAGCTTTCGAGACAATCTACCAAAAGAGAATATCGACCAAATCACATGTTCCACGAAAGGAGAATATTTATGAGGAATTGGAGCGGCTAAAGTTTCCCCGTTCTGACGTAGAATAAATGCAGTGTATTCTAACCGAGGTGTAACCATACTAAGTATACCACTGCGTACTAGGCATGTACATACGAGTACACGCAAGTCCAGTGGCAGCCCAGAGTGATCGGATCAGATTGGCCGAATCTAAGGCCGGTTTCGCTGTTAGTCGATGGTGAACCCCTGCAAAGTGCGGATCTGATAACTTTGTCCCCGCCCCACATGTCCATCGCGTCGTTTTTTTTCTGTGCGGCGCTGACGTCTGTGAGCGATCACCGCCCTTTTTACTTTTTTATCAGATCCGTGTGGAAATTAGAATCTTCGGGTCCGGCCAAGTATCCTGCAAACCGGCCTGAACAACCACCTTGTCTAGTAAGGAGTATTATTTGTACCTAATTACTGTTCAATTAGCCCGTCAGTTAAAATTCGGACGTCAATACCAGCAAAAAGGTGAACAAAGGTACTTTCATTTCCTACGTGTTGACTTGCCTAGTAAGTGATCACCTACATGAGTATCAGGTAGTAATGATGAGCCAAACATGTTGTACCGTATATTCGGTACCAAGTACGACAATGCACAACGTTCCCAAGAACCCAAAGAAGTATTATACCTAGTACTAATTGACTAATTGACCATGTGTCCCCCTTGGCGGGATTTGACACGGTAGAATGGATCCAATTGTAACTATCTCCCAAAAGCCCCTAGACCCTTACCTTGGGTACTTGCGAATACTTATCTACATAATGACCAGGGCTACCTTGTCTTCAATCACTTTTCTTATTCTTAATTATTCGGCTCACCAATTATCAGTAATCCCTAATGTCTATCAGATTAATCAGGCTATTTTTCCAGACAGTGATCCGTGTACCGAGAAGCTGACCCTGACTAACCCTTGACTCCTTTCCATTCCTCCAGCTGCTTTTTATTTTCTCAATTTATAACGCAGCCAGCCACGAGTTAGAGGGAATACCAATACCTTACCTATACCTACCTGCATAGTACCTATCGATAGTTAGGGCTCATAAGATTCATGTTCTTGCGGTCAACGTTTTCCTATTTGAACGCTTCCGCTGCCAGGTTTTCGACCCCGTCTTTGAAATACTGTTGCATCCTCTTCTGCGGAGCAAACGCAACAACGACTCCACGGTTCCACTTCACTTCCTTCAATTCTCCGACAGCAAGGCTCGCAATGGCTTCCAACTTTACCAGCGTCAGCGCCGCCCGCTCTGAGGCCAATCCCTACAGAGTCTTCATCGCCGGTGGTTGCTATGCCGGCTTGGCAGTGGCTGTCAATCTGCTCGAAAAGTGCGACACAATCGAATCTCCTATCCCAGTCGAGATTACCATCGTCGACGAGCGCGATGGCTTCTGTACGTGACCTATCACATTCGCACCCCGCATAATGCATGAAAAGCTGCAACTACGCCACCTCCAAAACAATTGCATTGCGAGCTTGTTCTAATACCCATATCCTAGACCATGTAATCGGATCGCCTCTTGCTCTAGCCTCGGCCAGCTATGCTGAGAAGGCTTGGGTCTACTACAAGAACATCCCCATACTACAGCGACCCGACGTACGCTTCGTACACGGTACCGTCAGCAAGGTCGACCCTAAGACCAAGACGGCTACTTTTATTGAGCAGCCGAACCAGGAGGAGCGGACCGAGGCATACGATTTCTTCGTCGCCGCTACCGGTCTTCGGCGTGTCTGGCCCGTCGTCCCACAATCGGCCAGAAGGGTAGACTATCTCGAGGAGGCGCGTCGACACATCAATGCCGTAGCCAACAGCACTGCTCCCGTGCTGATTGTTGGTGGTGGTTAGTATAACCCTCCTTATTATGAATTTATTCAATTCAATTAAGGCCCTGCTCACGCATTCACAGGTGCCGTGGGCATCGAAATGGCCGCCGAGCTCAAGGAAGTCCAACCCAATGTCAAGGTCACCCTTGCCCACTCCCGGAGCAAGCTTCTGTCGGCCGAGCCACTCCCTGATAACGTCAAGGACTGCGCGCTAGACCTGACCCGAGAGGCCGGCGTCGAGGTGCTACTGAACCACCGATTGAAGAGCCAAACCCCCGTCAAGAACGAGGACGGCACCGAAGTCTTCGAGGTTGAGTTCGAGAACGGCCACAAGATGACTGCCAGCTTGGTCATCATGGCCATCTCCCGCAGCGTACCCACCACCACCTACTTGCCCGAGGAGGTCCTCAACAAGGAGCGCTACGTCAACATCAAGCCATCATTGCAGATCGCCAATGAAAACATCAACGACGCGGCGTCGCACTTCGCTATCGGCGATCTGATCAACTGGTCTGGCATCAAGCGCTGTGGTGGAGCCATGCACCAGGGCAAATATGCCGGCTTCAACATCCACCAGCTTATGCTGAAGGATATCCAAGGCAAGGAGCCTGTCTTCAACGAGATCGCCGAGGTCCCTCCTATGATCGGTCTCGCTGTCGGCAAGAACGCCCTTTCCTACGGCACTGAGGGCATGAAGCATGGTAAGCAAGTGATGGAGTGGTTCTTCGAGGAGGATCTAGGATTTAAGAGTAAGTTATCCCGCATTCGCTTTCTGCCCTCCTCCAGTGGCTAACATGTTGTCGCGTAGTTGTCTGGGATCACCTCAACCTCGGAGGTACGAAGGCATGAAAATTGCTTCGGTCTGTCCTTTAATCTGGGTCTTGGGGTGGTGTCGGCGTAATCGGAGTTTTCAGGGCAAAACAGCACTGTATGCAGCTCAGCAGCGCTCATTCACGATCAGAACGTATAGTTACTAGACAGATCGCGGAAGACTGATTCTTAGTTCGGCTATGATATTTATGTTTTTTCCGTATCTTTCAATTTCGTGAACATATTCGTCAAGATATAGCGCAGTTATTTCGCAAGTAAATAAATATAATGAATTGTATTAATTTTTCCGCAGAGATAAGCGCTAGCTGGCAAAATGATGACACCGACACCTTTTTTTCCACCCTCGTCCCCCTCCCTTAACGCGTAACCATGCTGTTACCTGACACGTGACAGACACCATACTCACAACTTAGGGATTAATCCAACCAACGTGCCACCCACGAATTTCTCACTCTCGCCAAGTGGTGCGAGCTGGAAGAATCGTTCGCGGGAACATGTCACGAAAGCAGAGCGCTTGTGCGGCAAGTCGACAAACTTGTCGAGTCCGAAACCATGCATGAAGTCATACATGAGCACAGAGCTGTTGATGTACTTGGGCTCACCCACAACTTGCATAGTGCGAGGGTCATCCAAGAACAAGTAGTGCATCAAGCTCGACCACCACGCCGTTACACGGTGCGGGCCACGGAATCGGACATCACCAACCAGCGAGTGTCGGCCACGGTCGAAATCTCCCGCGCTGTAATACGCGCCAAGACGATCCTCCTAAAAAGCAAAAACACGTTAGCGTAATCCCCCAGACCACTAATAAAACATTCTCTTCTGTCAACGTACCTTAGCCCAGTAAACCTCAAAATACGCAAAAAACGTATCATCAAACGCCGCCAACAGCGTGATCTGGTGAGGATCCACGTGCGCCTTTCGCAAGTACTCGCGATGCTGCTCGAGCGAGCCGGTCTCATTCCAGCCCTGCGAAACGCGCGGGTCGTTCTGCCAGTTGTGGAATAGCTCGAGGTGTTCGGGGTTCTGCCAGTCGAGCGCGACCATGCTGAAGTTCTCGCGCAGGTGCGGGATCCACCGGCTGTACACGACGCTACCCGGACGCGGCTTCGCGGGGCGGCGCGGGTGCCAGGCCGGTGCACCGCTGGCCTCGGAGGTCATCGCGTGCTCGAGCGGGGTTAATGGGTATGAGGAGAGCGGTTTAGGCAAAGGGTTCGTGTCCTCGGGGACCCAGACGGGACGGGCTCCGAAAGGCGAGCCGGCACCTTGCCAGAACGTGCTTCGGATGACGAGGAGCTCGTCGGTGAGGCCTGCGGCGGTTGGGTGGTCGATAGCGAGGAGCACGGCCTTCAGCTGTGCTCCAAGAGATTCTTTACCGGGGCCGACGAGGGTCAGACGTAGGCCTTCCATTGAGGGTCGCATGGTGAAGAGCACGTAGACGACGAGCCAGGCCTGCGCAAGGGTCGGCGTCGCGGTGCCGGCGTCCCATGTTATGGTCGAACTGGGGGAACGGCGCGCGCGGCCCCATGGCGTGTTGTTCGAGTCGGCGGGACGCTCGCTGGACTTAAGGTCCGCGGGCTCGGTGAAGAAGAGGTTATCGCTGTGAAGGGGTTCTGGTAGAGGTGTAGACTTTTTATCGTCGGCAGCTTCTTGGGGCTTCACTTGGTACCAAGGAGCCGTCTCTGAGGGGCGGCTGGTCTTGACGAGAAGGTAAGGTGTGAGGTATGGGTGCGGCAGCTTGAGTACCGGCTCATTCGTAGAGGGTGCCGCCATTGCTTATTAGTATTAGTTGGGGGAGTACAAGATAGTGTAACTTGAACAGGAGATATAACTGGATTGTCGGATACGCCTTCAATTGCAGATTTTTCTTCCCGTGATCTTCCCAGATGTGACAGGTGACTGTTTATTTTGCTTAGATGTAAACATAAAAAAGAAATTCTTATTTTCTTACAGAAGCCGAGTCTTCTCCTCGGCAGCAAGCCCGAACAAGCATACAAACATTCTGTAGGCCTAGGCCGAGTTATTCCGCCATTACCCTGGCATGGACTGCACAGCTAGTGCCTAGCTACAGCAGGTAGCTTTACTTGTAGCTTCCAAGGTCTACTTACGAGGTAGCATTTGGTAGCACTTACCCTCGCAAGTACCTCGAAGTACAATACTTAACTCGACTTGCCTTTTTGAAAGGGGGGTTCTTGGTCTTTTGGGGCTTCATTCCCACTTTCCATCTCCGTACAGGTTCAATCCTCAAAACTTTTCGTACGCTAATGCAAGGGATCGCCCGACCAAACATCGACGGGTCAACGTGTCTCAACGGCTTCGCAGACTTGGTATTCTTTCTAGCCTAGTCCCGAATTAGGCCAAACGAGTACATAAATAATACGAATCCCCAGCGAAATACACGAGGCATTGGGGAGCTTGCGTATTAAGTGTGTCAGCGAAACCAAGACCGTGATTCTTGGCAGCCTGCAGAGGCGGATCTGATAACTTTAAGCGGATGGATTGGGGACAAGTCCCACGTTTCGCCGTTTGGGATGATGGACAGTGCACGATGGTGAATGGTGTGGGTGGCTAGGAGCGGATCAGATAAAAATTTCCCAACTTTCATTTTAATGGCGCGACCGAGCTTCAAGTGGGGCGTATTCGGATCTGATAAAATCTTTGTCGGACCGATATCGGATTCTACATTGCGGTACAAAGGTACGTACATACATCATTCATCTGCCAGTTGATGTCATCGTCGGTGTGCTTCAAGATATTAGGAGAATAATTAGCTTCAAGTTTCTACGCATCATGATTGATATATTTAGGGTAAATTTGCGCTTGGCTGCCTATGCACAGATTTATATATCTGATGCTACAACCTGACATTCAAATGCACTGCTACCTCTTTAGGGTACCTATGTACCGAGGTAGCATTGCCGCAGACACATCCTCGCTTGATAGATATCAGCTTATAGAAGGATATCTATATACATAATATTCTTATATGGTAAAAAGAGCCATGAAGACGATAGGCATCATGGAAATAACAATTAACAGCTGGTTAGCTTGCTGCGTGATAGGACCTACCTAGTAGGTACCTAGCCAGTATGTCTCAAATCAAAAGTACACAGACATTGTCGCTCCTGCTGCTGTTTAGAAAGTACATGCGCGGATGCGCAGTTGCCACACGCATCTACACCAGGTCATATAGCGGCAAGACCTAGCCCGCGTTGATGCCGGCACACTGGACGGGAACGGCGCGATGGATAGGATCCAGCTATATCAATGGCGTTGCTGGAACTATCACTTAAATTTCACCGTACCTAATATGGATATTGTAGAGCAAGGTATAAAGTCTACTACGGCAGTCGCAACCATATTACGCCCACATTCACTATGTAAAAATGTATTGGAACCGGGCAGGTATCTAGGTATCTTTTGGTTTTATTCACAATGGCAGCTATCTTCTCCATATGATACATAGTTTATCTTCGACTTGACTCCAAATAGGTAGGTAACCATAGAAATTAGTACACACCTTGCAAGTGCCAGTGTATTGACAATCATACTAGGTTAGGTAGGTCTGTATTGTTAGGTATTAACACTATTAAAATGCCACTGTGGTCAATTTGAAGTAATCAATATTAATTGATATTTAGAATGGAAAGTTTGTATAAATGTCTTTTTTTCGTAGGTAGATAGGTCCTAAGTATATACGTACACTAGGGGAGATCACCTTCAGGCGTGATATCCATGGAAATCAAAGGTACCTAGTGATAAGTACCATGAGCGATAAGCATAGATACATGGGCGAGGAACAACAGGCATTTTTCTCGTCTGTCGGATAAAACTTTGGGAATGACGAAATACAAGCCAGCTGCAAATCGCGAGAGGCTCTGCTTTTTATTCTTGAAACTATCTGACTGCCTGGAAGTGACCTCCTATGTACTCAACTGCCTCTATGACTACCTACCTACTGATCTTATAGCTGTGAAACGGTATAGGATGTGTCTTGGTACATTACCCCTTTTCGTGAGAATTAGAAATTGGCTAAAAATCTATCTTATGATTACTCGATGGATATAATTAAATTATCAAAATAACTCATGAAGTGTGTAGAATCAAGATGAGAACGAGCTGATGATTGAAATGACCGTTTCTCGTTAATAGTGGTGTTTACCCTTAGCAACCAAGTGAAGTCAAAAGAAACGTGGTCAATTGGCCAATCATATTCGCTGGACACCAGATAGTGGAGAACGTCCCCCCTAAAAATGGATTACGTAATCTTGATCATAGATACTTGGTATCATGGAAACATACCTGGGGACGTAACAAGGTCGATAAATGATGGAAATGTGTTTGTACATACCGCCTAAAGATGTATTTTCATTGGCTGACGCCTATGTGTTTGACTGGGCATAGCGGAGGGAGATGAAGCAAATTCAATAATCTTAACAGGTTTGAGTGAAACTATCAACATCTCTATATAAGGACATGTGTATAGGAGGCAATGCTCTGATGTAAATGTAATCCTAGATGGAGTCCTAATAAGCTGGAACATAATAGACATCAAGTATATATACATGGTATTGCAATGTAGTCTCGATATATATAAGTACAAAATACACCTAGTAAATTTTATTTATTTTACAAGTACACTTGGGTACTAATGTTTCTTTCCTCGGGTTTCCATAGCGCGATGTACCAAATACCTACCAAGTATTGGAAGGAATATCGAGGGGAAATGTACGCTAATACGTGGGTACATGTGTACTTCGGTATGGGACAAGATCACGACAGTTTCAGAAATCGACTGTCGGACGGGAAAGAAGGAGGTAGCAGGTCAATACCACTGAGCGCCTTCCCGGAGGAAATCGAACAGTATACTGTCTGATTTTCGACCGACTAGTGGGGTGCCGGGCGGTCAGAGCAGTCGGTTTACGCTGTTGCCCGGCAGAACTCGTACACCACCCTACTGATTCTGGCACTCACAAAACCCCGTCCCATTTTTGAAATTCTAAAACTTCTTTCCTTCTTTTCCCCAACACAAACACAACTTGGAGAAAAAACCAAGCACGCAAAGATATCATATCTTGCGAGCATACCAACCATTCTTGTGCGCATGTTACCCGCGGTCTGTCCACTGCTCCTTTTTCGTGTGTGAGCATGCCATCATCAAAGATGGCGCCCGTTGACTTGCGTCTCCCCCCAAGCCTCCCGCGGTCCCTTTCCCGGAGGTCAGCTTTGCTGATCTCCACCGTGGGATTGGAATTCCCATCCCCGCCGGCTACCGCCCCCCGACTCCTCCCACCTCTTCTCCTCCCCACCTCCCGACGTCTGCCCCTCGGGGATCTCACCAGACGTCGGTGAGTCCTCCTTATCCGACCCCTCCCGACGAGTCAGAGAGACTCCGTCGCCTAGACCAGTTACGTGGTCGTAGAAAGAAGTAAGTAAATGATTTCTTTTCTGTCAAACTCCTGCAGCTCTCATGATACAATTGATGGATTGAATGATGATTTTTCTTTGCCCTTCACTCTTGGGTCTATCCATCCAGTCATTGATTTACTCATCTATCCCTCCATCAATTCATCCATCTAAACACCTATATCCCCATCTTGCATCCGAGTATCGATTCCCCCATCATCCCATCCATCTATCAATCCACCCATTCAACATCAATTCCATCCATCGACCATCAATTCTTAATCCGCTCTTCTCTTCATCACTTACCCCACTACTCGCCACCGACCCTTATATCTAACCCCTCTTCCTCTTACAGGAGAGAGGCCGAGCGCCGTGCCGCTCTCGCCGCCAAGGAGCGCCCAGTCCCGCGCCGCTTCCGAAGGATCCCGCAGTCCGGACCGTGCCGCCAAGCCGGCTCCACTCCCTCCCGCGTCCCCTCTCGCCGAGGCACGTCCTCATCCGACGCCGCCGAGGAGGAGCGCCAAGTCCACGGCTACTTCCACGAGTGCCTGGATGCCGGCGACACCGTCCTCACGTCGGAGGAGCAGGACTTCCTAGTGGAGTACCTGGGCGACGACTCGGACGACGAGCGGGAGCTGGTCCCTCGTCTGGTCAGGAAGCTTGAGTGGTCAGGGTGCGAGGCTGCCCTGATCTACAAGCTCGCCGCGTGGGTTCACGCCCACGTCGGTTGTGACCGGACGTTGGTCAAGCTCCTGACTCACCGTCTGGGTCGGCCCGACGCCCTCGACAAAATGAGGACAATCGGGTTGGAGGACGAGCTGGTCTTGTGCCGCAAGATTCTCGAGATCAGCGAGAAGAGGCTCGCTAAGAAGAGCCACAAGTGAGTGGCTGGAGAGAAGGAAAGGGGCTTGTGACCCCACAGCGATCTGTCTTTTGGCCTTCGCCCGCGAGTGGTAAGTACTTCGAAGATCATAATCTTTTAAGATACCTCAGCTGATTGATCCTCTAGAGCTGGTCTCCTCGCCAGGCGTGAGGCTATCCCATGACGGATGGGAGAAGAAGGCGGGCTCGCCCCCCGACCTTTTGGTTCTTCTGCAACGAGAGGGAAGAATATCCACCCTCGGTAATAACATCTAATACCCGACATTAGCTAACCTCGATTGATCAGGATGGGGGAATCCTCGTTGGAAGACCGGTGACCGTCCGAGATAATAGCTGTCGCCCAGGAGAGGTATGAACACCTAAGATTATAAACATATCAACTATAAGCTAACCAATTGATTAGATCTGGAGCCAAGGCTAGCAGCGGAAGACGGACTGGCTCCCGTTCTTCATGTTTCTATTTGCTCTGACCAGGCATGGGGTAAGAACAATTGAACTCCGATCAACATTGACTTCAAGCTAACTGAATAATTAGGTTCGACTACCCTGTCTTTGGACGTCGGGATCCTGCGATAGGATCTTTCGTTTAGGAGGATTGCCCCGGAGTGGGTAGACGAGAGAGCTATAGTTTTTTTTTTTTT